>SJOL01006618.1:13405-95296 GCA_004794785.1 Opisthorchis felineus
CCAAATGTGGGTACGTCAGGTGCACGTTCGGTTTGGGTAATATCATGCAAGAGAAACTCTACTTCTTGCAAAAAGCCTCCATTTTTTTCTGATCCATATCGTATCAGTATGACACTTCCCCCAATAAAATTGAAAGACAACTGCCATGAAACATTTCCATACGTACTTCTTCACTCACTTAACAGCCCGGAAGACGTGGATCATTCGATGCTTTCGATATTCGTTGTTTTATCATTTTTACTTTCTGGGGCATTCATTGGAAATGCCTTCATTAAAGGTTAAGGTGGATAAAGCTGAATGTGCTCATATGTGAACTTCGTGCAGAGTCGTTATCGGTCATGAATGTCGCGAAAGACCGTGAACCGCCCCTGCAATTCTCCGTTAAGGGCTCGCAGTAACCACCGCTACATTGGTTACTAATGAATTGTCAAGTAGCATGAAGTAAATACAGGTTTTGAATACCACGCGGTATGTACACTCACGGCTTCCATAGAGACCATTTCCCCTGACCAGAACGATGCCAGGTTATTCAACAATTTTCACAACGTGAGACCTGGATGGTCTTTTCAGAAACCGAGATACAGTGGTAGAGTCTCGTCGGTTCTTCAGACTCATCAGAATCCAGTTTTTCTCGCTGGTGATTACCATAGGCTCGTGCAATACCAAGTTTCTCGACTTTCCGCAAGAAATGGATTATGGCGGATTATCGCTGGGAAGTAACTTTCGCCAGACGACAAGGGCTATTGAGATCTTCAGTGAAAGTCGCGGAGAGGCCGCATCTGCCTCTGGTTTTGCAGCAGACTGTCGGCCGCCTCACAACCAAGTAAAACAAGTCTAACTACCTCAATAAAATGAAGCCAATCGCATCAATTACCAATCATCCTCATCATTTGGGGATATAACCTTCTAGAATGACAGTTAGTTGGAAGACAACCTACTTTTTCCATGCCTCGCGATATCCTCCCCATAGGTGATATTTCGCTGCCTGAGTCATACGAAAAAGTAAGCATAAAATAAAATCAGGTTTGTAGTTGTCTGTCGCATGTGTTCCGGAGTGACTCAGCAAGAGATAAAAAGACAAAATTGTGTGTCACCAACTGAAAGAATAGTTCAAAACCGAGTGCGAAGTGATTGTTTGAGAAAATTTCGGGAATCAACCGAGTGTTTCTTCAGCTTCTATAAAAAGTACATACTGTACTGAGATTAAGCTTAAGATAAGACACGAGGAATGTTCAACATGGAATATAACTGTCCCATAGTGAGGATGTCCGGAGAAAATCAAGTTGTGCAGATGGTTCGCACTTCTCTTTCGTCCACACATGGCCTGTTTAGTCCGATTTTGAACGTTAACTCAAACATACTGTTCAACTTGGTGAGCAGACACGGTAACTTAATGTAACGACTGCTGAATGTAGGGGACCTCAGTATTTGATCTACGCTACTCGCCAAAAGATGCACAGAGGCCACTAATAATTGGAATGCACGTGAAAGAAGGTTGCACGTTCCAACGAGGAGCTGAACATAGATAGGGCCGTTTGATTTATTTTACTACGTCACAGAGGGTCTTTTGCGTGTTTGTGACGCCTGACAGCTTATGCGTTTCAATTTCGATGCTTGAAACATAGCGCAGTGAATCCGTCTTACGCTTCCGCCAAACAAGGCCGCGTCATGTTGAGATGAGCAGCACTGCTGAATCGAATTGATAGAGCCTGAATGTCATAATCGAGAATTTATCACCTTGAATGTTTCCTTTCCAAGGACTTATTCTACCAGGTTATCTTACGTCGCCACTCGTTCACTGGTCCGAGTAATCGACCGTCCGACATCCCCATAGGGATCGGTCAAGTTCAAATTTTCAAGTTCCAGCTGCTCGTTTTAAGTCTTGTGGAAAAAGTTAAATATAACGTTCATTAAATGTTACATCGTATGAGTTAAAATGAATTAACTGAGAATAACCACGTTTGAACTTGGGAGTTCTGACCGAGCGGATCTCAAATTGTCGTACATTTAATGCTTCCGCCACCGGAGTCTCTTGAAGATCAAAAATCAGTTTATGACTGCTTGAATGGTTCAGATTTGCTGCACCGAACCGACCTATCCCATCAAGCTTTATCGCTATCGGAAACAGTGCCCACGATGGTAACTAATGGGTTACCTGGGCACGGTGCACTCGATCGTAATCGGTTCGTTTCAGCAGGGTTTTGAACAATTGCACAGACTTCATGAATGGCAGCGCAAGCAGCTGCCGTTTGAATTAAACTGTCCGTTTGGATGACCCTGAGCGATACAGCGCATTTAAACCGCTCTACAACAGGGTGCACTGTAATCTGGGATGGAATGATCGACTGGACTATGTGATGGACATAGTCCGGTGTGCTTAAATAGCCATAGCCTATAAGTACAGGTTGTCTGGCGTGACGAGCTCGCGGAAGGCTTTCAGTGAGAGTTTCAACTACTCCCAAATCCCCGTTAGAGCATGCAACTCACATGCCGATCCATTCCAATAGTGAGCAGCAGTTCTTTGGCTAATCGTGTGCAGTTATCGTGTTGCACCAACGAATTGCACGAGGAACTGGGTTTCGCCAGGAGCTGACTGGGTATCAGCTCTATTATCAGTCCCAGTTCATCGAGCCTAGTTGAGAAATGAATTAGATACCGGGAAAGCTTCCCTCTTAGTGAGTTCTGTTCATCCTGATAAAAGGATGAGTTAACAGATTAACGGACGCCTAATATTATTCAATCTTATGAAACAGTTAATTCTCCAGTGAATCTAGTGGGCATGATTACAGTATCCACCAATGAGCTTTTAGCACTACGCAGTGAATAAAGAACAGCTTGAAGCTGTCATTCGAATGAAGTGAGATAGAGGCAAACAGGATTTGGCGGTTTACTAATCGGTCTAGTATCAACAATGCGCTAAGTTTTAGATGTTCATCGGTCAGAACAACCTCCGTATGGTGTTAGGGACCGGTAGCATTTTTTCCTTTGGTTGAGCAATAAGGCCGAAGTCGACCACCTTGGAGTATTAGACTACCCTCGAAAAATGGTCACTCCGCTGATATACTACCAAGATCTTCCGTCCCAATGAGCTGTAATCAGTCGCCAACCTAGACGTTTCTTGAGTGTTTATTGATTACTTTGCGCCGAAAACTTGGGAGTCAAGTTACGCTGCCTCTGGTTTATGTAAATGAGTGAATTTCACTGAAGACTGTGCAAACAAGACGTAGCATGTTTGACCACACTTGTATGTTAACTTTCACAAGTGTTGAGATCAACCAGATGGATCCATCAGGCAATTTTTTTCTAATTTATGTAATGGCTAAACGAATAAATGCCCTAACGGGTGTTGATCGAATCATACGCACAGTGCGATGTTCAAGTACGAAACGAGTTTGGTGGACAAGGCCTGGTAAGCCTCAAGAGGAAGGAAGCCATTAGCGGATTGTCAAGAGTTCTCATCGGTCGTATGGGTGGTGTTGATATGGGATAGAATGTTATCTAGACGTGATTCACAAGGTTGCCGAAAACTTCGACAGCCCATGACTGTTTTCGCCGTTCTTGTGGCTCATCAGGTAGACGCAGTCCTTGAGTTTCCGGCAACCTTATGTTCTAACTGAACCCAGATTTGAGGGAATTCGCTAAATACTCATTTGCACACTAATTTGGTTTTGACTGGAGACCCAACTGAATCCAGCCATCATGAATGAGGGGAAGAATGATCTTTCTATTAGGACTGAGCTGACATGGCCCAATAAACTCAATTTTGTTCACATTCTGTTCCCAGAAATAACACTTAAACCTCGTATCTAATTTTCCGTATAAGCAAAAGCTTCAATTCTATACGAACAACATCACTCGTGGCTGTTGTTGACAGGAACCTTTTGGTAGACTTCGAAATCGACCAATTGGCGATAAGCAATTCTGGACCTGTAGACGTATCACACTACTCATAAGGTTGCTGAAAACTCCCCGACCGGTCTCGTCCTTCTTGGGGCTCATCAGGTAAGCGCAGTCTCCTAGTTTTCCCCAAACCTATGTTTTACTTGAACCCAAGTTGCACGAAGTTAGCGAAGAACATCATGAATGAGAAATTCATTTGAGCCTCATGGAAATCACCAATTTTAGGCTATTGGAGTGACAAAAACCAAGACTGTTTCTGCAATTCCATTTTCGGTCGCAAGTTCTCGTGTACGGTATGCGGTCTGTAAGATTTCAATAGTGAACAACTCGGGACTACATGAAATCGTTTCTTCAGATGAGAATTTCTCTCTAACAGAGAGTCATTATACTTTATTACTCAGTGTATGGTTTCATAAGCTAGGCTACTGTCAGGAAAGTCAGATTCCTGAAGGTTATCTCAGAATCCCGAAGCCTACTGAGACCCTCAAACTCCACTGAACGCCGATCAGACAGCCTTGGGTCAAGGTCAAACAGTGCTCTTCAAAATACAGCGCGAGGTCGTTGCACTTGCACACACTCGCTTCTTTGCAGTAAAGCTGGTGTGTTCTTTGTCGGTGAGTCTTCTTCAGGCACTAAGGCACTGGAGCGGGGACAGCAGTCAGACATAACAGCCTCGCTTTCTGTGCATAAAGTACCGACTGTACTCAATGATCTTACCGACGACAGCTTCAATTGGACAGTTCGCTTATGCAAGCTGACGCAAGATATCTACTGTTTTTCTCCCACACACACCCATTTTTCAAGCATTTTTAACAATTGTGTTGTACTAATTAAACCAAAATTCCGATGAGTCTGAATGAATACCCGATTGATTCAAAATCGATCACTTCAGCGAAAAAGTAATAGGCGCAAAATCAATAAACCACAACCTCCCGACCGAAAATTTCAAGCGCAGAATTTGCTGATTTGTACCACGGTTTGAGCGCGAAAAACATGGGTACCTGAAGACGGACATTCACCTGTCATCTACCCAATATATGTCCACAGAATAATTGTGGAGGGAGAAATGCACATAGGTGTTTCATTCTTGAAATATTCATGGAGATGGCTTAGAGAGTCCAACGGTGACTTCAGGATATTTATGATAGGTCACTTTGTTTGACTATTCTGCGACAGTGTCACCCCAGACGACTTGCAGTTTGAGTGTTGCTATGTGGTAGCATACTAAAACCTATCCGTCATGTGCTTCAGCCGGTTGTATCAGGTTACTGTTTGCTTCGTCTTGCACCTCCGTGCACAATACTGTTTGAATTTACGCCGTACCTGTATATTAGTCGATACTGCGTAACTCCAAACGCAGTCACCAGCACCGTCGAGTGTGGAAACCGCACTGCATTTGCCTGCATGAAACTGTTCGAACTGATGTCGGCTTTGGTCTACGATTGTTGGATGAACTAGCTATGTTGCTTCCAGCGATAGCAGATGAAGACCTGTGAAAATCTCACGGAAAGCCTGTTTAGAAGCAGAAGATCCTCGGAAGAGAATATTCCATAAAGTCGATACCTACATAGAGCACTCGTGCTCGACTCACTTGCCTGGGTTGTACAGATGTGGATGTTCGAACCCAGCTCGTAACATACTGGGTTTTACAATCCGAGGCACCTTGTACAAATCTTAGCCATATTTCGTGACGAGAAAGAGCATAGTAACCTGGTTTGGAATGGCGGTTTGAAGGATAGGATCGGTATGCTCTAATTTGCCTCGAAACCATTTACTCAAAATAACGGGCTGTCAGGCGTGAAAATCCCACAGAAGGCCTTAGAGGTATACCACCTTTATGTCCACATCAATGGCGAGTGACCTGGGTGCTTTTTTTCTGGCAGAGATTGTATCAGCTGTTACCGTTATACATCCTGATGAAGGTAAACCTCGTAATTTGTATCCACCGAAGAATGGTATGAACTTCATTATTCTGTGGGGAGTTGTTCTGAAACAACTGAAACTGGTTCTAGCAGTCTCAAGTGTCATCCACAATATTTCACGTTCTAAGTCTTCCTATTCGACCGTTTAGTTTCCTCCCACCACTGCAAAAAGAGCTAGAAAAATGCGATAAAATTTTGACCATTTTAATATCACTTGATGTTACAGAAAGGTTTGACTAAGTCACTTTTCAGCGAAGTTGATAAAACCAGAGAAATCTGGCAACGATCTACCAACCTCCGAACAACAGCCACGAGATTATAATGATAAGGCACTGATACAACACAGGAATGCTTCGTGCAGAGTTCGACTGGCTAGTAAACATGTAAATACAGCCGTATAATGAGAGTATTTGTGCATCTTTAGACATCTCTTAAAGATCATTCATGCCAACGAAGAAGTAATGGTGAATGCAAAAGCAATGAGTATTTTAAAGTGTCACTGAAGGTACGCCCGGATGAGTCTCCAACAACGGACATTTCATTTCCACTCTCGTCGGAGGTCGTTTTTTCCTCACCTTTGCCCAGCTACGACTAAACTTGATGAGAAGTGAAACGAAAATCCGAGGAAGGTGCTTTGAACAACTACTTTAGACGAATCCATCATACGTACATAATTTTAATTTTCCGATGTGTGGTAAAAATTCGGGAAACTGTCTAGGAATGTCAGACTAGCTCCTAGGGTGACGCGGTAAATGTCGGCTCTTGTGAGCTTCTAAAGAGGCCATTGAGACCGATAACGAGATCAACTGCATTGCGGGCCGATTCTGCTCAAAACTGGGAACAACGCCTGAGATAGTCCATGAAGATCTGTAATGTTTTGTCTAATAAGGAGTTAGTCTGGGAGCCAAAGTGTTTTGGGCTATTCTTTTCCAAAGCTGATTTTAATTCTACGCTTACCGCATTGCTTTGAAATTACAGAGTGCATATGCTTGAATTCCTTGTTCGAAGTTGTATGGTTGAATACAGCACACGTCCTACATTATATACTGTTGCTGATTTATAACACAAATGGTTGCATCTTATTGCAAAACACATGAATAACTGGCCCTTAATTGCCAGTAAAGAGAAAAAACAGCAGTGAAACGCAGAGGTTAAGTGAGAACCACCCACTGACCCGATTAAAGATCTCTATATGAGACGGCCAACCTAACACTCAATTTTATGCAACAAATCCATGGCTCCTATGTAGAAAAATTTAATTGTTTTGACATTTCATATTACTCCTTTTTGGTTGAACCTGTCTTCACAACGATATGCTACGCGGATCCGACGATCCGTGAAACCGCTTGAACTAATCAAGTGTTTGATCTGTCAGGATGATATATTCTCGAAGTAACTATTGAGCATCTATCATTCTGCTCTGAAAACGGACAAGTACGCTCATCACTCAGCTTATCTGCATGTACTTGCTCCGTCATTTTCTCATCTAGGTGGTCATTGTATTTCATCCTGTCAAGCAAAAGAATACTCTGGCTTCGTTGTGAATCATACAGAAACAGTACTTTGAAAAATTAGTTATGCCATTTTGGCTGACAACCAGTATCGCGGGTTTCGGAGGTGAGTGGAGACAAAAGTTCCTTTTGCATGAGGAAACGGTAATGGAGCCCAATGCTACATTATTCTATACTTTGAGACCAAACGTAAGTCATCCTATTTGAAATTAGCTGAAGTTTACGTTCGCACACATCTGTGACACCGAATCATCATTCCGAATCTCAGAAGTATTTTGCCAAAATTTATTTATGAAAACTGAGGCTACATTCGTGTGCGTTACGTAATAGTCTATCTTTCAGCTACATCTGCCAATGAACGAAGCAGCGCTATGAACTTTTGTGAACGGGTGACTTAGTTTCAATACACTGACAAGAAATGGGAGACAAGGGTAAGAAAGGTCGCAAAACTAAACAAGGGTAGTAGTATGTTGTGGTATTTGTTGAATGGGCTGGTGGGTCAAGTACACCAAAGCTGCGTCATCTATCAGGAACCGGTAGTGTCCGTTTATAATACACTTCCAACAACTGTTGGACAGGACACCTGAAATGTTCACTGAAAAAATTTCAGACCATAAGCTTCACTGCGGTCAACTTTAGTGTTTAGCGACTGATCGTCCAAGGTCATGCCTGGTCTGAGGATCAGTGTGTGGAAAGCGTTTGGTGAAACCGGTCGTTTCTATGGTGCAAGTGCTCCATCACCCCCAGTTTTATTATTTCCCCGAAGAGTGACTGTGTGTAGGGCTAGCTGCATTATCATACTTCAGTCGGTTAGCCCAGCTCTGATACATCTGGGACAAAGTAACGAACTTCGAACCATAATAATTAAAATGCCCTGTAGTGGTATGTGTTTTCGCATGTTATTAATTGGTATGTACTGAAATTGGTAGAACCGATTTGTCGCAGCAATATAGTACAACCTCTCCAAGGCAACCGTTTACAAGACCGATCGAGAATATCTAGAGGAGATGGCACTGTACGGGGTGTCATAAATCAGGCTTTCTCCAATAATTAAAATGCATCTTGATCTTCCACAGCAAAAATATTGGTCCTTGCGATTCTATTCCAAGCTCTTACGTTAGCACTTTAAAATTCAATAAACAAAGTGGAACGAGAGCACAAGAAAATATTGATTGGCACGTGATTATATGATTGCAGAAACAAAATCTGAGACGTCAACCACCCTCCCACTCTTTAGCGTTCAGAGGTTGATGGTGACAAACATGGTGCAGGGCACCACTGTGCAACTTCCCAAAACTTCCTGACGCAAAAAGGTCTTGGAATGTCCACTAGATAACAGCGAATAGGTTGTTTTCTCTCGTACATTTGGATGGTAAAAGCGGGAGGGTTAGTGTCTCTTCTGGAAACCGGAGTCAGAAACTTTTTTGACGACAAACAGGTACCTCACAACTGGCACCGAAGGTAGTATTCAAATCAACCTTGTGTTGTGAAGCCATCAGATCTTCCAGGATTGATCTACCATATTTTCCTGTTTCACCTATCATTAACCAAACCGGTGGGTCTACGAAATTCACTCGTTTGCGAACCACTTTGGTTGCAAAGGCAGACTCAACTGAATCCGAACTGAATCTGTCGTTTATGATACTGAAGTAGAACATATGGAATATGGAAACTCGGGTCGACGCCCACGTGATAAAGGGTGAAACTGTTAGTGAGCTGTCGAGGCATTTTCAGTGACCCTATGCGCATTATGTTCTGTTTTTTGCTTGATTAGTTAGTAGTAGTAGTTTGGACAACGAATCTAATTGAATGCAAGCAAATAAAACTGATTTGGGCACACACTTGTGGTCACCTGAGACAATCCGTTTTTGGACGAGTATCGACCGGTTAGTGAACAACACCCTAACTTTGGTCTACTGAAAGTGCATTTATTTGTGTCAGTTTTGCGATAACTATAGGAGAAATCGGCAAATAGTTGAAGACTGATGAGTCATTCCTTTCGTAAGTCCTTGCGACTGTTGCACTTGAAAGAATCAATTACATATTCTTCAGGATTTACTATGGATAATCACCTGTCTGGCCATTTGTAGGGATTCACTTGAGCGGATCACATGCGTGTTTTGCTTTGGAGACCTCATCAAGTTCCACTTCCTTTGTAGTGAAATAGCACCGGAAAAGTTTAAGTGCTGACCAACCTAGGTATTCTTGCGGCATGTGGTATGATACGTGAACTGTCGATACACTAATAAAGAAAAACGTCCCATAATTGAATAGAACCATTCCGTTCCGCTTCGTTCGTACACTAGATAGCCGAGTGAGCGGTGTTGACAGTTGTGGCAATTTGAATAACCTAAGAGCCTCTCAGGAAAATAATATCATCCAGGTAACAGCAATAAATTAGACCCTGTTCAATATCAGATGGTAAACTTCGCGCTTCAACTTGGTCGTGAATAAGTGAACCGGCAAAGGTCAGTGTGGTGAACCCAGTGCTTCATCTTAAATGTGCCGGTATGGTTGCCCATCGAACATCAATTTGGCATTCAAGATACATGAGAGTGATAATTCATGCATCTTTTTCTTAGGAACTGAGGATGGTTGTGCTCTATTGGTCATATAGTCACAAAAATATGTTCTATCTCTATCAATAGCACATTTGTTAACAACAAGCATATACCTACAGAAGACATTGTCGAACGTCGAACCCTTTGATCATATCACTGAACTGTGAGCTATGTTCTTCTAGTTTGGTTCATGTCGGTTTCAGGAGTGGTCGGAGGACTGAACATGGCTACAACGGGTCCCATCGGGTACCGGGGTTTTTGGACTTCAAGTAGACCATTGAGTGGTGGGATAAGCTTAAGTTTTCGGAACTTTTTGGGAAACAAAGTTATGGTAATTTATCTTTTCTAGTCCGGGGTTTGACTGCTATTCTGTCCTCTGGATGACGTCTCTGGATCTGACCCTGTGCGTTTACGCACCAATCAATAGTTCTGTGTACCGCCATGCTCTTTGGCTGATAGCATTTTTTACTGCTTCTGTGACAGCTTGAGAAAAATGGCACGAAAGAAATTCTTTCCTGTATAGAGTTGACACTGCTACTTACTGTTAAGTTTTAGAGAAGAGACGGCGAATATGGTGACGTCGGAAAAGTCTGCTTCGGCGATTGTCACTAGGACGATATAAAATTCATTCTGTAGTGCCATAACAATGGGTCAACCAGACCAACCACGACGAACTCTTTAAAAGAAGGATCAAAACAGAATGGCACACTGAACCAATTCCACACGACGATTCGTCTCTATTTTCTATCAGGGTGGGGACCGAATTAGTGTAGAGACTGGGATTTCATTATTTTTACTTACAATGCAATCGTTGGCAATCGCAGGCCCACCTAAATTCACGTACACACGTTCACCCGCGTAACTGGGGTGCACCAATGCGCTTAGAGAGCCCGTGCATCCACCTTTCAAGATCGCTGACCTCTGGAGTCAGCCTTGAATAGATTGTGCAGCTCATTCCACTTCGGTTGTTGATTATCATGTATCATACAAACTTTCTGGTGGTTGTCGCGTAAAACTGAAGGTATTGTGACACACTGATTCTGTATAGCCAAATCGGTAGGCTAGTAACAAACCTATGGCTTACATCCGAAATGACACTTTTCTATCCCCATTTCAGGACATCCACCGACTCATTTTTGGGGTCACAGATCTCCACACCCCGACCGACGTTCTGCCGAGTGGACATCAGGACTATGAGTATGTCACTTTAACATCTTTGTGCAGCGGAACGGAGGTCAGGTTCTATGTGTGAGGCGTGAATCACGTTTTGTTTTATTCAAATATCCTACCCTCATTTCCAGTCGTGGCAACAAAGGACAATATTAAGCATTCCAACTAACATGTAGGTCAGTCCTATTAACCATTTCCTACAAGAATGTGAACGTCTGTGACTCAAAAGTAAGTTAAATGGCAAATGGAGAGGCGTTAGACGAGACGTGATCCACAGCCGTTGGAAGAATGTTGAGGTGATCCATTGATGTTCGGAAGCGACAGGGCTGGGAAACCCCATCAAAATCTTACACGACTAAGTGATACCATAGGCTAATGCCGCAATTTTGTCGTCCTCATCTTCAATTCCTCTGTGTTTTCGAAACCAGCTGACCGGAGTAACACGCTTGTAAATTCTTCGTTTGATTTCCAACGGGAGCTATCACCGACCGATTGAAAAAATATTAAATTCTATCCTTTAGGAATGAGTTTATTGTGAAAAACGCCGAAGTTCCTACAGTTTTACCCCCGGGTCTGCGTATTTGTGTGCATCGGACAAGGGAACTAATCATTTGCCACAAAAAAGTGAGCTTGATTAGTCCATTATCCATTCCACGTTGTACTTTTGTATCGCCGGACCGGTAAGTTGACATCGATTCCACTACAATACACAATATTGGAGGTCTGACAACATTCACTAACCTTGATCTCGCTGTATTCGACATGCGCAGCCGTCAAAAGACTGGTTCAGCTACTTTGGTGGACCATACGTTTGACGATAGACTAACGTCAGAGGCTCATACACAGCGCACGAAACCAATCACCACACCCAATTTAGTACAATGAGAGTCACGTTCGCTTCAACCAATCAACCAGTTGTTGATCACATGAGTCTACACAAATCAATAATATGTGGTGGAATAACAGAAGTTTGAAACACGTGAGAGGTGTAAAATCAGCATAGGATAAATTTTAGTAGCTGGATGCCTTCATTGCGCATTATGTGGCGTGCTCTCGTTGTGACAACCGGAAGGTGTTTTCAAAAAAACGGTCCGGAGAATGGGAGGTGCAACGGTAAGCCACCTGTTTTTTGGTATTTTCTTTGAATTTCGAATAGCAGTAGGGAGGCATGTACGTACGAAAGCGTGTATAAACGACAACAAGGCTTGTTAGGAGTGTATATTTTCGGATAGGAACTTAGTACATCTACTTTGATCAGTGTTCGGTATTTTTTCGATAACCCCATAGTGTCATTTTGCAATTTTCCCTCGAGCTTGAAACTACCATGACCATTCTTTCACGTTTTCTGAGTTGAGCTGTCAGCTTTCTTAGAGTTTCCACTGAAATAGTACCAAAGAGACGATTCAGGCACCTTCTTCATACAACTCTATTGACTGACCTCACGACTGCACTGCGAAGTATGCGATACCCTAGCCTCTAATTCTTGAAACCTCCCTGAGATCTGAACTGACCGAGAAATGAAGTATCCCTTGTATAGACATAACGCACTTATCGAGAACATCAAAAATGAGAGATTCGACTGGTTTCCAAGAGAGTTACCCATCAAAACGAAATTGGTATGCAGATGAATGTATAAGTTGAAGTATACCTTCTTTTATCCGAAAATCCATCTTAAAGAACGATGCCAAGTGAACTGGTGCTCTTCAGTTCGAATGTCCGACGAACAAGGAGGATAAGCGGAATACTGAAAAATGATCAGCATAGCGGAAAAGGGTAAATCGGATGTCGGACAACTTTCATGAGTTCCATAAGTTTAGACTAAGGACATAGTAAGATCACGATTCGTTACCAACTGCTCCCTCAGCGAATCGCGTAGTCCGATTGGAAGAGGACGGAAATAGTCCCATTGGCTTTCTACGATAGTCACTTGTGGTCTGGCGAGTAGGCAATTATGTTATCGCTCCGTAGACAGATAACAGAAATTCTTAAACTATTACTGTTATAGTAAGATTCAATTTAGTAGCAGTTCCGTGTAATTGAGTATTCTGCTGATTTTCCAGGAAAACAGATTTCTAAGCAACTTTCTGCTTTTATGTGGCCTAACCGTTCACTTGGACGTAAAATGCACAAACCTGCGCCCGGAACGCACTGAATGTGGAATCCACAGGAAAACATCCCCTTATTTTTGTTTCCGATTTCCTCACATATCATAGCTGGCAAGCTGTAGTATATCGAATTATGCTTGGAGATAGATCCTGTTTATTTCTTCACATGAATGCATAACATTGTGGGCATACGCTTTCTTGGTGATTGAACTAAATCGTATGGGCCCTTTTCCTGTTTTTCTTCCTGCTCATCTCAGCTACCCTTTGAATACTCAACAAATGTTCTCCTGGTTTCCTCCGATTCAAATTACTAATGGCGGTTGAATTGTTTGCTGGGGTAGGCAATTCATTGGCAAGCATTTCACTTCCAATTGAGGTGGGAAATGAGAATTCTAATCGGCTTGTTTATTAAGTTGTCCGCGGAATTGTCTTGGTAATTGACAGGTCCACTGCTCCATTGTGAATACTGATTTGATGAGTAGGCCAACTAAGGCACCTAATCAACTGCAATAAATTCTGTAGATACGAAGAGTTTCTTTACAGATACAAAACTAAGCACAGCGGTCAGGAGGCGCAATCTCCATACATAAAGACCAGGTAGAAAAAATTTAATTTAGAAGATGTAGAGATTAAGACATGTGGAAATACAACACAAGTAGGGAGCTCCTAGAAGTATGACACCTAGCAAAAAATGCAATCGGAATGTAGAAGCCAAACTTATACACCCCCTACTGCAAGCGAAGGACGCTCATTGCAACGAGAATACCAAGTAAGAACAGACAATCAGACCAAAAAGCAAGACTTGTCTTACAGGCGAGTTACAAGGTCCGCAGACGGGATATCGAAGTCGTTGAGTTTCGAGGTCGTCCAGACAGACTAATCGGAGGACAGGGTACCAACCAGCCAAAACGAATTTTCGTCCTAACCACAAATAGAATCCCAAGGTCAATCTAGGCACATTCTACCTCATGAGAATTTGAAACAACCTTAATTCAGACCAAAAGCTAATAACCTGACCTAATGGTCGGGCTTGACTGCGCAACTATCCTGTAAGTTACATTGGAAATTCAGCTGTCGGGGATGCTCAGCGGAAGAAGTTTTGCAATCATAAGACAAGGCACTAAGGAGGGAGTAATACTGCTTTCTGTGAGGGCTGTTTCTTGCAGGCAGTCAACACCTCCTTGTTTATGGTAGCACTGATACAGCCCTCCAGAAAGGAGGACAGGTTATAGAAGGTAGGTCCTAAAATTCCCAAACTCCGATTGCCCAAATGTTGGCCACGACTGCCGGCTTCTGGTAGAACAGTTAAAACCCGCGGATCCAAACGCATCGCTGCACGAAGTAGCAACATACGTGTGATACCTATACCTTACTCTATGCGTCCCTGGGATACGTCACTCCTTTGCAGGCTACTGGGTCTTCAGCTTTCTAAGAAAAAAACCTACTGTCCGTTACCTTACGAGCCATTATCTTTAGTCAAAGACTTCACACAGGGTCCAAGAACAAAGTCTTTATTCTTTCAATACCCTAAAGTCTATACTTTTGAATCGAAGTGTAGTGTGAGATTAGTCAAATAAACCAACTTCTTTGACGAGAGCAACCGTGAAGCAACGCACTTTTGCATGTCTCTGTTCCATGAACTTCGCTCACATCCTCCATTTCCCCGCAGCCAGTTCAATTCGGTTCTGTCTGCTATGATCTACCCGACCATGCTTTTGCGTCCAAGCAAAAATAACCTTTTAGTGAACTCAGAATATGTAAAACACATTGCAGCTTTCGATTATCATACTCCAAAACAAATTAGTCATCAGGCAGTTTTCGCCAAAAGCTGCTAAACTTCTTGTCTCTAAAACACCAATGCTTGGTTGTGCACCTCATATCGATTAGGAGGGGTCCTGATTTTACTCCACTGGTACGTTTTAAACTTGATGCAATGGTTTCATGATTTCCATAGTGTGAGAGTTGCACCCTGTCGTAGGACTGCTAATTACACTGTGTTTCAGTGCACGGTCGCTTTGAATCAGTACGATTGTCTGGCGTGATTAGGATCAGTTCAGTTCGATACCGTAAGTGTTTCATGCTTGTCGTCTCAGCGTACCCACGAAAGACTCAAGCTACAAAAGATGGCTTTTATGGAGATCTGTCACAGCTGACTGGATTAATAAGAAGCAGAACTGTTCTTATTTTGGCGCGTGGTAAGAAAGCCCAATTCTGACGACCAAGTCCAGTATCTGTTTGCATATGAAGGTGGTCGATTCAGAAGCTGTTTCTGATTGGCCCGAACGAAGCACAGCTAATTGCGAATCGGCGAAACAGTCATAAACAGGTATGCATGTCGACATCAAAAGATACAGACCCCCCTTTCCCCTACAATTAGGTTGGAAACGCAAGTTCTTTTAGACTGTCATCTTCGGTTTTCTGTAACCCAAAAATACCGGGTTACTGGCTGAGAAATGAACGTACGTACAGATGATTATGTCATTTAGGGGCTGAGTAAAACGGAATGAAAGAAACTTTGCTCCCAACATTTCCGCTTGTCTGTCCATGCAGTCCGACTGACATGGACGTCGCAAAGACCACAGGCTATTATGGGGACTAGAACAGACACCCCGGAAACCAACGACAACGATAGCGCACACATTTCCTTAAAACATTGGAAAATCAAGAGTCTAGAGAATGACAGACAGCTCCGGTAAACCGCAAAGGCTAGGTCCCTTCTTAGAAGTCTTCATATGAATGGCAAGTAAATATACGTAAGAAGTAAGGACCATTACGTTATTGACAAAACCCTTTACTAGGAACTGATGTTGCACATTTTCGTTGGAGCTGTCCTTGAATGAATGTTTGTCACATACAGAATCAACAGCAACGTTGACATCATTAATCACAATATCCTGAGTATTGATGGAGGTCCTCAATAATTCCTGGAAGTGAGAACTGATCAACTCGGAGCAGTTTCTGTTGTTGTTTCCTATATACCAACAACCTGTAAACTAAGTGTTTTCAGTTATAAAAACTTGTCCTATTGGGCTCATTAGATTTCATTGAGCAAAAATCCTGTTTTTTATTCAAATGTTCTGTTCTGTTTGAAAGTCAAAGGATAATGGTGACCTATTGACAATTCTCGAAAACGATGAAGCAGAATGTCTCGTACCGTTCGTCGCTCTCCCGTCAGAACGATATGATAACAACGAAAGAATCTTCAAAGAAGATACCATGTTGGATAAGGGGAAAAAACGAAACCTGCTGCACGTAAGTGAGGCTACTAATCAGTAAAGCTTTGGATATGTGACCATAGTTAAAGTGTCATTTTACGATGTGATGCTCTTGTTGTGGGAGTGTTGAAGCGTCAAGTAAACATGAAAGATGACCTGAAAAGTATACAGGAAATGACTAGAATAGTCAAGTAAGGTCACACAAATCAAGCGCGGTTTGTGCATCCCAAGTGCACTTTCAGAGTCATGAAGTTGCAACCAAGAACGCAGGGCGATTGTACGCCTCTCAAATGAAAAACGCCTAGTATGTGTTTTAGGTAAGGATGCATGGCACAAGGTTAATACATAATAGAACAAGACTGATCGGTCGCAAGGTATACACAAATCCAGAGGTGGCGAGTAACGGTAATTGGGTGCAGTGGATACGAGAACAGGTTGTAGCTAGCAGTTGGTGAAGAGTGCCAAAGTTTTCAGAATTTACAAAAACTACATAGCCAAATAGGATAGCTCCCGGATTCCAGTACACAGAGATTTGTTTTAGGAACTTGCAGCAAGACCAGAAACTTCTCCAGTGCGTCTGGGGAAAAGACGAGGGGTACCAACAGATCCAAATGCAAAATTGCATATAAGATTCGATGGACTAGAAAGGCTGGACTTGAAGTGGCTTTTTTTAAAAATATGCTAGGTGCTGGATAACAGGGTACGACTGCACAAGTGGCCCACAGTAAAGGTTCCAAGAATATTTGGACCATGACAAGTGAGGACTGGAAATTTACGGAGCAAGTCATTGTAACGATGAGCAAAAGTGAGACAACATGTGAAAAACCAACCGTTGTCATTTGTCGATATAAATGAGCTCCAAAAGGGAAAACGATGTTTAGAACGATCACTTCATTCCTCTTCTTCGGAGTCTATTTTACCGAGAGCTCTTGAATCGAGTTGCAGGTATTCTATTATCACTTTGCACACTCACAGCAATGTTTCAAGAGTGGGTGTGTGGACATAAGCATGCTATTCATCCTTTTGTGGCTAGACTGATTAGGAGGATAGGAAAAATCAACCAAGACAGAGAGAAATCCTTCTGGAAATGAGTGTTACATATGAACAGTATCAAGAGTTTACAGCCCATGAATCAACCCCCGAATCTGTCACTCACTTTTGTTACCCGTGAGTAAGTTTTATTCTTTCCAAGAGAACTGGTGACACTAAAGAGCTTTAGACGAGTGTGTGTAGTAGACTTACCGCAAATCGTAACTAACCCATTTCACTCCCCCCCCCCAACTATCGGAAAGATTGCTTCCATAATGTCTGCTACCAAATGCGTAAACCTGCTGGTCAATTCACCGTATTTTTGGGATCCGGATAGACTGGATGCGAAAGGTTGGACTCCATTACAGATAGCAGAGGATCGCGATGACCTAGCAACTTTGTATGAGCTGGCTGTACACTCCAGGGAATTGCGTCACCTCAAGCCAACCATCCCGACAGACGGAGGCAGACAATTTGTTTCCAGCTGCCTTATTTGGCCTCAAGATGTGCTGTTGGATCCATTTGATATGATTGAAGTAAGGAATGTGATTCTATTTGAATAAATCTGCAACCATTGTACTTTTTGATAGGCAAGAACATAAAGTAATGCACTGTCAGGGTTATTTTAGCTTAAGAACACCCCCGACATCTTATGGTACCACTTTCAGTTCTGTCCACTGTTATCATCATGCATCCCGTGTCCGTTTATGGTCTGTTATATACTGACTCATGTTCAATGAAGAGGACAATAAGGACTCAGAAAATCAAATTAACTGGTTCATCTTGTTTACTTCAAAGGGGGCTACGGTGACGACCAGAATCTTGTTTAACTATGCTTCTTCTCTGTCTAGACACTTGTTTAAACTGGACTGTCTGTTATAGTGCACTCGCATAGGATGTTCTATTCCATTCCTGAAGTCATTACCTATTCGCTTAGGGACAGGTAGTGTTTGCAGAAGAAACACCAAAGCGTTTTTACTGTGACGTTGTGGGTGTTACACGTCAAATCACGCATTCGTTTGGGTGTGACTTGTGACCCAGTGCTGGGCGTATCGATTGAATCGTGCTGCTCATTATCGCGCATCAGTTCAATAAATTTAGTGAGTGAGCACACAAGGGGAAGTTGGAAGAAAACAAGAACAGCGTATTGGCCGTATAAAAGCTACTGGTAAGCAAACTCATTCACACCTACAAGGGAGAGTTAAGTCTACTTCTGGAACTAAAACTTCCAACAGAGGTTTTCGGACTGAAATGTGTTTCCGTGCGACGTGTCCCTTCCAGAGTTGGTTGAATAAGCACTCGCAACAGCCCAGAAGACAGCTGTTTACGTAGCTATCAAATTATAGACAAACAACCAGCCAACTTGAATACACTGTCCGTCGATCACAAAGAAGTTCCTTGTGGCTTGTTGCAATCCATACAATGGAGCTGAAGGTGAAGACGCCTTTGGTTCAGAAAAGCACCAATTCAAAGTTTAAACTGCACTTGAAGGCCTGCTATCCCCCTCCAAAGGCCTGAACATCACAGCGCTAGAAAACACGGATCGACGCCACATACTGTCATATGCGATAAGTGCCAAGATTGCATTCAGTGATTTCAACTTGGCTACATCAGAAAATGTCGTTCGTCCGGATTTTCTGTTTGGGTGTGAGACATGGTCACTGCCATGTGGGAACATCTGAAAGTCAGAAGCTTTCAGCCAGTGGCGCGTGGCGGGTTTTCTGTAAATAAGTTCAACCAACAGGATCCCTTATGCATCCGTTCGACAGTGCCGTTTCGGCATTTCCAAACTAGCCGTGTACATCCAAGAACGCAAACTAGAGCCGTTCGGACATGTCGCCCGTAAGCTGAATTGTAATTTGGTGAGAATGATCCAGATGTAATCTCTGTGCGGACTGAACGAATACGTGATACCACATGGTCAAATCATAAGTCGTAGTTCTTAGTAGTTGATCTGTTTATGGTATCGGTAGCTGGAAACAAGACTTATGTTAAGCTCGCCACCAGAAGTAGGGCGCGCGCAGCTGCGTGGGGATCGCCAGCTCACGCTCTCGTAGGCACCATTCACAGTAAAGTAGATTCATAGGTATCTGCAAGAGTAAAAGGAAATTATAAGATGCAAAAAACGTCTATTTTTCTCGCACGTGCATGTAAAATCATTACGTTTTTTAGTGGCTCCAGTTTGCATGTGCCCCAGTTGTTGTGGGCACTTTTCAGGAAATCCAAACTCTGTAAACGCTGGACTGTGTCGCGCGGAATCAAAATATTGATCCAACACATGAATGTACCGCACCTTTAAGAATGAACAACTAAGCCTATTACAGAGGTCCGCCAGAGTTAGATTTACCTCCACTCACAAACATTAAATTGTAAAGAAACTAAAAAAACTAAATTATCTGGAGACCTTTGGTTCACCCGACGCTTGGAAACGAATGAGGTGATCAGAATAGGGTGATAACATCGGATGAAGTTTGAAAATTAATTGGTGCTTATCCAGTGGTCTATCTTGTCAGTTACCATACGCATCAAACTGGACCCATTTAGCCACAATTTCACGACGTTTAAACGGAAATTGCAGTAAACCGAGATAATAAAAGTTCGCCACGTAGGTGGCAGCGTACTTCGTGGATTTTTTTAGCCCTACCGACTTACGTATCAGGCTATCCTACCTTTCAATATCCTGACAAGTGCGTGTTTTTAGCGGCAATAAAGACGCAATATATGTATACTGGTCCCCGCCTTCATCATAGAGCAGGATTTGTGATGCATCATGCCTCACAACCCCAAATTTTATCCAGTTATCTTTAAATCCGCCGCAAACAACACTATGACAAGAAATTCGTATATAAAACAAGTTTCTTAACTTGCATTTGGGCATCATGTGTGTTGAGTAAGTGTTTCGAGGCTAACTGCATGTGAAACACATGAACATGAGGAAGCCAGCGTGACAGATTCAAGTGACCAGGATGTAATATCTTATCGACTTACGAATGGAACAGTTTTCAGCAACCGTATGAGTGGTCTTTTTCGTCAGGGAGAACCTGATGTTCAGTGGCAATAAAATGTCCGAAACCACAACCTGATGTTCAGTCCATTCTAACCGAAGTCCCCTTGATCTCATCTACAGAACCCTGTCTAATTCAGCTGTGCTTCACCATGCACCTATCCAAAACTATGGGACTAAATCACTCCTCCCCAATTAGTGTAGACCGGTTGGAATATTATATCCGGATACAATGGATGCTCAGATCAGTTTAGAGAGCACGTCCGACTTGACGTAAAGATTACCTGAAACCGCTTGGTTAGATCTTGTTTACGCTCATCTGTACAGGTGGATAGCCTCCGTTATCTGCATCTGTGAATGTACGAACATTTGCGAACAAAATGAGATGAACACACAGTTTCCCAAACAAACTCCTGCAATTTTTCACCTCGAACAAGTTTGGACTGGACTAAAATGAACAAAGAAAAATGCTCGTCTGACAACCTTAGCCCCCCTCAACATTCCAGTAGCCATAAGGTCTTTGGAAAACGAAAGTTATGTGATTACTCATATTGTTGTTGTTTGCTCAAAAACGACCATCATTGCGATGGTAACACCTAATCGACTCACAGGAAAAAATAAAATACACGCAGTTGCAAGTCAAATGGCGGTACAGGGATACTCAACTGAGTCCCAGTTGAATCACAGAAGACAGAATCAGCTTAGATTCAACTGAACCGTCCATGACCACCAGCTTAATTTGCAAGTGAGTGCACTTGACCAGTTGCCTATAATTCGATGTTCACGTAGAATAAAAGCACCACCACGGTTCGGGGACTGCACCAACCTGATGAGCTGCAAGGAAGGCAAAACCAGTCGAGGGCTGTCGAAGAGTTGCTAGCAACATCACGAGTTATTTGTCCCCATGAAAAAACGAACTATTTTCCAGAAGGCGCCAACTATGTTGGTGTACTTACCTACCCTATCGGTGGCGTAGTAGGCGCTTTTGCAAGTCACTCACGAGTTGCACGACAGCACACATTGACAAGAAACTCCTAACTCTACCGGTGCTACTGATACTTTTGTTGGCAATACAGCAGACCTCTTACGAAAAGTGCTTTGACAGCCATAAATCCTTTCCTTGCAGTGAATATCATATTATCCGGGAGGTAATGATTTTACATCCGTACCCACCTAATGCGCTGGTTATATAAAAAATGCCATCCGAGGTTTAGTTTAATCGGCCCACCATCCTCGATGGAACCCACACTTAACCCCACACAAGAGAGTCAACAGATAGGTAATTGTATAGATGATTCGTTCGTCCAGAAAGATATCAACGCAAGTAATTTGTCGTCTAAATCACTACTCAAGGGACATCTGTTTTCCACAACCTGCGTGGCATTTGCGAAATAATACACCGCGATGATCGAGCGACGAACTGTCTGACGGTTAAAATTAAACCCATTCGAAGTGTCTGGTCTACGTTAACCCGTTAAAAGGTATCTTTTGGACCAGTGACATCAAATCCTTCTTTGCTTCCTGTCAGAAAAACACCTAAAACTCGCCTATCCTGGTCGCTCTAGTATGGACGCCCAATGAACCAGAATACTAGTTCCATATTCTCTGCTGCCAAGGTGATGACATTGTTTTAGATACAACGTCTACGGAATTATGTCGCAATAGCTGCGTACTGTAACAGGTAACTGATAAAAGCGCGGGGATGCATCTGAGCAACGGGATCAAAGAACCAGTAAAACATAACACTGCCCGCATTCAGTGATGGATAATCGCCACGTTGTTACGCCTGGCAGAATTGCTAGATAGGGGTGACGTTTTCAGCTACCGGATTCTTTTCTTTCTCACGTATTGGACTGTCCACATCACGATGCTGTTTGCGCGAAACCCTATGCTCAATCAAAATAGCATGTACCAGTCACTGTAACACTGTGATAACACCATCGTTTCTACTGCAAGCGGTTCAGGAGACTAGGTGACGATGGTCGTGAGACGAACGATAGTGTTTGTTGTGATGAGCGGATTAGCAAAGCCGTGATTGCTTGACAAGTGACCTCATTCACCCAGAATCCTCGCACTTGATTTCCCTTGTTCAGTGGATCTTCTAGAGCTTCTTGTTACGAATGGGGAGGTTCTTCCTTATTCAGGAATCTTGCTGCATCACAGCATTTCCACTTCTTGTGGCGCATTTGTGATTCTTCGCGATTTACCTACCGAGAGGGACTATCGCATGTAGACCACATCAAGACCACCACCACCACCACTAATCTTATTCGCTGGTACACTGAACGAAACTCACATCTGATGCTTAGTCTGAATGAGGTGAGACGTTTCGGAATTTCAAGGTCAAATCAAAGTCTTTTTATCGGTCTGTCCTGTAGGAATACTGTGGTAGTTAAACCCTCCTGGTTGCGCTACAAATTACGCCATTCTTACATCAAGCTTCTGTCCAAGCGACGTTAATACCCCAGCAAAATGAAGTCGGACGAGTCAAACCAGCTAGCTTTGGCTCAAGGAGTCACATGGTTATTGAGTTTACACTAGTCCTACGGTCACCTACGGACGTCCACCAAGAGCCTTTCATTGTAATGCCTGCCATGCCGTTGTTTCTTTAATTCTCGTCATCTATCACTGAGATCAGATCCTGTAGTAACATCCACCAACTGTGTCAGTGCGATCCATCGAGACGGTAGCTACGGCGTGCAGTTGCTTGACTACTGTTTTCCTACATTCCACACACTTCCACCTCTGCGGTGTATTCAAACGGTGGCTATCGCTCAGCGACAGCAACCCAATGCGGTACAGTCCTGGAGGTAGGACACTAGCTCTTGTAAACCTCGAAGTAGGAATGGAGAATGCCAGTCCGGACGTGGGTGGACAGACAATAGGCTGAACGAGCTCAGAGGCCCAAGAGTCATTGTGCGCTTTGTTGGAGGATGGCTAGTTCTAATCCTCTAAGGTTACAGAGGGGACAAAATGTATTTTCATCGCGAAAAGACTGACATCTGAAATTGCCTGAAAAACGGGTGACTATGGACAATCGTTTGTGCGGGTGTTAGTGGACGGCAAAATCCTGCTTTTTTCTAACCTTTACAAATACTGATGCTCTCATGGCGCTTACCTTAAAGCTCACTCAACATTATTTGCACCCACAGTTTTATCTTCCTACACTACGAGGAATCGGTCGAGGAGTCACGCCCTATCTGACTGTCAGAACGTCTGAAACTAACCTATCGGGTCGCTCTATGGCACTGCTCTTCGAACTGCTTCTGGCCAATCCTTACATGTCTACAGTCACAGCGCTTGTCGGAAACGTGGACCAAGATCCGTTCTCCAACAACGCCGATTGTGAAGCGAGTTGCCTGTGGCCCATGCAACCTATTGAGGTATCCTATATTTCAGATCACGACGATCGATGCCAAATATATCCAGACTGTCTCTTTCGCAGCTGGATGCTCTCATTCAACTATCGAGATGACTTCTTCCAAGCATTCAAAGAACTTTACAACATATGGAAGTTTCACCGATTTGCTGGAAGCTACTCCGAAGAAAATGAGAACATCAAGGCTCGTCTCAGTCCAATTACACTGCTGTCTGCCTGCCGAGTTGCAATAAGACGTCATCTTGTGAACAAGACTTGTGAGTCATTTTTTGATCTTTGCAGCTAGACGGGAGAATATTCGCAAATGCTTTCCACAAATCTAGTTCTGAACAGACTAAAGCCTAACGACGACACTGTATGTAGAGAACCAGGTGGATGTGAAACTTAAATGCGAGCTTCCGGACGTGGTTCCAATATACTTTTCTTGTGCTTCTGTCGGAGTGCGTTACTCACCGTGATTTCTTCGGAATGCACAACAACTATGCATCGGTCAGATCTGAATGATTTGTCTCAGTTCCGATGCAAAAAATGTTAGAAATTAACATACACGATTTTTATTGTGCTAGTCGTCCCGATAAAGATCCTGACCAGTCTTTGTTAAAATCCAAAAAATGAACCCTACAGAAAATTTTAGTCTTCTAGTGAGATCTTTCATTGGATGCAGTTCGATTATGGACAGACGAGAACATCCTGTAACAGCGGAGGATCTAAAGGAAAACTAGACCATTGTAAACTTCGTGCGCATCTGAGACCGTAACTGTTGAATAAGTAGCAATGTGACTGGTACCCTCATCGCGATATTGCAACTAACTTCCATCTATCTTCTGTAGTCCCGTCCATTCCAGATTCGCAATCGTGTATCTACCCCAACTACGTTCGTCACGTGCTCCAACTTGGTTTACCACAACTCTTAACAGACTTCCTCCTATATCGTGAAATGTGGCCAGACACCGAGTGGACCGAACAGTCTCGGTGGAGAGACCGAAGAAAACGCCGACCCCGCGAAGTGAAATTGGACGCACATGGACTTGGATACGTTGTGGATAACGGATTCATCCCCAACCTCAGAATTCCATGTAATGCATCACAATTCAAATATACCGGAATTCAAAAGTATTCTGGAAGATGAAAGAGGAGCTGCAATTTATAAAACAACTCGAGGCAAAGCCTACTGGGCTGTTATATTGGGTGCAGGCTAGAAGAAAACCTTACCAAATCTTTTGGAAAAAAGCGTGCGGTTCTGTTGAGTTGCAAAGTTACAGAACCAACGAGCGGTTTTCGGCACACAACTTAGGGAAGGGGACCGCCTAGAACAGTAGCTCATCATCACCAATGGCAGCAACACCAGATAAGAACAGTTTTATTGCCGCACAACCATGTGAATCTGCTTGAGTAAAAAGGTTTATGATATAGAGAGGAGAAAAGAAGACAGGTAGGGTGACCCAGAGCTAGCCTACCACAAACATCCACGGTGCCTACACCTCCAACGATTACTGCGAGCAACATTTGCCTTATCGCTTACGCTCATCTATCTCGTCTAAATGAAAGCATCAGATGAGAAAGATAATGCTGATATTGACCCATTACTAAGGTATGTCAGGATAGTTGTTGACGTTCCACTGCACGGGACAATTACAATTTTGAAGCCATGAAGCCAGCCCATCTTATTATCGTCTCAATCTCTTTTCATTCACAGGAAGTTCCAAAAACTTACTGCATGCAAGTAAAAAAGCAGCTTGACGTCACCTTGAGTTATATCGAAGCAGTTATTTATTTAGTTAGGTGATCCATAGACGGTGAAATGTTATGAGGACATCAATTGTGGATTCAACCCTAGATCCATCGAACACTAAGAACTAGTTGGAAAGAGAGGCCACTGCGGGCACAGCGTAACTTGTCGCTCCTTACCAGCCTGAAGTTCAGATGCTAAACTTACCATAGCCATTTTATACCATATGTTTGTTTATGTGCACATAGACCGTACGTAATAGCAACGAATGAAATTGTTTAAGTAGAAACGGGAAAAAATGTTGTACCGTCCAGAACAGATCGAATTTTTGACAAGCGAAAGTCAAGGATATTCCGTAGATTCCACGTATTTATTGAATAACAAAAAGGGAATCACTTAAAGAAAGCGATTGAAATGCTCACCACATATTATCACGAAACTCAGGTCGAAATCAAATGAGAGTCAAGTGAGCTGTCATATGGACAGGAGCAAAAAGAGAAAATGATGAGAAAATATTATGAAACAGAAGTCCAATGGCGCATTGAATATGCATGGAAGTCAAGATGATGTCTGTGGAAGCACACAGATGACGTGAGTCTATAGAGGTAAATGTTATCACTAAATGACAAAGGAGGATAATGCAAGCATGTTTAGGTTGAGCGAACCTGTAACATAAATTCGGTAGTTCTGTGTCCACGTGATTATGGCACAGCTCTATGACAAAACCGGGGCCCGTTCAAGATGGGCTGACGCACTCAATCGGACGAAGGGAGGTGGTGATTGCACATCGAAATCAATTTCGCCGGAATCAGTGGAAACCTAAGACGAAACAATATAATAAATGTTACCGGACATCTGACTGGGATTTTTTGAAATAAGGAAAAAACTAAAACACGCAGTAAGTTCACTCTTCTTAAAGGCTGCACAGGGAACACTGAGGTGACTTCATGACAAATAAATGATCATCTTTAACTACTTAAAAGCCCCAAGTAGTTGAAACAGGCCGCAAGAGCTCAATGACCGAGTAAGTTTTTGTGGACACAGTTCCAAAAACATCGATTTCCGTAACATTGTTGGAACCCCCACGCAATAAGCCTGTGTACACACACCGGCTTGTTATGACAGCTCAGAAGAGCAGCTCTTGTATGAAACGAATGTATTTCAGAACAGCATGGACGGCGAATAGTCTGCCGTGTGATGCCAAGAAAGTGGTGGGTACGCGCTTGTTGAACCGTTTTCTCACTACTTCTGCTCAGTAAAGCTGTGGTACTCATTCCGGGATTGTGCACAAGGAGGATTATAACTCAAGAGCATGAATATGAAATTTAGAGATGTGCCCCTCAAACAATTCGAAGAGATATGTGATACGAAATATGGACAGTTTGAAGTCAAAGCACACTATAGTGGAATAAGACGGTAGAAACAGTTAACTGTACACACTAGTCTCATTAACTGTTCGATATTGCCAGCTTCCTTATTTAGTAATCTAAGAGGGCATCCAAATACAGTGACAGTGAATCAGATTTAAGAGCTCATTAGTTACTCTCAGTGGGGGCACAAGGCGTACTCAAGGGACGCGTGCGTGAAAAGATCTCCTCACACAACCATCAATCTAAAGTTCCCGTGACATCCTTAGCCATTCAGGTCAATATTTCCTCAACTTTTAGAGTCGTTTAACAAGTACTGTTTACAACCTCCACGTCTGAACACCTAGATCCACAACGTTCTCCCTCCGAGAGCAGTTAGTTTTCGCCAGTCGCATCCGTTCGCAAGACCCTCAGGCAAGCGCTTGGGGATTTTGACAGAGTACTGGTTGCATCTGCCCCGTGATCACATCACTGAAACGCAAACCAGACAGACTGGATTCTAGCTGTCTTATACATCCATGGGCAGTCCAGCGCCGAAGAGGAAACTTGTAAGCGGCATCGTGTCTGCACGGAAGCTACGTCTTCCAATCACCTTCTGCACAATCCCGGTAGCTGGATATTTACTGCCTCAGGACCTTGATTTTAAACTGTATTATGGCCAACGAAAACAAGGCGCCCAATTTACTTTTCCGGCGTCCAAAGCTTTCGCGAGATCGTCGCCCGTAGTTTTTTCAGACCAACGCAGTATGTGGAACAACCCGACCCTGCAATCGATAGTGAGAGTTGGTCTGGCGTTAGTCTACTGCAGGCCCCGATGCACATACGGGATCCATAGTGAATTGAAACCAGCTGACTTATAGCGAAGTCGCGAAATTAAATGAGACAGTGGTGGAAATAATAAGGGCTTATTTCCGTAACAGAAAAATTCTTGAGAGAAGAAGCCATACAAATAGATAAAAGTATGGGAAACTGTTTTCTCACATTCAGTATTGGTATTCTATCGGTTGACATCGCACCAGTAAGTCTGTTACGAAAAATAGTTTCTGTTTAATCCTGGTTCAGAGAGACGAAGGGTTAGGAAAGCTATGGTGCGCGTCACCGTCCGTCTATTGCAAAGCAGATGAGAGCAACAGGCACTTCTTGGATAGTGTTGACAACACTCTCGAGTAAATCGACCCGGAGCTAAGCTGTACCTACCAGGCAAACAAACAAGTCCGGATGACAAGCAGTGTACGCCAGGAGCGATTAACTGGATTTGTTACCGACATGAGGAGAGCAATCTTATATGTACTTGTGCCACTGGATGATAGCACAAGGTACAACCTTTGGTATTGCTGTCTAGCATCATCACTGAGCACCGAATGCGACTTCCTTGCTTCAACCATCGATGGTGGCTCAATGAACTATTTCAAATATCAGTACGGGAGATCCTTCATTGAAAGGTTGCTTGATTTGGTCGAGATGCCAGCCAATAGTAATGATCCATCAAGATATTGAGAAATGGATTGGTTCAGTGTAAGCCCAACAATTACAACTAACTTCTGCAACCATACATGCCTAAACCGTCTAGATGGCCTCGACACTGGAAAGGAGACCAAACTACCTTCGTTCGACGATCACTGCCCTGCTAGCATACTCACAAAGGCAAGTTAGGAGCGAGGAATTAGTCAATGATGATGTGTCCGTTGAACAATAATGACTGAACAGCATGACAGACGATGAGATGAACCACCGTAGATGCTCCTCAAACATACCAGCATAAAATAAGCGGCTGAAGTCGAGGTGGGTTATTTAGGGTCATGACGATGGTACATCGGCTGCTTAAAAGAGCTAACACAGTTGCTGGAGTTATGCGAAGGCAAGCCCTTTTAACCGGGTTCGGCGGAAAACAGATGAATACGTTAAACCATATGCACTTACGGAAAACTAGCATTTTGAATTACAGGACATGTATCTATCGTTTCTAGTATTGGAGGTTTATTCATGAGTTCGAAGAAAAGCTCGTTAATAAACCGAATTCGTTAAACCGGCATCCCCAGGTACCAGCGCCTTTTTGAAAAAAACGGAATGTGCGACCATAAACTGGGTCAATTGTACCGGGCAAACGAGGCTGACTGACATAGTGTCAACAAAAGACCCAGTTCACGGCCAACATGACCAACCAGTCGGCGTTGGCGCGTGTCGAGTAACACATCACGATATGTGGAATCAATATCTGGGGTGAGTTCCTGGAAATCGACATTCATGAAAACCAATTAAAAACATTTGTGCAGTACACCGTTACCGATGTATCGTTTGCTAGGTAGGAAACTCCGGAGCCCAGCGTCGTGGACGAATAGACGACCTGAGAAGCCAGCAGCGTCCGCCGTCGCTACCCGCGAGGCCTTTCGTTCCCCTAGCCACTACTGAAGGATGAGCATTGAAACTGGGAGCCAGGTGATACCAGTAAGAGCTAAGTTCGGTCTATCGTTACATTTTGTGCTAGGCAATGGTAAGATGTTTTGTTGTAAGAAAAACGTGTTAAAGATGTTGAAGCGTACATCAAGCACTTTAAGCTTCGTACTATTTGTAAAGTATGGCGTCAAAGCCGAAATTCGGCAGCGTTTGGTGCGGGTGTTGGTTTTAACGAACATTTTGCAACAAGCAAGTGGTGTTATATCCTCCAAGGATTACTCGGTCATATGTGACGAAACATTATCTTGAACGTGAAGTCACTTGCTTAAACACAAATGAACGTAAGTGGAGTAGTGGTCAAATTCACAGGCAAGAAACCAGGAAAAAAGCATTAGTACTGTTCCCTACAAACTGCATTTGAGCATTCTGTGAACAAACTATCCCTATAGAAGCCCGCAATTTTACAAAAAAAACCTACCAATCAGATAAAGTCTCCGCTGTAACGAATTGACACAGATCAATGTAAACTGAACCCATTTGTTGTGTGCGTCCACTTCGGGTAAATAGGCCCACGTGATTTCGCACCTCAATCAACAGTCCATGACTGGGTAACTGATCCACGCTCACATCGAAATCAAAACTACAAAGATGGACAAATGAAGGCACAGGGATAAGCTATCACGTAACGTAAAAAATCTGCACAAGTCGATCTACCACTTTAACACTTTCAGTAAACCTTATTGTTGTACGGAAGTGAAGCGTCAGTGTCAACACTGATGTTGCTGTTTCTCATGGTAATGGTGATGGTTCAAACCGGTTGACATTGCGTCCGCGTTGCTGTTCAGAGGTGGCCTACGATGCCGAATAAAAGTGGACGGCAGTACTTCTCACATTGCCACAGGAAATCCCAAATGGGTCGGCTGCGCAGCCGAAGTCACGCAAGTCACATTCAGTGGCACGGATGCCATCTGGGCCTACGCCAGTCTGGTGCGGACCTGTGGAGGGCTGAAAAATGGGTCGGATACAACGGACGTCCACGCAACGGCAGGCATGCACTCACTCGACCAGTCAGCAAACAAGTTTGCTCATGCACTCGGTGGGCGTGAGAACAACTGGCCGGGGGTTGGGCTGCCGGAGCTGTTCTTGAGATTGTTCGTCTGGTGGTGCGATGGGTGATCTTATTTAATTTGCTCGCGCGGTAACCACTCGGGGCTTACAAGCTTCAGAGTGCTTTGCGCAAATGGACCGCACACCTCCAAGTCAGAACGGAGAACGAAGCTGTTGACACACGTCAGCAAATACGACACACTCCCTATGGATGAATCTTCTCATTCAATAAGCTTTATCTCTTTAGAAGGCATGTGCTTTCTTTTATGACTACCGCTTTCCCTAGAATTGATTCCACGCGACGCACCCATCAGTCTGCCGTCATACACTGGTAATTACACCTTTTCAATTTCGATCGCAACTGTGTAGATTCTTATACGTTAGGAAACATATTGTAATCACGTTGCAGACCCACATGACTGTTAGGCAATGCTGATTTTAGAGCATATCTGGAAACTCCCTTGACTTTTGGAACACTGTCTAAATCGTCAAACAGCTTAGCGGATGAAAGGATGACCACATTCGGTTAGCCACTACAATTAAAACACTTGCGATCATCTGAATGCTGAAAAATGTCTAGCATTTTGGTGTGGGAAAGAAACTTACAGGGTTAATAGAATGAAAGTAAAATTGGCCCAAATTGACACAAATGCCTACATTGACCTAGATACGGATTTTGTTCAACCACCCAACGTCTCTTAGTCAAACAAATGCTTTTTGCGTGGAGGCTATTCTTCATTGGTATAAACAGGTACATGACATCACCGGGTCCGGTGGCATTCACTAAACTAATCTGCAACAACAAGGAGGAAATTATAGCGTGCTAGAGGATCACCTTTGCAACTCTGTCCGCTGTTGGCCTTTGAACGAAAATGATTTTCAATCCCACTGGAAAATTTATTTTGGGCCATCGAGCGTCTTTTTACCTAGATGTGCTGGTCGCTGTTGAGGGGGATTTATCCAAACCCTACGATTTTTCTTACATTAGTGTTTCAATAGGAACAGGTCTGTCTTAAAAAACGTGTTGATACGGCCGTTAGAACTCCACAACGGAATTCGAGCCTGAGAAAAATAAACCACAGATACGAGTACGCAGGTGGAAGTAAGGGATACAACAATAACCAATAGTAAAACGCCAAACTCAAATTTTTGCCTCAATTTTGGATTTCAAGCATCTGTATTTTTCGACTTTGAATGCAAACCGACATAAACCCGCTGACGCTCTCTAAACTCCGAGGCACTGTCAGGTTTCGGAATTCCATTAAGAACCGGTATTCAGTTGACGAGAAACATTTTGTGAAATTTCCTTCAGCAGCAGTGTAGCAACACCGAAGTGGTGCAGATCCAGCAAAACGCCTTTGTGCGGATATCCTAAACAGAGAAACTATTTCGGTTATAAAACTGAACCAGATACATGGAAATAGTGCTTCCGCAGCACAACCGTATAGTCCTTCTAGCGAGAACTCTTCAGAAAGCACTATCTTACACATGCCTCTACACCGAACACAAGACAAACTGAGTCAGTGTCCTTGCTGAGGACAGGAGTTCAGCCAACCACGATCCTTTACAGTCACCCTGTTATGACTGACAAGTTCGTGTTCGCACATCGTAATGTTGACAGGATACGCCGAGAACAATCACTTCAGAGAGGTGAACGCTGTTCTGCTTCTACGCAAACAAAGGTATATCTGAAAATCAATTTTACGTTGGCCTTTAGCGATACAACTGTACAGCCTCTAGTTGTGGAAGCGACGCATGCAAAAAATTAGCCGTCCCATTCGCTACCCTAGTGTACAAATTTGTTCCGCAAAAGTCATAACAAGAACTTCATGGGACCGATCGAAAATTGTCACGACTGACAGCTAATCGCTGCAGAGGAGCTTGGGTTGGAGGAACTTTACCGCAAGTGTTTTAAAGGTGAAGATAACATAACTGTCCACCCCCGCATATTAATTAATTCTAAACAGATCCAACAAAATTCACTTTTTCATGTTTTGATTTGCAAGCGACATGAAGCGTTAGATTGTGAAATCGAACATACGTTGGACAATTTCCTTTGTCCTAACCGGATGTTCCCGACAAAATCAGTAATCAGGAGATCAAACCAGAGAATCTGCACCATTTTACAGTAATATGGCGAAAGCTTTAGGAACCTCTGAGACTGGCAGTTGAAGTGCGGAGGTGCAGACTTAACTAGTTACTCTGTTCGCCACGACCGGAAAAAAACGTACCTATTTTAAGACATGAATTTTATTGTCGCAAAGTATCGATCACTCAACAAAAGTAATAACAGAAGCGTGGTCGATTTGCTAAGGTGAAGGTAGAATTCAGATTCCTTGGTTAAAACTGATATCCCGACGTGATGTGGGTTCACGACTAGGATCACTTTAATACAATATCCTGGTTTTGAATGGAAAACGGTGAGAACTACCTTTAAAATGTCGGATTTTGGTGGTTCTTAAAAGACATATAGAGCGTCACCCACCTACCTAACAGACACGGGCAAAAATGTCCCCGGTTAGGCAGCTGTTTGTACTCTTCTCTGAGGACGCACACACACACAAGTAGTTCTGATGCACCTAACAAAATGCCATTGCACAGAAATAGTCACCATCCAGGCGAACAGGAACCGTATAACCACTTGCCTGGCAACACTATGGAATGCTCGATCCAAAGGAAGTGGAATAAATCAGAGATAGAGCAGCCCAAAACTAACCTGGCTTCATAGACTGGGTTCAAATTGTTTTTCACGGGGGATGTTTTCTTCTTCTCACCGCAAACTTGCCCGTTATTGTCCACCAAAGCGATTACTACGTACGGATCGGCCAAGCCATCTTTATCAACTCCACGAAGATTACTGAGCATGAAAAAGAAAATTCGTGGAATGTGATATTCGCCATAAGCCAAACCGAAGAGATGTGTATACAACGGCGTAACACAAGTGAAGTAGTTAGTACCCCCTGTAGCTCTTACTATGAACACGATCATGGTTCCGTATTGGTTACCTTGGAACATTGGTCGGACGCCACGCGAACCCGTCAAATGCCACCAGTGTCTGTTAATTTAAAATCCATGTATAACCAGGAGTAAGCACTGCAACTATGGTTCCAAAGAAATACGCCGACAAAATGCTTTAGTTTGTATTCCGACCGGGCAAATACGGTTCCGCTTCAAAGTATTGTTCACAATAGGCGCATATGGATGCTAGTTAGGAGTAAAACCCAGCTGAGTAAATCATCTCAATACCCGTGAAAAGTTTGTCAATTGAAATGCTTAGCCGAAGGTTCCCAGAGTGACATACTTCAAGCAAACGGCCTATGTGATACCTAGCCCTGTTTTTATTTTAAGTAATGGATCCAGATTGTTGTGCGGGCCAAGAATAGCAAACTGATGGCTCGCGAGAAGAGATGCATTGTGTATTTCACCCGGGTGGAGGTTCAACAAATGACCAGAAGTGATGACATCAGTCTGTATGTAAAAGTTCGAAGAATCGGCCGAAATTTTAAAAATGTTAGCCTGAGTGAGACTAAGTGCTTTTGAGTAGCACTAGCGGAGTTAAATTTAAAGAAATGCTAGAAACAATGCAGGAAATCACTCGGCCCCTCAGTTTAACCTTGAAGAACCACCGATTCCCGGAACTTGCAGTAGTAGTAAACAAAGAAACCAAGTATCAGGAAACTAACAAAAGTGTGAGCGTACCTGGCTTCATGAACTATAACAGACAATAAACTTGATGTAGCTCTATACTGGGTAGTAAGTTTGATATTTCCAAGCTGCTGCCCATTCGTGTGCTCAGGTGATGCGCTGACTTCGCGTTTCTTCATATCAGGACTCTCCTCAGGAGTACACTTCTGTTGCCAACTTTTGTGCATTTCTAATTGGATTTGATCAGATGGTGGGTGCTTAAAAGAGGGGATATGAGTAGAAAGTTAAAAAAATTGGGACAACTGAACTTAATCCTGTGTTATGCTTATTGTTCACAACAAATGTGGAAAACAGTCGGGATATAAAGTATGACTACAATGAGAATCGTCCGAGTGGCGCAGCAAACCACACCAGACTGGGAAAAAACTTCGCTGTGGGAGCGCTGGCTGTAGGAGCATTGGAGACCACACGCACGACCCATTAGGATGATTGCATAAGCAGAATACACAAACAGCATGCCCGCGTAGATAAAATGGCTCCCTCTGTAGTTGATAACAGGTCGTGAGCAGGAGCTCTACTACGGCCAACACATGTTGAAAGAGAACAAGCAGTTGCAAGTACAAACAGAAGTGCTCTCAAGTCATGAAAACAATACGAATTGTTGTGAGGCGTGACGAAGCCCTGCAAACCCAGGAAAAGATGGGGTGCTGTTTAAAGATTCGTGTGCTGGTAAAAACATCGTTCTTTGGCCAACAGGGTTCCAGAAAACAGTAATTTGTGACATGAGACTGTGCCTAACAACAGAGAACTTTCAAAATCTATAAACAGCAGAACACTTATGTCCCCGGCATTGTGCCGGTGCTGATATGGCTGTACGCAACCACTGTCACCTAGGCCACTTTGCTCCACAAAAGTTGCACGTCGGCCATATCTCCGAAGGATGACAAAGTACCACCTGAAAAGCATACAAAACTACCAATAATTGGCTCATCTAACAAACGTACCTCCGGTGATCTCGTCCGTTGACGTAAAACAGTATCCTCATCTGTTTTCAAAGCATTGTCAACTAACTCTGACCTGGAATCCACAGCCTTCGCTTGATTCATATCTTCGATTTTGTCCTCTTCCTCTCCATTAGTGCATTCAACGGGTTCTACTTTGGACCGCGGGACAAGGGCCTTAGGAGAAAAAAAGACGGGAACACTGGGTCAAGCTGAGCAAAGTGCTGATATTCCTTTGAAACTCGATCTCGTATTCTAACTTCTCCGGGTTATAACTCAATGCACAAACTTGAATCGGTCTGCCTACAGTAAAGATGTTCTAAGCTTCATAGCGTAGTGTGTCGTTTCAGCATAATAAATGGCTGATGGCTATTAATCTAGCCCTACTAGTAACAACAACCGTGGTAATCAGGTATCCGATTCCAGATTGGCCTGTCGCATCAAACTAAGCGATAAAGCCCTGGGTACAATGGGTAACGCTGCATGCGATTCGCGCTGAGCCGAATGTGCGTCCAACTGAATGCCTTGCATCCGACTGAATAAGACGGAATAGTAAACAGGAGGGGGCAGTGCTGAAGCCACCAACACACCCCATAATTTTCAGGTCAAGTGGGGACGAGTGAACCGTTGAGACGCATAGCGTATGTAAAATGTAGTCTGGTGGTCCACCCACACAAGATGGACTTTAGACAAACATACGGTCGGATGATGTTGAACATCAGTCAGCTCGGTCCGTACAACACTGTTGTAGACTTAACAGTTTCGAAGGTCCAAAATGGTGAGGCCAGTATTCGTATATGTGTACAGTATTAAAAAATCGTTCAGCCGTAGCACCTTTTCGGTGCCTAGCTGCCATGCATGAGGGCTGGGATTCCGCCAGGTTGCCCAAGCCTAGACAGGGGAAGTTGAGAGGCAGAGGTCGGGCTCGAACCACGGACCTTCCGGTCAGTAGATTCGCGCTCTAACCACTTGAGCCATCTGGCCAGTACAGTATTAAATTACAAGGGTGAATTCGATCAAACAGAATAAAATGCGAAAAGAACACAAAGCAACACAAGAAAATTTACACAGTGCACATCAAACAAATATGAGACAGCAATGGAAACATACGAACAACCCGGCAACCGAAATCAGAGGCATTCAGTGCCGAAACACTGAAGTTTACAATAGACGGGGTAGCAATAGTCCGTCTGTCGCACATAATTGCAGCCACAAGACGTCGATAACGACCACGGATGGATTATGCATGTCCCTTATTTTTCAAGTTCCATAAAGAAAAAAATGGACGAACACGAACAGCCACTCGGCGAAGTAAATTCGGTTGGTTTACCAAAGAAAACATAATACAACTACAAAATGTTTCATTTTAGGAGGCCCAGGCATACTCTCAAAGATGTTTAAACAAAATTCCTAAAGGCACCTGACAGGATCGTCAGAGTACCACGACAGAAATATACACATAACCCGGTGTCAAGCTGGAATGACCTGAGAACTGCGCACTGTTCGGATTTCATGCTACGGTAGATTTTTGGATGATATCAGGATTCTTTGGAAGCCCCATAGAGTCGCCCCCCGAAAAATTTTGATGATATATCTCAATATAACAAAGGTGTGGAACACATGTTGGTAATATCTACGATGCATGATTAGAACAAAAATGTCTCGAGTTAATGAGTACTGAGGTAGGCAGGAAAAGTTCCTAAGAAGAAGAAAACAAATCGCAAGCATCCGAAGGATGATCGTCAACCTGATGGACGACGGAAGGTTTAAATTTAAAAAAAAAAACACTGAACACCACCATTAGACTAGACTAGTTTTTAACCAATGATTTCCAGTACAGTTGAAAACTTTTGGGTATATCTAACCTCGCAGTATTCGGGAAATTTTTGGGCATACGTAACCTGCACAGTATTCGTACACATAGTTCGAAGCAGATATTTTACGCGGAAAATGGTGACGTCCAGAGACCACAGTACCACGGTAGGCATAGTATTCGTGTGCAAGCTGAATAGCCCCACTCAAATCAATTTATTTATAATTTGGTGGTGACAACCGGCTCACCAGTAGCCCGTTTACTTTTTTGGTTGGGATTCTCACAACTTCACCTTGTTGAAGCGGACTGCTCAAAGACCGATAGCATTCCTTCTCTCACTCTCATAAGTTGATAAAAGCTGAGTTGGGGAAAGAAGGACAATAGTTGTGCCTACAGTTGCTCTCATTGGGTTCGTGCAATGGGTTTCATTCTGAAAACCAGGTTGGATACTAGAAACAACGTAACACACCTACGTGCAATGAGAAGTGTAAAATTGGAGACCCGACTGCTTTTGGAATCAGTTTGCTTTTGGGCGATGGGCTGATTAATTGTGGAAACTGAGGAGAAGACGGTTTTACCGCGTGAAAAGTTTCCATGAAAATAAGAAAATAAGTGTGGTTTTATAATCCGGTTAAATGGCTACAAAGAACTGTAATTTTCTTCCTCAGCCGCATACCTTTAGTTCCAAATGCAAATGGATTGTCGCGGTTTCTGGACCACATTCTTCCAAGGGAAACGGTCGTGTCACGGACATATTTTGTTCCGAAATTAGAAGCTTTATAGGAATGGAACATCTTCCTAGCAGTCCTTCGCCACGAGCATCGCGAACCTTATTCCAAAAATATTGAGAGGAAACGGTACAACGATATATGGTATTTGGGCAAAAATAATAATCATTTACAAGGTAAAAATAGCGCAGTTATCGCGGTTATCAGTTGCGTAAGACTGTTCGATCGTCAGCAAGCTGCGTCGCTGAGAATTAAGAGAACAAGTTAATAATCTGGCATTTCGAATCTTTTATACGTGGAGTGATAGATAAAGACGGTAGATTTCTGAAACGTGGAGTCCATTGAGAATGAGAACATAAAGGTTACAAGATGCTAACAGGCCGTCTGGTATTATGAATCCTTAAAGCAAGAAGTAGACATTGATAGGCAGACACTATGATTGAAGGTCGCACTACAGACCAGTAAGGTACGATTGCATTATCGCTCTATCTACTTGTCAGTTCGCATACACTTGTGTTAGGGCTCATGTTGTTAAGAAATTAAGGTGTCTTTTAGAAGGAACAGGCGAGTACTAAAACACGCATTTAACATAATGTAACAGCGGTCACTAAGACCTCAGTCGAAGACTCGCAACCCGCCTTCATCATTTGATGATAATGGGTCGTTCGATTGACACTAACGCATTGTACATCATGTTGAACAGTCTAAAGCACAAAATCTTAGAACTCAATGAGCCTTGTTAGTCAAAATGAATCAAACAATTCGGCAGGCTCACAAACTACCGACTCAAGACATCCGTTTATGATGCTAGTTACCCGACCGTTACCCTACCCCGTGTCGCATGTGCCCACAAATTCTCTCCCATGTGGCTACAAGGCTGTCTACCTATGGATGTCCACGACGATGACCGGTACACAAATTAAATGTTAAAAACTATCCCACTAATCTCGTTACGTGTATATTTCACTGGATTGATAATCAAGAACGCAGCAATCGTACTTTCCAGTGGCCCTACTCACAAGTGCTAGTTGGACGACACTCATTATGAACTACAGCGTTAACAGGCTGTTTGGGTACGCATCATTGTGCAGGCCGAGTACAGAACCTAATAAGAACACTCACGGACATCAATCCAAACCACTATGAAGGTTTGCTTACTTCTCATCCTTGAATAATTAAGAGGTGTTCACGTTCGCATCACTCTCGTTAGAACACTCGTCTGTCTGTCCTGGCGTACTTTATACTGGTGAGTTCACACGAAAGGGGGGAAGCGCTGGACTCGAGTTTCGCTCTTATGAGAGTTCATCAGCTGTGCATGTCCTCGGCCCTGCCGGGGTTTGAACACCACACATCTGAAATGCGAGGCGAGCGCTACCATTACTCCACCAGCACACGCTGGACGCATGAGTTTTCACGTCTGGACAGGCGAACGTGTTCACGCTTGAGTGATGTGATTGGTTTGCCGGACTACTCGAACGACGACCCAGTAACTGTCCTAGTTATCCGATTGGCCCGCCTGTCAGGACAGCCGCCACGTGGCCCCACCGACGCCTGAAACCTGCTCGACAATTTTTTCATCACCGGCTTTCAGAAGGCATGCATTTCAAACCATCAAAGTAATCCGCAAAGAGCGTTCTGACGTAAGTAAAATAACCGGTCAAAAACTCCAGGTGGCCATCCAGAGTCGCCTAATGATAGATCTAATGGCTGTTACCGATTTTGTTTAGAAATTGAGTCGATTAGTTGTAACACGTTCGCCTCGCATGTCAGATGTGTGGAGTTCAAACCCCGGCAGGGCCGAGGACATGCACAGCTGATGAACTCTAATAAGAGCGAAACTCGAGTCCGGCACTTCCCCCCTTTCGTGTGAACTCATCAGTATAATTACGCCAGGACAGGAGGAAGAGAGTTCAAACAAGTGATTCGAACGTGAACACTACGAATCCCGCAGACACCAACAGAATTAAAAAGTGCCTGAATGAAATGCAGTAGGGGTTCCAGTTTTTCTAGAAATACGTGGACAGAATTCACCAGCCATCACACTGTCCAAATGAACAATATGGCCAAAAAAGTATGGAGTACCGGAGCTACGTAAAAAAAACAGCGCATGCAGTGATCGTTTCCTTGCAACGCAAAACCGGGAGTATAAAACCAACCAGTATATCAAAGCATTTTCCAATTACGGTACTATCTTCTCATATTTTACTGATGGTCAGTTTTTGTCCTGTGCACCCGACACACTGTGCACTGACGGTTATGATATGTCTTCATCACACACCATACACACCCAAATTTTTACAGATCATTTGACGTTTATATGGGTTTACTTCGAAAAAGGACCAACGTTGATTTTTGGAAGCAATACCTCAGGCAACAGCTGATACGCAAACAACCGTTCGTTCTGCCAATAAGGTAAAAAAGACTGAACACTCACGATTATTTGCAGCGTGTCCACGTACGGATCCCCGACAAGAAAATGATGAACTGAATCCCATGTCGGACTCTGGGTGTATGGTTTTGGTTCAGTCTTCTGCGCTTCACGACCCAAGAGCAAGTTGCAAAACGGCGAGGGTTCACGCATTTGTTTAACGCGCTAGAGGAAATATCGAAAACAGTCGTTTACCCATCCATCCAATGGAGACGGGAGGGAAGAGAAATCCTTCCGGAATGCAACCCTACATTAGTTTGTGCGACGAAAACATGGCGAAAATTGAAACACGAAAATACAAACAAGTGCCATTTATTCGCCTTAATGCTCTGGGTATTGTAACTAGAAGACCCGCCGTAGGGAATTTCACCTCAAATAAATTTTTCACAAGTGCCAAGTGCGTTGGAATTAGTCTCTAAATTGGTTGAAATTCGTTTCTGTCGGGACATAAATTGCATAAAAAACGATTATAATTTAGGAAATAAGGGATGCTGGTGGAAGCAGAAGTTTTGACAAGATTACACTGAAACACCGATCGAGTGTTCGTGATGAGAAGTGATGAAGGAAGCAGGACTTTATCGTTAGACCTAAGCTTATGTGAGAAATGCCTCAAAAAACCCTTGCTGAGGAAGACCGAACTCGGAGACGCTTTCGGTTTTCCCCATTTGTATAGGGCTTAAGCTTCCAGTGAACTTAAGGACACTCCTCACACCCGTACGATGGGTACATGTCCGATCGGTTACTCCAACAGTTGATGTGAACAAGATGTGCAACACTGTCGGGTTGGTGCGTAAATCCACAGGAGGACGAAAGTTGAATCAAGTCAGTTCGATGACGGATAAATCCCTGCGCTCAACTAGACCTTCACCAACTAACTCAGTTTCACCGATGGAGGATCCAATAGTTTTTGACGATAGCTCGCCGTGTTCCAGCGCGTCAGTATCAGACATAGATAGCTCTAAGGGCACTGAAAACGTCCATGTGATTCGCAAAAAAACGCGGTTGGTGATTCAAAGCTACGCAGCAACACCCTCAGAAATCCAGCTAATTTAGGCGAGCGACCTGTGTCGAATGCTCCCCGTAGTCACAAAAGTCGGTACTACTACAGACTTTTGACGCGGCTGTTTCACCAATCCAACTCAGTCCGAATCAGAGTACCTCAACCGAGCAAGGCAGCGAAAATCACAATTTCACCCCTGTTTTGATGACCCGTTGCCCTTGACGACCTGATGGCAGCCTTATAATCGAACCGGATGCGTATATATAGGCAAGTGCTTCGGCGCGTCGTCGCTCACTTGGCCAGGCATAAAAGATTCGCCGTGTTCAGTCGCCCAGCGCAAACAGATGAAGCACCGGATTATTTCGAGGTCATTGGGAATCCAATGGACTTGGGTTCTATACGCGATCGGATTGACGAGCGGAAATGTGAATGTAGAAGAGTTTATGAAGGCTATCGAGTTGATCTGCCATAATGCCTTGGAATACAAACCAGCAAATGTTCCGTGTAGCCGCGACATTCGCGCCCGGGCTGCAGAGTTCTGGGATGAGGTTTGTTTGAAGATGGAAGAGGAACTATACCCACCGGATTTAAACGATCCATCGAAGCCCAAGCTTCAAATCACGAACCTGTTGAATCGAACCCACGCACCACCATTCCAAGGATATCAGTCACCTCTTCCACTGTTGGCAGATCAGCGGTCCTCCACCCTGCCGCCTCAATTCATAACTACATATCTGTCAATAGCGAACAGTTATATGATTGCAAATATCTGTGCTTTCGGAATGGACACAGTCACTGGCGAGGGTCTGTACTCTGTGCGTAGATATTACACGTATCACGGAAAGGTACGAAACGAAGAACTTCTGTACCATGGTCCATGACCTACCAAATGTGGTCATTATCCTAGTGACTGAATCAAGGTTTGTTTTGCAGCGACAGGTTCAACAACCAAATAAAGTACACAATAACTAACAAAACTCAACTCCCCGAAAGAGCTGTTCTACTCTGACATATATTGGGAAACTTACAAACAGGTATTAACTTTGGTAAAGGGTTAATAACAGCCGGTGTTGACAAGTATAAAATCGAACTTGTTTCAGAAAAAGTTTGGAGAAAATAAGATTTATTTCCGACCTCCAGTTCGATTCCGAAACAAAAACTTCATTACGCAAAACGAGTGTTTAAAAGACAAATAAGGTCCACTGAGCAAGATCTTCTAATATCATATCAAATCAATGTTGTGTATAGGTTAAATGCTCCCGTTGTTAAGTGTGGGATGATCGATGGGTTGCAAGCAGAAGCATGAAGTAAGGTCGGGTCGGGTTGCATAATATAGATCCAAATCATTCCTGTGATAGCTGCAAACCGTTGCACATCAACTCCACTTAAATGAGGGGCTCTACACAAGTTCACTGGCTTTACGACCTCTATGCGATTCATATTGGGACGCTTAGAGATTCCCTCAACCTCGGCCTTCGGTTGCTGTGACGTCAGTCGCAGTCCTTCCTGAAAAATTCCAGGTTTTTTGTTCACTACATGCGCCGCCATTGTGGAATCTTTTATCAGCTCCGGGTAGTCTTGGTGACTTGTTCGTTTTTTTTCAAGCGTTCACCAATTTCTGCAGGAAGTCCCCTGGCCATTCGTGCTTTATAAATCTTGCAATCTTCTTTAGCTCATTTAAAAACAGGGGATTTTTGACGTGCATCAAAAATGGGCTTCGTTTTTTCTAGAATGCTACGTCGATACTAGCTGCAGTTAGAACCCTCCAAACGTTCTCGTTTTGTATGAAATGGTCACCGCCTTGGTCCGCTCTTTATTGGATCTTGCTACTGGAGCAAATGCCCTTCACATATACAGCTTAACCATCGGGCCCCAAACTTCTTGATGTATGCTTTTGATCTCGTTTTGGTATGTAGCTCGGTCATTATCTTCTATATATGGAGCTCCCAGTGGACTAAACTAGCACATACTAACCATCATCATCATTATCAAAGACAGCAACATCAGTGTTGACACTGATGCTTCACTGCCGTACAGCACATACTGGCTAATGATGGGTTGACTGACCGTAAGGTCGTGCTATTATCTGTTGGTTTCCTGTAAATGGCTGTATTACTTTGGATTTTCCGCCGTTCTTTTGTATTTTACAGTCCAGAAACGCATTCCAATTGGATTCTACGCTTAACTTCACGTTGGGATTCAAAGTACTCACACATGTTAAAATCTTATCACATTTGATCATCGTAAGCGTCCCCAAATGGTGCCCAAGACTTTTTTTTGAAATCTTCCATATACGCACAAGCCAAAACTGAGGTATTATTTTCTGAGTAAATAACTGAGACAGAAATAAAATGACCTACATTCAGCTAAATTTTATCACCCTCAGCTCGCCGTGTCGATGGAGTGGTACCGTTCACTTTAGAGACATTTCTTCGACGACTAATATTTCCGCACATCTGGTCTCCGTTCCATTCACGAATGGCGTTTTAAGAACCAGCGGAAAGAATGCAAACGTTTATGCCCTGATTTATGGTTCCACGGGCTGTCTGTCGACCGATGATTTGCACCACACGAAATTGTGGTGAACCTCTCAAAACGATTACTGTGAATAACAGCCTATCAACCAAACAGATGAGAAAAAGCACAAAACGACACCACCGATTTGAATGAACTGATCAAGTTTCTAGAGGTTCATGTGTCATACATAGTATGCCCAAGCTGTTGCATAAGCAGTAGACCCCACTAAAATATCCGATCTACATACAAAAAATCAACTGTCGTTTTTAGCTAATGACAGGATATTCACTGGGGTTACCATAGAACAGTGAAATCAGAGGTCCAAACGCATATATTATGAACGAAATGAAACACTTGAGAGTGAAATCGAACCGCCGACCAACCGCATACCAAATGGGTGCCTTATCAACTGAACGTGAAAGGTGTCAGTCGTTAGGTTAACTAACAGCAATTCGTTGGGTCTCAGCAAACCCTCTGACCATGTTCACGCACATCAACTACAATCAGGAACTACCAGGCTGTTGATGTGTTTCGTATCAGTTCACCGTTGTGAACACGCTGCGCAGGCATGGTCATCTAGCTTGTAGTGAAACAGTTTGGAATCAGCTGACCGAAATGCTCACCAAACAGTGGTAAGCTGGATTGACACGTTCATGTGTGCAGCGGACAACTGTGGAATCGAACTGACAGTGAAGCGAGCATTTGCAGACTGCGTTTTTTGCACACCAAGGTGACGAACAAATGCAAATAACGAGATAGGCAGACAGGATAAGGTTTGAGAAGCCTGCTGGCTGGGAAGTGACTACATGGCCCCACGCTGTAATTCTGCACCTTTGTTTTCATCTAGCTCCCAAGGAAAATGCCCTTCCCATAAAGGAAGTTCACAAACTAGGTGTTGTATTTACTACGGCTCACCAACAGCGCACACATTTGACCCAACCGGGGTGAGGTGAGCAGCTTAGCACTGCTCCAACAGCACATGTAGGACGCGGCTGAATTAACGGACAGAAACAGGCGAACCAACATGTTCAGTGTCAGGTGATATGCTCTGTAAAGTGACTGCTTCCAACAGCAACAAAGTAACCGATGGGATAGCGCCACGCCCAGGTCTTCCGTCGGGCATTCAATATTGTAACACAAAGAGAAACCGATCAGACCATGAACCACGTCTGGCCTGCGATTAGGACACATTGGGTGTCCCCGAAAGTAAGGCGACATTCTCGTTGATTTTATGCACATAACTAGTAAGAGGCAAAAATTAAGTTGAATTGAGCGAAAAGGCTTACAAACTTTTGGGAGCAACAAAACGCTGAACAATTCCTACTAAATGAACGACGAATCCTGCTCCAGTTTGCTTCTTTATCGACCTATTAATGAAACTAATTAGGCAAGTACACACAATGGTTTCCCTTCTCAACAGCTCACCTAAGACTCAAGATCCATCAGGGTGGACTGCTGGATTCTTCGACCAACAGGTTGCAATATTAACCATAACAGCTAATGGTGACTGCTTACACTGGCGCGCACGACATACAAATTCAAGCGGTATCTTGGCTCGACGGTGCAAAAATTCCGCTGCCAGACTCAACTACTTTTGAGCACTCATGTTGCTATTCATAAATTACCATACTTCTCGTGTTCCATATCATAAGAAATATCAAAGCCAAGGTTAAATTTCCTGGTTAGACTATGGGTCGGAGGTATTCAGTCTGGAATACGCAAACTACAGAGAGTTTCATTTTGGTTTACACTCAGCATTTGGATACGGGGATTACTTTGTCATTAACGCGACAACAACAAAGGCGAAAAAGGTTAACAGTCCCTGGTAGCTGTTTCTGAGGGGGGCTCAATAATAATAAACCGTGGCTGACTTTTAAATAACAGACTTTTCCAATATATTCACAAAACACGAATTGACAAATAAACCTTTTCGCCTACAATTTCCCCAATGAACTGACCTAAACATTGAACCCTATTATTTGCATCCGGATTGATACGAGGAAGAGTAACTCATTCAATCATGTTGGCCAGTATGCGCGGTAATTTGATTGGTCAAGATGTCAAATGTTCAGCCATGAGCAAAAATGAATATAAATTAGGCAAAAGCAATTGTCATCTTCTGATGCTGAAGGTTAGCTGTCTCTGTACCAAGTCTGAAAATTTCTGTTCGCACTTACCACAGATAATGAGCGATGATTAACAGACGGAAATAATAGACATATTGTTGGTCGACTAAATTGCTCAAGTAGCCCGACCTGGCTCTTCAATGTCGACGATGCCCAACTTACAACAGGACGCAGCTTTACAAGAAGTGGATTTTAAGTCAAAACATAGAGATTATTTTGTATGGATTCTCAAAAGCCTCATCTGCTAAGCGACAGCTGAATGTGTAAGACAAAACCCGAAGCTATCTTAACGACGTGGATTGATGATAAACAGTATGCCGAAACGGATGTTCGGTCCATCAGCGACACAGCGTGACCAACACAATTCATAAGCCTTGGGAGGAATTTCCTAAATCGGTGGGGGATTTGTAAGAAATAATGAGTGGGATGACAACAATAAACCAGTAGGTTTGCCTGGCAGCTGATTCTCCATAAATAGCACAACCTGCAAACAACAGCCTGCTTTGATGTGGGTAGTAGGTCGCTGCTCAGGACTGAACAGCTGGTGATCCACATGCTGTATCGCTCATGCGGATCACTGAGGACGACTGAGAACAACCGACAATCTATATAAAGTCGGTGAAAAGCAGCAGGCTATGGAGAATCATCCTGTCACCGACCAGCTGCATCATAAAAGATTCAGAACTTAGTGGAACTGAAAAGTACTAGTATGAAAATCAACCCAAAATTACCTAAAAAAAATTAGGTGAGAAAAATCACCATTACTCTAAGCCTGCGGTAAGGATTAACGCTGAATCGCCAGGCAAGCTAAGTCCGCACTGCCACAACTTACATAAATACGCTTACCACGCCAATTGATCTATAACCAGTATGATACACATGGTTTCAAATGCAAAGAGATCAAGCGCAAACTAAAAACTGGCTGCAGTTACAAAAGCCTTGGATGTCTCGGCGCTAAGAATTGCTTTCTAAAAAGCTGGCTAAAGCGAACTGTTGAAAGTTTTATCCCCGATCGGAAAGCACAGAAGGAGGCTAAAGCGCCGAACATTTGAGGAATGACCAGAGACTGAATTGATCCTACGCATGCAAATGCCCACGGATGGTTGAGATACACGATCCACTGGGGGAGTGGGATGGACATGCACGTCGCTTGTGGATTTGTACCCACTGTCTTCATGTCGCAGAGATGACTTTCTTAAAGCATGCAAATACATTGCATCACGGTTTCATACTCGAGTTAACCAAAATGTTCATGTCGTCAATAGACGAAAAAGGAGTATGAAAACAGTTATCTTACCCCTCATTAGCTGAAAGGATATGAGTCACCCTTATGTGTATAAACAGCTTGGAGCAAGCGCGGAAGGAAACCTAGAGATCACGTCTGGGTAGGAAAAATATTGCATTCTGGAAAAGTGCAACCTACGCCTTAGGCCACAGCCAATTGTAATAAACTAAACATTTCTGAAATTTACTTCTGAGAGGGCAAAGGCGGAAAACAACACCTACTTTGAGATTTTTCGCTTGTTCAACCACGACGTATAGGAAACAGGCGCTCATTGCAACTCCGAATGCAGTACGATAGACCGAAGCCTGTTCAATCGACTGGAATAAGGAGAACAGTAAATAGCGTTTGAAAGCCCAGGAAAGTAAAAAGGTGAAAAGGTTGTTAAAGCAAGAGCTGACATAGCGAGGGAACACAAAAATACCGTGCTACTTAATCTAGGTGACTTCTGTAGGAAAAAAGGGTTCAACAAGCATTAGCGCTGCTTGCTGCAATCATAACTAGCGCGCGAAGAGATGCGCCGAAATATTGATGCAGAGGGTAAGATTGTTTCAATTTGAAAAAGGGGTCACGATTTCTCGGTTATTTATCTGAGCTCGCTGGCAGAGAACAATGTTATCAGCTGATAAATCTCGGATAGGTCACAAGCGAACCACGCGGTCCGACTAAAGGGTATAGTAGTGCCACCCAAATTGCTCACTACTACGTTTGCCCAGCACGTGAGCGTTAAGAAATGACGAAATTCGTGTACTTTGAAGGGGATATGCTTATGTGACCTTATGAAGAGTGGATTACTGTGTTTCATCTAAACGCCTCGCCAATCACAAACTTGGTTTACGTGGCAAGCTTTAAAGATGGCTTTGCAACGCAGTTCTGCAAATCGGTAAGCTGGGACACCGAACACCTCGTTTTGCAGAAGAAAAAGGAATTCGTCAGTTTTACGGGTGCTGGGAGTGAAAACAAGCCGATGACTGACACAGGGGAAGAAGTTATGTTCACCAGTATAAGTACCTGCCTTTGTATTCAGACATGTTGTGATCCACTGGTTCATCGGATGTGAAAGTTACCGACGCAGGAAAGGGGGACATCAACACCAAAAAAAGGATTCAGTCGTAATCCTTCAGTACTTTGTGGACGTGTAACCGATTGTCTAAATTTCCGCTTTGATTAGTCACGTCATATTGAAAAATATACGACAGCCAACAGATTTTCGCCAAGGCTGTCCAAGCACCTCCAAAAGTGAAAGAAACAGTCAGATGGCAGGTCAGACAGAAGTGAACGGAATAAGTCCAAAATGGGAGCATTTGCCTGAACATCCACGTAGGGTAGAATACCTTGAAACAGCTACACAGCTACCAGTTCTAAACCTTATTTTCTAGTCAGTGACCCCGATACATTCAACAAAACCACTGCCATCGCTGAACACTACGCCGCCTTTGTTTACAGCTCATTCAGCTCCAGGCCGTGAACGCGGTAGGTCCTGACCTTCTACCACTCATGCTGCGCAGGTTATGCGTTGATGTTCCCACCAAACCAGTGGCCGTCGGCGTCTCACTATTGAGAAAATTGCTAATTGTTGGAAAGTGGCAAAGACCAAGTTGATAGCCAAGAAAGAGTCAACGAGATTTCTTGCACGTCTGCGCTCGGAATTCATGGCCAGGGCTGGATGGTGATTGTGTAACTAATCCTAGAATCTCCATTAAGAACCTGTGTGTATGTTACTGCGATTTCAATCGTGGGGTAGCATGCAAATCCAGAGGAAACAAACGGTTCACGAAAGAAAAAACAAAGAGACCACAGATAGACAAGCTGTTGATAAAAAAAATGCAAATCAAATATGCAAACATAACGATCAGGTTCCTATTTGGGAAGGGCCGTTTAGGAAATACGGAACATACAGTCAGAATCGACAGGCAATTGGGAGGCAAAAGCTAAGGTAACCCAAGCACAAATCACGAGAACATATAAAAGGAACCTCGATTAACACAGTTACATCCATCATACTCAGAAAAACTGGGTTTGATGCCACCAAATCTTAGACCATCACATTAGACTTCACAGTAGCAAGTGACATTTTGAAGGTGTAAGGAACACATCGTGCGAAAGAATTAGTTTTTTAGATGGATTGAATCTCTAAATTATCCGAAACAAGTAGAACAATATCGTCTATGTGCCCAATACCTGTGCGTATTTCCGGGAGTATTTCGATCCCTGAGGTTTCAGAAGCAGGCAAAGAAGCTTCAAGCAGCACGTCAATTACAAAGTCGAAGAGGTATGGTGAGATGGCTGCCTTGTTGTAAACAACCGGATGTGGTGAACTAAGGCGAAAGCTTGCTGTATACTGGTACGATCCCACAGGATTTGACATACAGTGCCTTCATAAGGAACACCACTGATCGCCAGGTACCGCCATAGTTTCTAAAGATCGACAGAGTCCAAAGAATTTTTCAGGTCAAGAAAAACTACCATCGTTAGACCCGAAGTGCGCGTTCAGTGTAGGGAACAAGCGAACCAAACGACATTTCAGACTGTGAGTATCGCAAAAACGTCAGCATCGATAGATCTGTGGAAAGGTGTTCGCCCTTGCAACAGTGAACCCATAGTGTTGTTATAAACCATAGCCCGTAAACTGTTATCTTACCATAGGAGAGGACGCCGCTGATAAAGGAGGATTTATCCTATACACCTGAATAAGGGACAGATTACAAACTAAACTACGGCTAAAACAGAGTGATATTATGGAATCTCAGTGGGGCTGGCTTATCGTCAGACGGGATTACTGTCCTCAGCTTCCACATGACTTTCTAGTGGTGGTTTTGCGAAAATGGAAATTATGAAGTCAAGGGTCAATGTCACTGATTAGTCTGCGAACCAGAAGATAACAAATTCCCTGCTTTTGCATAACAGAGCCGCATTTCAGTTCGGGGTGTCTAACACCTACTGTCCAACAACTTCGGCATCCTTACCGTCAGGAGCAAAAACTCAAAACAACAATGACAATATTCTGGCATTAGATCGTTGCAGAGGGAATTTCAAAGAAAACGGAAGTTTCAAAGAAAAACGGACTGTTGGTTATTTGGAGTATGCAAAAGGAAGAATCCAAGGAATCACACATCGTCATACGTCACCATATTTTGCAGAGCTGAGATTGTGACCGTACGCCCAGAAACATTACTCACCGGATTAAAGCAGAAAGAAGAGGTGGAAAAACTGGATCAGTTTTATCTGCCGAATATGAACTAACGGGAGTGAGAAGCAAAACGACCATTGAGGAAGAACTAGGATACTGAAAAGCGACTGGTGTCTAAAATCGGCAGCTCCAGTAGGCACTGAGTGTACCTTGCCCGGATGATGAAGAAGGAGCTTTTGAGAGTCCGTGCGACAGAAGCATTGAAAGGCAAACAAAAATTATTCCAGGTGAACCAGACTATCTCGTTTTTAGTTTATTGTTTCAGAGTCCTTAGACAACTTTTTGTACTCCCTATTAGCCAAACACGGACAGCAACACCAGTTAAATTCTCTGGAAACAAACGCATGTTTGTGCAAACCAAAGACAAGTAGGAGACAGGAACATCAACCAGTGCTGAATGCCTGATGGTGAGATGCGCTTGGTAAAGTTTGTTGTCTGCGCAAACGTTAATCAATGACATAATATATCACTGATTATCACCATCAGTGGCAAATAACTCTGACAAGGGTTATCTCCACCATAGATGAAAGTGTACATATAGTGTTGTGGAAACGTTAGCCCCAAGACTAAATCCGAAACAGTTCTGTTCTTTTCTAAGGCGCTCACCACCTGTCTTTTAGAGCCATTTTGGTGTAAAACCACGGCCTTGTCACTCATACGCGCCCTAGAAACATACAACGGAAGATCCATGGAACGAAAAGAACGAACTTCTTCCGAAAACCTATATTACAAAGGCTGATGAGCAAAACTACGACGATTGCCCTAATATAAAATTTAAAGTGGCTATATCAGGAATAAAGCCGTTTTGAGAAGTCAACTATGGACGTATACCCTAGTGTGCATTCCGAACAACACAGTTCACTGTTCGTCTAGTAACTCCATCGGTGACGACGAAATCCTCGTAGAGGTTTATGCCAATACTAAAGCGCGGATAGCCGCAATCTGTGACAGCCATGGGATCGGTCTACTTTGTCGCGTGGGTCAGCCGTAATATACTACGTGAAAAATTTGGAAGAAAAATGCTAGGTTCTTTGTTGACCAATGGACCAACGTGCTCGCTTAGCTCGAATATCCCCTAATGCATCAAAAATTACCGAACCAAAACAGTGACGAAGCCTTGTACTAATGTTCAAGGTCGCCTTGTTAGTAAGACCAGTCAACGGTTACCTGAGGTATGTCATCAGGGTTATCCGAGAGAGAGAGCCAAGCCAACTTCAAGTGGATCGAACCGGTCTTCACTTCTTCCAAAGGGGTCCACTGTTGGTGAGTAGGTTCCATAACGTTGCGTGAAACAGACAGACGGAAGTATTATAAACGAGTTTCTCAGGTAAAAATATGGGCTCTTAGTAAATCTCGCAGTGTCAAACATGACAATTACTTTCATTACAACCCACGATTATCATCATGATTCACTTATTATCTTTAGCGAAGCATACTGTTCTGCCGGAGGGCGTAAAATTACACATTTTTAGCAGACACAGAATAAAACGGAAGATAGCCGGAATAGGCTTTCAAGGGATTAGTGGCATACTCATCAGGGTTTGGTTTTATCCTCAGCTTACACAAGCCGCAAACGTCCAGCGAACCTCCAAGAAATGAAAGGATACGGTTCCTGAAATTCGTCGTGCAAAAGAAACAAATCACCAAAAGTCACTCACCGTATCCATTTCACCGAGCTCGTGTGCAGAATTTAAAGGAATTGATGTTCTGAAAACGGTAAGAATGACTTCGTTAGTCAACCGACACTCAGTTGGGGAAATCAAACAAGTTTGGAGGAAGGGTTAGGAAGGGTTCACTAATATAGAGTACTCAGACTGCATCTCAGCAAAAAACTGTTGATCGAATGGGATGATTGGACAGGAAAACTAAACACAAGAAAATGAGCTGATTTTCAGATAACCGTTGGAGATATGAATGGTATCCGAGGTTCAGAAGCCCGGACTCACATTTTCAATTCCTAAATGACATGATGGGCATATCTCTCATTGGTCGTCTGTCGAGGACAGTTATCAAACTCCAACACACCGCTTGGACACGTAAGCCAAACAAGGAGAAAGCAGCCGAGAATCCTAAGCCCTGGCTTAAACGCAAAGGTTGACGGATGAAGACATATGTTACTGAGTGCTTGAATGAGCTCAGTGATCATGATAAGTCAACAGCTTTTCAGCTGCAGATCGTGTCCAAGGGCTAGAAGCTAATGACACAGTGGCGTCATAAAAGGCGATTCGCAACGAACCCTCAACATTTTCAGATTTTCATTTACTCTATCGAATTAACTAAGAATAATACAAAAATACTATACAGCATCCGCTTATTGCTTCCTTCGCTGACGACCAGATATACCGCTCGGAACACTGTTCTATTGGTTTTTGGTCAGGTGGTTGTCTGTCTGTTCGCCGAGCGCAGTGGTTAACTGGCCAAAATTTAGTCACCCATTGGAAGTACATCATCAATGCGCGGAAAAAACGTTTGCGGGTAAAATGCCATGCGCGATGAACAGATCAACATCCAACTGACCAATGGTCAATAGATCTATCACTTAGCGTTTGCGCACAGGACACCCTTTTAGCACGAGTATTCGATTCTTCGTTAGTTTTATTTGGAAACCATGAACAAGGTACCGTGTTTTTACCAGGTGTTTTTGTAAGTGCATCGTTATTTGATACCCTATAAAGCCTATAAGCTCTTGTAGTGTAGTGAGAGCTCATAACTACGCGTTTTTTTCTTTGCAGTTGTCATGAATTTGCACACGGATGCATTGATCGTTTCTCGGCAGTTTCACTCATCGACTCAACGACTAAAACATGCACTTGAATAAGATTTTCAAGCCTGTCTGCTCGTGACAACGCCCGCCCAAATTCTACTGAGCCTTACTACACCGCCTGATCACGAGAGCCCGACTATCTGCTACTTATATCAAAGTTAACGCGAGCAGCCCCCTCTCCCACCCGACCAAGCTTGCTCCTCGTGGCCCACACATTCGGATTTTTTCAACGTATCCGGCGGAATACGAGGCGATTTATGCTCCAGTGAATAGGGATGGCAAGAGCAGCCTTATGAACAACCATGTTATGGAAACTGAAGGGGTTTGGGTTAGCAGTTCTACTCCCTACAGCAACAGGTCATCAGACAATTCAAGCGAATCTAAACAAACTCCTGAGATGCGATACCTCTTTACAAGAGCTATTGGTACGCACTCAGAAGGGTAAGAATAGTCTGGAGTACTTTCCTGTACATATTTCACCCAAGGTGCAACTTACAACAGGCTATGGACCATGCTAGGTGAGTGACCGTAATGAAAGAACCCCATCCACCGCAGTCATTCGACTTTTCTGGTAGGCCACTGGAGCTGCAGTCGCCGTTATCAGGTCCGCCCTATCCCTACCAATTGGGTTAGTACAACGTAGCAGTCAGGGTGAGTGTGTGGAATGTATTGGACAGACAACGCGATACCGATAGTATGGAAAGCTGACGAATGATCACTGAGGCCGATGTGTTCGAAACATGCACACGTGCGCCCATTAGGTGTTCCGGCGGTTGTGCGCAATGCTTACACATTGTATGGATGAAGCAGTTCGGATTGCGCCGTTTTGGCTAACGACGGTGACTTTCTTCTCAGATAGCGGCTGGAAAACCATAGACTTGTCGTGACTAGCGGGTAGATTTGCATTGCGAAAGGCAATGGAGTGTAGATTCTTCCTTCCAAGTACTATTAATCCGTTTGCTGGACCGGACGCCAGCGATCATATTACACTTGGTTATCGAACATTCACTGATTTTAACGAACGATGAGTAGTATGCTGTATGGAAACAAGTTCATCGTGAGCGGCAAAGCACCACTAACAACAACTAAGCAGTTGAGAGAGAATGAATGGCGACCAAGTACAGAAATGACCAATTTTCTCAGGAAAAATGATCAAGACCAGCTGTCTACAACTCCAAACAGCAATGAAGTAGATAAACCTGAGCATCACATCGAAGTCGGACGCCGTCAACGGGATTGACCTTACATCCCCCGCGAGTCAAACAGTACTAGCTCAGGGCACAGACAGGATAGACAAATGTGTGCTTGGCAGTCTGGTCAAGAGTGATCATATTCTCGCCACTAAGAACGGTTTTTCGCTGCCCTGCGAGATCCGCAGCAAAAGTGCAGGCGGAATTAGACAAGTGAGAAAATCTCACTATCCAACTGAAGGCTGTTTCATTTCTCACTGCAACTTCAGGCACTGTACATCACGAATTTTTTTGACAGCGTATTACACGGCCCAACAATGATGTTTTGCCGTAGACGAACCTGATGTGCCTTATTTGTTGCTCCAAAAGTGCTTATTTGTCAACACGTAATGACTTACGCCAAATTTTACCGAGGACAAGCTTCCGTCAGTTAACTCCTGCTATTCTACAAAAATATCGGTAATAAAGTGTTTTAACACAACACGATCCAATTCAAGGGAGGCTTCGGGCGCGCGTCTTTTTTGTCATCGTAAGGCCAGAGTATCTGAGACAGATAGCTCAGACTTATGTTGCAAAATTCCAGCAATGTGACTGTTAGATAAATCTAAGACGCGAGCTTATACTGTAACAGCAACCACTACCAAGGTTATTTCTGTATAAGCATGCAGGATATGCGAGCTTTTTTTGTCGCTAGTCAATATTGATTATAGAATAGGTTAAGAATGAAGATTTTGTTGAAGATGCCTAACAAAACCGCATAAAAATAGGCAAGAAACCAGCACTGAAGTTATCGGATCGTACTGAGCAAATCAAACGGTATGCTTTGAAGCAGTTTCACTGAAGTTTGTGTTGGAAATTAGGGATAATTTGTATGAGAAGCACTACATTAAATAGAAAAATAAAATCACTGAGGCATACTGGAGATTTTGTTCACAAAATCATCTCTGATGGCTTACAGGTTTTTGCGTAATTTCCTCACTTCGCACGATATTGTTGGATTCAACTCGTTACTTCTCTTCCCTCAAACAATCTGCACCCCAGAAAACCGAAAGACATTTTTCATTGTGATGGAGTCGCTTCGGTGGGCTTAACGTGTTTTCTAGGTATAATCGCAACTTCGCCCGAGATGGGCGTTGAGTAACCCTAGTCATATCGGCATCATTCCGTAGCTAGCATGCTGGGTGCACAGAAGAGGTGGACATAGTTCATGGTTATTGCAACACTAACTCAAGTGGGTTAGATTCGTGCCCCTGTCGACGTTTATTCCTGGAAGGGTGTCACGGATGCAAGAAGCTAGTCGCCTTGCCGAACCAAAAAACAGATCGCACTTGGACAACAACATAACGTTGGAAACAAGAGGGCGGAAAATGGTCTGGTATGGCACCCTCGTTCTCCTGTTTTCACGGCCAACAATGAGAGCATTTTCTTTACCCCAGTAAACAGATCAGTGCATTAAAAAATATCCAAAAAATCAACGGTTCAACAATACAGGTATAATTTTCAAACAAGAGAAGTGCAACCTAACTTAGTCTCACCACAAGTAAAGTATCTTAATTCAGTCTACCAAAAATAGAGTAAGAAGATATTTGCGCTCCCAGAGAGTGTGTCTTTCCGAAACAAAGACACTTACCTTCCAAGGAAGTCATCCTTATTCCCTTGGTCCTTATCAAGGACCTCGATAGCCAGCGACTGACCTCGCCAAACATCTACGATCACCTGGAATAAATGGAAACCAGTCGATTAAAAACGATGGTCAAGTGATCGAGTGGTCAAATGATTATCAAGTTCCATCAAGGTTTGTGCTCCGGGTTAGCATACTGCGTAAACAAAACAGAATTCATTGTGACAGGTCGCTTTTGCTATTGTTTTAAACGCAGCCAGTACAAGTGATGCCATGCAAAGTGATCAATTGTTAACTAGAAAACGATAGACGGGGCTAACTCTGTACAGAAAAACCGAACTAAATAAACTGAAAATAGGCACTAATGACCGCTTGTGCTTGTTGGTTTCGGTTAGCCGTGTGTTAAAAAATCACGTAATGTAAAAAAGTTAACTAACTTCAAAAGTCCATAGGATAGGAAGATAAAAATGATTTATCACCTCAAACTGTTCATTCCATTCGGGCTCCAGAGTATGCTGAATTACGGCAGTTTGGAAAGTTCTGGCGCCAACTGGAAGAAGAATAAAACAATGATCACTGGATGAAGAGTTCACACCCTTTACTAGGTGGTGTAGGCGGACCAATATGCAGTGAAGAAAACAGGAATGTTATGTAGCTAGGAAGGCTTGACTGGACACAATTCCATCACAAGTGTATTGACGACAGTACTGCCAAAAAGAATGATAGGAACTTGGACGGAGTGATGCAGAAGCGTGCACCTGAGAAAAAGTTTAGAGTTATTAGCTGTCTGTCCAAAACTGTTGACAAAGTTGCGATTGTATCCCCACGCTGACGGGCTAACATTTGAACTACCCTGGAAACTTAATTAAGGTGCATCAGATGCAAGTGAACCGTTCAGGAGAATTCCCTTGTCTGACCCAACTCTTCGTCCAGGTCATTCCTTTAGAAGTAAAGGGAAGCATTCCACTATAATAGATCTGTCGCCGGTAAACCAATAAGTCATTTACAGTGGCGAGGTTCACGCTGTCAACATCTAGTTACGTGCAGATTGTCGCCGTCAGTCGTTCAGCTGTAACACCCTTTTGGTACCTAGCTACCATGCCACCCGAAGGAAGCACGATGGCTGGGATAATGCCAGATTGCCGAAGCCTAAACAGGGTTACACGCAGATAACAGAACGAACTATATCTACAGTCAACAGGTATCATGCTACTGCTGAACCGTTGGTACCGTTGGAACTGTCGTCACGTGCGACCTCAATGGAACAGCCCCAAAGTGACACACCTAGAAAGTCGCAATGCGAAGTGGCACACGGCTCACTTAAAGGAATATACGGAACGCAAGTGCATGGACCCTGGGTAAAAATAAGTGGTTGAAAACACCGGACGATATAGCCCAGTCACGCTGGCTCTACTGCATCACAGCTGTCACCTCTAATGTATGGCTATCCACAACATCTATAAACAAACTCAATATCGGTAAATAATTAACAATGGCGGCTAGAAACTTTCTAAATGGTTTACAATTATTCCGCCCCACTAACCTGCACTACATTGTATAGACACAACAGACGACTCAGAAACTTTCGGTGTACAGGATGGACAAAAGATATCGTCTAATTTATTGTCCTCTCAGAAAGCTACAATGATGTCACACTGACAAGACACACGAAAATTGTCACAACGGATAGCACCGAATTTTGTGTACAGCAGAGTTGGCCGGATATCTCTATGCTTTGCAGACAACCACTAACCTCAGGAGCACCATACGACTACGCAGAGTGGCATGAGGAAATGGGAGTGTAATAAACTTTAGTGGCCACTAGAGCCACAAACATGTGACCCGTGCAAAGAGCTCAAGGTGTATACCAAGAATTTGCTCCAGTATCTGGCCTCGCTGAGTTTCAGTATTTTTATGACTTTTACGACCGAAAGCGCAGGCCAGGAATTCATCTGTGAGAATTAAACAAGCTTACTTAAGCGAAGCGCCCTTGCTTACATGAGAAAATCAACAGGAAATGCCGGAATTCGGATGTACCCACACACCAACAAAGCTAAGGTACGTGAAACAGGCACCGGGAGTCACTACAAGTTTCTGAAGGCTACGAATGCAACGCTCAATATAGACACTACAGCTGCGCAAAAAGTATACCTTATTTCAAGGGCACGAAGTGTGCAAACCAAAAAATAGCCGTTACATACAAATACGTTTAGACCACGCATCAACACATTCAACAAGAGACTTCATCAATGTTTGAAATCGTTACACCGAAGGGTAATGCTATAAACTGTGCTCCCCCCCATCCTAGTGTTACACTACGAACGGTGGCCATGCCAATGGAGCGCCTAACACAGACTCAGATATGACTACATATGGAAGCACGGCTTTATTTTGAGTTGCGCCTGAATTACTCCGAAATTTATGTGAGCAATGTGGCGGACACCGCGACCTTGGCCTCAATTTCGGTAAACGCACGTGACTTTTGAAGTACTCGCCACTGAACATAAGGCACGTACTTGAGTTGAATGCAAAGCAGCCCCTCAATCAGCACGTTCGGTCCGAATGTAGAACAAGCGGTGAACGCTGCATTCATTGGTTATTACCAGTAGTTAGGGTACCGCGCGAAAAAAACGCATTCAGACAGTGGCTGATCGTCCGCAGATGGGTTCTGAATTGGTATATTATTACTGAGCGCATAAACAGTGTGAAGATGGCTGGGAAATGCCGATAATAGTTCTTCATAATACCAGGCAAAAAAGACCAGTTAATCAGCGACTGATTCTGCTGCATATAACTTACACGAACCATAGCGAGAAATCCCTTCACGGGCAGGAGCCTGTGGTCGGAATACCGCAGTTTGACAGTATAATAGTACAATATTCTTTTCAGTATCTACTGAGTCATCCAACTCTACTTCACCAGGAAACTGGCACTCGGATGAGTTCCTAAAGAAGTGCTTAACTACTTCGAATTACCCAGTTGAGACAGCCTTTCACATCTGTCACTGTCCACTCAGTTGGCTCATTCAGATTCGACTTCATCGACGCCGATATTCCTCAACGCGTACATAGAACAGACCGCAGAAACACCCGCCTGCTAGTTGTTGATAATCACGGAAGGGAGCAGTCAACCGTTAACTGGTGCCTCGATTTGTTAACCCGTGATTGTTCTGCAGTCGTGAACTGCGATCCGAGACGTTCATGATCTACCCGAAACGTCGTGACTTCCTTATTTTCCGACAATATTATCCGCTTCTCATTGGTTCGCTTTAGAATATTTACATTAGTTGAACCGTGTCTCAGGATATCTTTCTGACTGAGCTATACGTTACCTTCCGCGGATAGGAAAATCTCATGTCACATGCTGCGACCATTTGGGTCATTACAACCGAAGTAACAGCAACACAACTAGGTCTTCACCAGGCGATTCAGCTTCCCAATACGTTGGCGTTTACCAGAACATCTAGAACAAGCACTGCTGAGTGCATGCTTAAAAGTATACCTCATAATATACACAAGTCACGTGTACGGTAAGTTGAGCCAGTAAGCTCATCCGCCAGTACCTCAAATGTGCACCGAAGCAAAACCTTGGCGTTATAAAGTCCTGGCTGAAAACAGCTAAATGAAGTGGGTTATCATGCCAAGCACTGTTCGCGTTTCCAAGCTCTGTATACTGTTCTTCGTTATGACCGATGACCATTTAGAGAGAACAATCTAAATAGGTCAACAACTAAGTGCGAAACTAAGCTTCGAAACCAACTGACATTCAGCGGCCGCGCAAATTGGCCAGTGGAGGAGTGAACTGAGGTTAAGAGCCTGGGACTGTTAACCGTGGAATCACGCGTCTGATACCTCTAAATATGGTGAGCTTCACCAAGGACAAAATCGCTAGTTAGGCCACGTCAGAAGACCACCCTCCTCGCAGAGCCCCTCTCACCCAGCCCTGAGATGAGTAAAAAAAGGCCTAAATGTTGCCAGTCTGTGACTTGACAACAAATTATGAAAGCAGTAATGAGTAGGTTAAGTCATGTCGTTAACTGTCGTCCTCCCGGACGGGAAACTCAAACCAAGATATGACAAAGTTAATGACACTGGCAGACATGATCCTATCAATCAGCCAGTGTCGCACGTGCACTAAAGCCTTTACCTTCGGAGAGCAACTGCCATGGTTTCTCCACCAACAGAAAAGCAGAACGAATTAATGTCAAATCTTTAGGTCACCAATGCTCGGTTATCCTCCAGCCATTCCCTTTATACCATGGAAACTTGAACCAACCAACTTGGACACATGCTTTAAAGCTGAGAAACTCAACTGAACTGGGTAATCCCGATCAGTTGCGGTATTTTAAAGAAGACATTTTCCGTACAAGTTGTCAACGTTCACTGACATTCTGGAATGTGATTACTTCGACTATGTGTTCACGGAAACGATTGCCGTATGTTCAATGGTGACTTCCGTGATTTGTCGCTCGACAGTTCGCACGAGCTCACTTGACACGCTGCTCCGTCGTTCACAGTAAACTCAGTAGCTTTCCGAAAAAAACGACGAACAAATACTTTCTTTTGTGGTGGTCATTTGCAGTATCCATACTTCTAATCGAGCTCACCATAGGTGAGGGATTAGGTGGTAAGTTCTCGACTGAGAAGGTCTTGGTTGAAGCCCATGACTGACTTGTTTGTCCTGTTTCAGTTTGGGAGACTTGGTACTTACTTCAGGTTACGTGCATCGATGTCACAGTCAAACCGTTGGTTATTGCAACATATATTAAAAGACAGCGCGACGTGCGAAGACGTCGGATGTTGTGTTTTGTGATGAAACCAAAATCGTCTCAAAATAAAAAACAAGTCTGAGAAAAGTGGGTAGTAACAAAGGGTTTCAAAGACAATAAATTTACCTCGGATTACACAGTATGGATCTGAGGATCCCCCAGTAATAAGGTTCTTGTCACCGATTTTTAAGCGGCGGGCACCAATCACATTTACACGGAGGACACCCTGAAATAGGATCATAAAGTAAGAGTGACGCAGTAAACACAATAGGCTTCGTACAGTGAATATCAGTTATGAAAATGAGACGGCGTAAGGATGACATACTGCAGACTGACTAGTGCTATGCACATAGCCCCGATTATTCCACCCGAAGTAGTGTCACCACTTTTAAGGACAAAAGAGTTAGACATCGACCACCAAGCAACTAGGTGAGTGAGTTTCGAGGGTTTAAAAAAGCTCATAAAAACCCAAGTAGACTGAACAAAAATAAAGTCTGCCATAAATGCGAGGAAAAGTGAAAGGATAGGATCGATAGGGGTCAAAAAATGAATCATAAATTCGGCCGACATTTAAAACTATCGCACAGGCAATGGCAGTAGACCTCCATAGAATTCGTCTCACGCTTTCGTGCTCAGTAGTTAACATTTGCTTAGAAATCTGGTGCGTTGATGTGTCGCATAAACAGAACTTAACGATATCCACCCCAAAAACACTCATTTGCATATCAACTTGGTTTTCACGGGAGACTCACCTGAAACCCAGCAGAATCCCTCGTTTATGATGTTCTTCTTCGAATGAATGTGGTGCACCGGGCCGCCACATGTTTCAGTTGGTATGATATTCGAGATATCACAATACACTGTATACACGGAACACACTACTCATAAGGTTGCAGTAAACTCTTCGACAGTCCACGACCGCTTTCACCTTCGAGAATGCTAAGCTCTACTGCTGCCGTCAAATGTCGTTATCGTGCGGTTCTGTATGCAACAAGTACTAGTTCCCTAGCTTGCCATTGCGGTACCCTTGGTCGCAGACCACACACGTCTTGGAAATCGGTTATCAAATATAGTCGGCTGAAGCCTCACTCAAAACAAAGACAAAAAAGCTTCTTTTATTCTAACAGCAATGATCTCAGTATGATCACAAAACCAGTTCGTTGTAACGCGGATTCGTTTCGCGGAAATTGATTTCAACCATGATATATTTGGATGGCTCTAGCCTTGGCCCAAAATGACCTTTGGTATCGGTGATTTCATTCTGACAGGGTTTTCCTGCATAGCAGACACTACAGCATACCCATGACTTAGTCTAAGTGTGACAACAGACAGTAGCCTAGAGCAAAATTGATTGACTAACTCTTCCAGGTGGTTCACGCTAAAACAGCTGCTGTACTACCTATTTTAAATGGGACAAGTAAAAAAGGATAATCAATCACCGGGAATAAATTTATTGATCAAATAGCCCAACCTATTATCTGCACAAGGCCGTGACGAAAACTTTTACAATTTTCGAAGGATATCACAAACGATAAATTCAGCGGGGATTTGATTGAGTTTCCTGTTAAAATCAAAGTGGTATGCAAATGAGTGTACATCGCGAGTAACTTTCATATTGTTTGTCAGCTAGATGCCATGGGCAGCACTAGAGATATGCTTAAAAATTGCTCACATGAGTTGTTACACATCCGCATGCTCGTTAGTGTGTAGCACTGAAACGGTCAAATATAACTACCACGGATTAACTTAAAGCGCAACGTAATCCTATTGACCTAACCAGCTTATACACTGAGATCTCCTGTGTCCTAAAACGAGGGGCGCCTTGTTTTTCCACAAGGTATCAGCTTATGATCAAAAAAACCGATCGCTTTACTCCAACAATTGGTTGGTCATACGACTTCGATCGTAATTAACCACTGAAGCTGAATTATTGTGCTTGAACAGGTAAAGTGTGTACTACTTTGATCAGGTCAGCAACTCCTGCTATATGGACGTAGTGTCCAGTAAATGGAATGCAGTTTTTGACTGGGTGATGATAGTTGGTCCTCTTTGTAGACAGGATTTGTTGGCAGAACGGCCAGGTCTGACTGGCTAACCACCAGATTCAGTAGTAAAACATCATGTATTGATAGTTGACTTCATGCAACATCATTCGCCACAAAAGGGGAAAATGTTCACGATATTTTCTTGAAATGCAAGACAACTGAATACTGCGAAGACCCCGAAAATACTACTTTGCGTATGTTTAGACTTCCCCACTGACCGATTTGTAATCTGTCAGAATACTGCTGCTGGAGCATGTTATGTACATAGTCATGAAGAGGCAGGCCAAACACCACACATGCAGATATGGCACCACAATTTTGGCTTAAAGCAACTTGTTCCCTTCTGAGAAGCTCACAGTTCCACTCGTTGAATGCAATAGATAATACACTGCTTAGATTTTTTCAGTAATGAATTATGTTTTCAACTTATTTGTATCTCTTGGCTGAAAATAGAGAAGGGCTAGGGAAAAGATGTATAGGCAACCCAAAACAGCTCAACCAGTTCATTCACCAAGTCCACTCGAAGTATGCAAAGGAATTTTCGCCTACCTTGATGCCATGGTTTGTAATGGCATGGGACTCGAGAGGAAGTTTTGCTTGTTGCAGAACCACTGGCTGCTTGCAGTTCCATGGTATCGACGTCTGTTGGATGTCTCACAGTCAACCAAGGCGAACTAGTTGGGCAGCAAAGCTAATAGTTTGTTGCCTCGACGCTATCGTGCCGAAAGTTCTTATAGGGTCCACTGCTGATAGTCGCTCAGACCAAGGGCTTATGTTGGTTAGGCTTACTACGTGGTTACCATGTTTGCAATTAACTGCCGTCCTCACGCCACTGGCCATCGCATAGCCCGGTGTAATCCACACTCGAGTTGCCACTTCGAGCTCACAAGTTCTGGGCCTGAACAGCCCAGAATAGCGGAGTGGTGCCATGGTACCAAGAGAAGCCACCAGCTTTGCGGAGCGCGCAACAACGGAGGCAACGTGGGACCAGAAACAAAACAGCAGCCAGCACCTAGCGAGCTAACTGTTATTTTGCAGAGTGTATCCGATCCAAATTACAACCCGATATGACACGATATGACAAACTCGTTTTGTAAGGCCTACACCGTATTTTTAGAGTGTCCCTAGTGAATTCGGTGCGGAAGAAGTCGAACAGACCAAGTGTCGTATTGGACATTTAGTTTGTTTGGATTCAATGGATCAACACAACGTCCACATATCGAATTTTTGTCACTCGGCATTTGAGCCACCGCGGGTGAACTTCAGGACTGAAATAGTCTGGATTACGAAAAAACAAGAAGCCAAACTGACAACTATAGTTACAAGGACGTCAACTGATTGGTCAAGGGGACACGCCGACTTTGGTAGCTTGAGGCCGAAGTCGACAAATCAGGTGTCTGTTTAGTCTGATCATTGCTTAGACCTGACCCTACAACTGACACGGACAGACCGTCGTTTCGGTTGACCCGTGCAAGTTGAGTATGAATCGCCAGAGGCTCCGTACATCATCAGTCTGTCTGTAACAAAAGTCTTGCTTGAATCGGTTGACCCTGACCAAACAAGGCCGTAGAATTATCTAGTGGAACCTACAGACCAATGACTGAATCGCCTAATTTTTTCACATTGAGAAGCATTTTCAGGCGGAAAACGAGCGTATCTGTTCTGTTTGGCAGTGCGTACTCCCAGTTGCCTACCAGTCTCACCTATATAGGTTGTATTGCAATCTTATACACGGTCAGTTTGATCATCTGGGGAAATGAGATTCTTAGGGTAGACCAGGAGCTTTTATCGTATTGTCTATCTTGAAGACAGTATGTATGTTAAAGTCGGCTGAAACCGCACGAATTCATTCGAAAGTTTTCTGATGATCGGGAATCTGCACAGTCGATAGAAAGATCCTGCTTTCAGACTTTCGACCTGTTTGTAACTAACCTACTGTCCACTCTATGAAAGCTACTGAGTAGTTACTTTGGTGCAGCACCTCTTTCAGTGTCGTTTTCACTAGCTTTCTAAACCTCATTAGAGCATACCTTGCTTGCTCTGTTCATCAGTAGCTGAACAACAGTTCGCGTTATATTCGCTGGTTGACATGAAAAATAATCCAAATACCGTCCGAAGTGACTTGGTTTTCAGTACACAGACACATCAAAATCCGATTGGTTAGTTGCGAAAAGGCAAACCAGGAAACTTAAAGATCCCTCGAACCTTCGGTTTCGCGATTGAAGCTTACATTACTAAATAAGAAGTTGAGGAAAACCAGCAGGTCACCTAAAAACCCACGTCATATTACTACGAATGCGTCATCAACACTGGCACCAAATGCATGGGGTTGCAAAAATTGTTCGCCTGTTTTTGGGTTTCCAATAAAAAGGTTCGCCACAGTTGAGGTAATTGGAGAATCTATGGCTAGTTTGTCTGTTGTATAAGGTCTGCCTACATGTAAAGAAAGTATATGGTAGACAGAGCTCGGTTCCGGACACTATTTCAGTGGATGGTACATCAGTGCAGGTAATGGGTGTCGAATCATTTTCCAGACATTTTTTCCGTGAGCACATTTGTCTACAGTGAGCATACATAAAAAGTGGAAAACGTCTCCTTACCATAAGATGTCTCCTATTTAGGATTGTCAACAAAAGCGAGAGTCATTAAACTTGTTTAATTAGCTATTCCGAAGGGATTTGATGGTCCGATTGGGAAACTTTGAGAGTTTGTATTCTGAACTGACGGTGTAGGCAATAATCGGTCTGATGGATTCCTTTTCTCTGTGGACTTTCAGTAGTCCGTGAAATTGACAGTCCGTTGATTTTGGGATTAAAACAGAACCAGATAGGCAGACCGGGTTTCTCTTTGAATGTTCCTTTATCGACACTCAGTGATTTCGCTTTGAGGAGCATAGCATTTGATTTGTTGTTCGCTATGTGTTCACAAAGTACATCTTTGAGATGCTCAAGGACTTCGGTCTCATTGTTTTTTCGGCTCCTGTTGGGTGGGTGGACTCTCCCCTTTTTAAAGACTCAGGCGGGTGATGTTCTGTGGTGCTGAGTTTTGATCATGATGGTATCTGTTGAAGTGTAGTATTTTCAAGTCTGGATCTAGCCTCATTCAAGCCTTCTGCAGACAGCATCCCAGGAGTCAGCCCGATTTTGTGTATGATAACCCGTGGACTTACTGGCTTTTTCTGAACATTAAAGTTCAGTCCCTTTTTAAGCGGTAGATTTACAACATTTCCAAGTGCTACAAAAGTGGTTAGTTGCTAACTGCATCGGTTCTAAGACGGTATTTTGGACAGTGTCAAACTTTTTACTGTCTTCGACGTAAGTATACAATAAACTTAAGTTATCTGCGTGAGACAATGTTCATCAAGTAGGACCTACTGGACTGACCCAGCCAAATTATTACATCGTAGTCCTATTCACGCCAGACGATACATGCAGTAGTGAATACGTCATCGTGAAAAAAAGGAGAAGCTGTCAGACCTACTGTCAGCGACAAGTGCTGTTGGTAGGCTCGACCACAGGATGGTGCGGAAAAGTTGGTCTGCAGAGAACAAATATTAAACGCGTGACAACTGAGCCAGTTGGTTTGTCATATGGAAAGAGTAATCGCTTTTGTATAAAGTTTAATAAGATCAGTTTTTGAACGTCGGTTAGCCAATGGTTTCTGACGAAATTCAGGTAACCTCCAGGGGGACAATTCTCAGGTAATCTGGCTCGGCCAACAACAAACTTTAAGAAAAGCCAATGTATGGAATTCGAAATCAAAAAATAACTTCGGCGTCCTGGTGGCAAAGCACTGAGACCAACTGTTTTACTGAGCGCTGTGATACAAGCTCGCGTCCGTGATCGTTGTCTATGTCGTTGCTGTTGGCGAAATAAAGTGGAAGGCCTGGAGCAAGTTATAACCAATAGGAAAACGAATAGGTGGTTGAATTTGCATGGGAAAGGTATACAGCTGCACGGTTTCGTTCCCCAGCGAACATCCAAAAGTTGATTGGCAGCATCCACCCACATCATAAGGTAAAAAAAGTCAAGAAGTAAAACACGACCAACCTGTGGCATAGGGTACTTTAGCCGTCGGATGTCTACGTTGTCTAGTAGTTGCACAGGCAGCCGATTCGGTAGAACGATTAGTTCATCGACCACATTGCGAATGACAGTGTTCAGCGTTTGCCTGATGAGAAACGGAGTAAAGTGATATAACTTAGAGAATGTTGTCTAGTCGTCCATATGATATAACAAAAAAGACAAAGGGAATATCAGCACGAAGAACTAGCTTCGTTTTAGCACAAACAAAACTCAAAGATTCAAATGAAAACTGTGGCATTCCACCCAAGTGAAAAAGATTAATAACTGAAGTACCAACGAATCTATCATCAACAAAGTTTCGAGTTCTGACTGTTGGTGAAAAAAGTGAACAGAAGCTGGGATTGACGTGGACTAAGACTGCATAGGCACAGTGGCTACAAACAACATAGGCGTCGGCACACAGACGCATCAAACTCAACGCACTGAGTCCGACAAATACACTCATTCGCATACCAATTTGGTTTTCACGGGAGACTCAGCTGAGTCTCTCGTTTATGATATTCTTCAACTGAATGTGCTGCACAATGGCCGCCTCATGTTTCAGTTTGTACGATATTCGAGATATCGCAGTATATTTTCTTAAAGAGAAATACTCACAAGTTTGCTGGAAACTCTTTTGTGCGAAGAGCCACAGAACTTCACGGATGACCAGTAATCGAAAATGGCCTCGTGTGATCGAGCTGATCGACTTCCAATTACACTTTTATTTTAAACAGCCGGTCGAATTTAAAGCGAATAGCTTGTTCAATATTAGGTTCTCCGTGTGGATGGATATGCACTCAAGCAGAACAATCAGACTATCCGTCAGATTTCAATAAAAATTTTGCCCTGTAAGTGAAGTTAGTCTATGCTGAAAAGCCAAGAAGCACCGTACTGCTGTTTCATCCCTGTTGGAAACCATCAGCAGTGAGCATCTTACGAGCCAGTCAATACGCGACCATGTGATCTAGATTTTGAGACTGAAGGATAGGTGGCGCTATATCCTGCCTAAGTGTGGGTTAATCACATTGCTGATCAGCCGCTAGTGGCCGAACAGTTGTGTTCAAACTACTAGTCCGGAGGTAGCGGGCTCGAGCTGCCCGGGGTTTCGTAAAAGTCGCATTGCTGCTGATTCCCAATAAAGATAAAACAGATGTGCAGTGCTTCTCGGTTTTTCAGAAGGCACTGACTTCGCTTACGAGACGAAATCTCCTTTAAAAAATTCCCAAAGCTCTTTACAGTATTCAGACTGTGCGATTATGTAAACAGCTGGCTAGACCCACGTTCGATGCCAATCGACGGCACTTTGTTAGTGTGCATGAGTAGAATTTAAGTACTTACTGGAGTCCTGGTAAGCTGAGGATGTTCCCGATGTCAGTGAGCGCAAAATGAATGTACTAAAAAACGATGGAAGAGAGTACATTAAAGGATTTGCTTCATTCACATAAAAAGTAACATGGCGGTACTGTTCAAGAGAGGTAGTGCTACAAAGAGAGATTCCTTAAATAGGATGAAGGTTTGAGGACCGGGGAAAATCTGATCCGTATGCAACAAAATGAATAAGTTTACCAAAGTCCACCATTTTCACAATTAGCCCCACTTTAGTTACCACATCTGAAGCTATTGCGCGACAGATGATTAAATCTAAGGTAATTTAGCCTCCTCTTCTGTGGTTCCAACCATCAGATGGAGGTCAGCCCAATGCTCCTTCCAAAAACACAAAAGCTGAAGCATCAATGCATTTTCTCACATTATTGCAGGCTGGAGACTTCCTAGGTTGATATTAAGTTATTCACCTGTTTCTACAAAAAGGTAATTGAATGGGTGGCCTGCGCAAAAGCTAAGCCAATTCAACGTCGACTGCTGGAATAATAGCTTCAAGGAAGGCATGTCGCGCTGCTCTCACGTATAGTGAATGGTTCTCAACATGATAAGTAAACGGCAGGAATGAATTTGAAAATTGTTCCTCTGCAAGTACGGAAAGAAGTTAACATCCGAATGAGAGTAGGGAAGCCAATAAGACTGAAAAGCCGAGAAGCAAGTCACATCATCTCGCTGACCCATATCCCCTTAATGCGGTCAAATATTACCCAGATGTCGATCGCGAAGTACAAACGTTTACCAGGTGACTAACCTAAGTGGAGCCAAAAGAGAAAAGCACAGGCATACTGGGTCAGGTGACAGTGATTCTCAACCTGATAGCTTATTTTGCTTAATGAGAAACCATCAGTGGGTAAAGCATGGGAACAGCACCGTTTGTGCTCCTCGTGAGTAAATTATTGTTTCCGTTGTCGGAGTTAAGCAGGTGTGGACTAGGTAGCAGGCAAAGTATTGCTACGTGGTACTTGGTCTTGGGTGAGTAAGTCTTTATAGTCAAGTGATCAACAGAACTTCATCGAATGCTGACCAAACTGATCCAAGCCAACGCGCCAAGATGATTCACATCCACATGCGCCATCTATATAGTACGTCGCTTCCATTATTTGACCTTAGGTGTGGGGGAACAGGGAACTAATAAATAGACTGCACGTTGTCAAAGAATTGAATCCAAACTCTGCAAAGACAGATCTGCCGCCAAGACTAGGGCAGAGGTTTGATAGGGTGCTAAACGAAGGTGACTTCACACTTCAATCTCCAGGCGAAGTCCCTTTCAGGAAGTGTTTGGTGCACCGCCGGGGGGGGGCGAATATTTAAAATAATAGGAAGGCCTGTAACAGAGATCGAGAAACAACCATTAACAAACACTGAGAGTCATGTGGTGTATAACAGGGAAAGTTTAAAGTCAAAATACGGTGTAGTGGAATAAGATGTCATAATCCGGCGTTTCGGTTGCCGTAGGTAACCTTTTTCACGGATTTCTACACTTAATCCAGGGCTTTGAATTGACTTAAAACTCCCCATATAAAAAACATGTCCAGGTTTTTTCTTCTCCTACTCCTCCTACTCGGTGTCTTCAATCACGTCTACTCATCCCGCAAAATTGAGAGAAAACGGCTCAAATAAGAATAACCTTACCCAGCCCAGAGCACGGGAGAGCAACTGTAAGAACGTCTTCAGACTTTACGGCGTTGGGTTGTACTGGTGAGCGGAAACTACTGTCGTCAGACTCTGACAGTGACGAATTTTTATTAGACGGAATAGCGCCCTGGCGCTGTCTTGGACAGTACTAGAAACCATCACCGACATCGAATCAGTGAATGACACATAAACTGGCAATCCGGTCTTCAAACAAAAGGCCCTTGTTTTTTATCTTCTGGCACAACTACTGCAAAATACTAGCAACATGCGATACACAAGATCATGATGAAAAAAAGACTACTAACCAGTGATCAACTAGCCTTATCAGACCAGCTGAAGTTTCAAGTTGGTCAAAAGTCAAAATCTTGCAGGAAACTAGGAACCCTTGGCATTGAATAATAAAAAGAACCAGGCGGCGCCACATTCGAGTGCGGGAATCCTCGAAGTTAGGCGAGAGTGAAATCTGGTTCAATCCTGAAGAAATCACAATTATTCCCTGAAGTCATCCAAGAAGTCGACACTTAACTGCTCAACACAACTGGTGTAGGTGATCCGTGACGCTGAAGGTAACAAAGATTTTTGTTAGCACGTAAACCATAGTGAGCACCACGTTGTGAAAACTGCGTCACTGTAATTCAATGCAACAAGTTCATTTCAATAACCATAGCTCTCCAAAAGTTATCGGATGAAGTACGTGTGAAATCAGGGTGCTCATCGAATTTTGAAAAATTCATGCAACCCTAAACTAATGCCTGTCAAAGCCAGTGGAACTAGACGACAAATTGTATAGCTGAAGCGGAAATAACAGAACCAAAGAAAACAAGATGGAAGGACTGGATTTAGGAAAGCGAGCATGTGACCCCCAGGTCCCTGTTGGACAATGACCACAGATTTCAGCACGACATTCTGAACAGTGAGGATAAAACTTGCGAAAAAATTGAAAGAGGTGTACAGTAAATGATGAGCCAAACAGAATGAACTTCAACGACACTTATAAGTAATAAGATATCAAAAGAAGTGCTCCGATGTCGTTCCAGAGAATATATGAAGATGCTATTGTTCAGCACATTAATTAGGAGAATATGGAGAGAGATTCAGTCGGATCTTTCGTCAGCGTCATCTTAACTTGCACACGGGTGTTTGAGTCCACAAAATGTACCATACCTTCGTGAGGGTCGCTTCATTCAAACAATGCCGTAAGGCAGTAAAGAAAGCCCATAAATGGAAAAGCTCAACAACTTCGACTACAGTGAAACGTCCGGACCAATCCGAAGTTCACCAAAACATCCTAGTTTCTGAACTGTTAAAACAGTCGTCGGAAATCGATTGAAATGAGATTAAACAGATGCCGTGACATAGCAAAATGACTGTTAACTGTAACTGTTCAAATATAAAAGTCACATGTGCCTGAGGAAGACTGATTACCTGCGACCTATCCTAGCCCGGTGGATAAGCATTGCAACAAAGTTTTCATATGGTTCAGTAATTATGAGATGAAGACATGCGAGGACACAGTACCAAATTTAATCCACGAGAAAGGACATCAGAATGCAAATAAAAGAATTCCGGTAAAAAACCTGGCTCGCACTCATCACCGACAGTACAACGTCGGTGTTGAACACTGATGCTTCACTGCCATGCAACCATAATTTATTTAAAGCATTGTGTCAATAAGCATTTCGGATGTAAACTTGTCAATGAATTGTGAGGATCAGGCATCCGTCAATCTAGAAACTTACCGGACTATCCAAGAAACAAACTGTCACAGCGCCGGCAAATGGAACTTTGGGGACTAACGGTTTCATTACCACGCGCATCGTACCTCGGAGCTGGAATAAAACAGAAGTATTCATACAGCTAACTGCGACAAATATATCGGTGGGACTAAGTGAAGGGATATTCTAGTATAGGTTTTAGGCGTTAGTTCACAGAAAAGGGCTACTGTGTCGCCGTTATAGGCATCAGGCTAACCAAGCAAATCATTCGAACAGCCAATCTACCCGTTTGGATGTGACAGATCAGGTGCATCCAGCGTGCGCCGAATCCAAAAGTATGCCTTGCTGCTGAGCTCTAACGAGAACCAGTGCTCTACTCCGTGGTGTGAACTTATCAACACTATGGGATCAGGACAGAAGATACGGTTCAACCTGGGAGGACTCAACATAAAAACTGATGAAAGCTTACGTGCGCCTGCATTAAAAAGATAGGTGTATGACCCAAGGAGCTAGCTCGTCAAAATCCTACTGATAATCCTGACAGAATCCTGGTTCTTAGCCACTGTGCCCGTTCCAGAATGTGTGTTCTGTTCTTGGCGCAGGGTCATATTGGCATCTGAATGGTGGTACGCGCTCTGAAGAACCGTTTTTTTTCAACGCCACTTTGATGCTATTGATAATCGGGTCCATTGCATCAACACAGAAGTCCCCTAGGGCTCTATTTAACTTCCCGAACCTTTCCTTCAATTCACAAGCCACTTACTCTCGTCCGTTTATGGTTGAAACCAAACCTTTCCAAACTATGTTACCCTCCGCATATCAATCCCCATTGCTCCTAATGATCTGTGCCGACCCAAAGCTGTCACCTTGTTGTGGTAGTCGGGCTTCTGTGCTGCAATGATCCTGCAGGCTATACTGGCTGGAACTCAATTCCTAAGGGTTCAACCATGCCAGGAATGCCAACGGGGAGCAGCCCGACGAAGAACAACGAGTCCCCGTACTGCGAGTAATCGTATTACGAAGCGGTCTGGAGGAAAAGTCGTACTGTCCTCTGCGACAGGAGTGTGAAGGTAATAAGGCGTTTCCTCCAGGCGACCAGCACGTCCATATTTATGGAATCAGCAATGCTACCTTCCCCCGAGGAAGGAAGCGTTAGGATAGGTCGGCTCTAAAAACCGCACATTTCGAACGCCCAATGGTTACCCGTAACCGCCGGCGTATTATTCGATACAGTAGAAATGTGTTTAAAGCCAAAAAGTCCAATGCTGTTCAAAATGCGCCTGCTGTGCGCAGCCGCATTAGGAGTGAGGCAGTAATGCATTACTCCCTGCGTCTTGCTACCAGCCAGCCAAGTGAGTCAGACTATTGAATCATTGGCTCCGGGAAGGGCCCCTCCAGAAAACCCTAACGAGCGCTGCCTCGCAGTTCAGACTTTCGAGTAAGAAGCTAGGGTCAGGGTCCCCGAACAGAACCCTACATCATCCCACTGTCTTGTGGGTCAGACGGTTGAGTCAAAGGCTCAAGATGGAGTAACCCCTCCTTCGGCTTGGGCAACTTGGAAGTATCATTCGCCCTTTCAGCTCTTTGCTCACCGCCCCCCACCACATACTCTTTCCCCAGTCACCGAATGATGCGGTGCGATAAACCCGTCTGGCAGTCTCCTAGGCAGTGTTCCGTGTCTAAACTGTTGACCTGAAAAATAAACCAAAATACTCACTTACAAACCTCAAAAGATCTCATCCACATTGCAGACTTTAATGTCCGTACTCTATGTTAAATTGGGTAAATGAATCTCTTACTGAAACCTTGCTTTCCCACTCTGTCGATGTATATTGTGTCTCCGAAACACGCAAACAAGACCCCAAATCGGTCGTGCACCTGAAGCCACTTAGGACGAGCTCAGGTATTTCACATTTTACCCTTCGGGTATCCGGTGATCATGACGCAATATCTAGTGGTATCTACGGCGTGAAAGTTGTACTCAGGCTGAAGGTGCCTTACTGCAATGGATCCCATAAAACAGTCGTCTTTGCGCTGTGCAGTTCTATTAAGATCAATGCAGGTCAACGCGGTAAACGGTGTTTATTTGTTGTGTCACCACAGGCCCCGACAGACCACAGTTCAGAGACTGAGAAAGACAGGTTTTATCAAGATCTGTCGCGACTGCTTCGGTCAGCATGACGGGTGATATGAATGCCCAAGTTGGACTACTAAGTCCGGAAGAAGCACAATTAGGTGGCAGAATTGGAGTTGATGCTCAGCGTACGGATAATGGACAGCGACTGCTTCAGTCGTGTGCAGATCATTGTCTATTCCTGTCCAGTACGAACTTCCAACACAAACGCTCACACCGAGTTGCTTGGACGCCACCAACCGCAAGAGTCATGGACTCAGTTTGACCATGTGGCCATCAGTCACCGATAGAGTCTCAATTAAAGACTGTCGTTCCTTCTGAGGTATGCAACTTGACTTTGATCATGCCATTGTGCGAGCCCGGTCATCACTTCGCTTTCTGCCAGCACTGTGTGCGAAGCGGAGTTTCAGTAGCCTAAGGGTATCAAGATGACCTGGCTAGGAAGCTGCTGGAAAAGCACAATCATATGGATGAGGAAAACTGCTTGGAGGTTGAATGGAAGTGAGTTGAAGAAGCTATGCTCTCAGGATGCAGAGCTGTTTGTCCAAGCCATCTGAATCAACTAAATGAACACTGGATATCGTCGAGATGAACAGATCTTCTTGCTGCCACCAACTAGCGACTGTGATGGCGTACACATATCCCTGACACACCGGATAATCAAGAGATTCAGGAATAACAGAGAACGCTGGTGGATATCGAAGGCCGAGGAGATGGAGAAAGCTTTCGCTGCAGGCAAAAACCGCACCCTGTTTCAGCCAATTTGACCAACCGGTCAAAATAAGTGTTGGCGAAACGGTGTGCGAAAAAGACGGAACGGCAATTCACTCAAAAAAAACGTCGTCTTGAGAGATGGGCTCAACACTACAAAGACGAGTTCAGCTGGTCTACTTCAACAAAACCACTGGAAGAACCCAGTGAGCCTGAATGGAACATCGAAACCAGCCGGCCGTCAACAACAGGAACCCAGCGTGTGATATCAGTCCTCAAAAGCGACAAGGTACCTGGCCCATATGGTCCGTACCGCGCACTCTTCAAAGGTTATGAAGTCCTGATGAACAGTTTGACAACCATATTGCAGAGAATTTGGAACGAGAACAGAATTGGAGCGAATCTCGTCGACCATCACCCCAATTTTCAAGATGGGCGCAAGAATGTCACGCGAAAACCATCGTGGTATCAGCCTGGTATCCGTCGCATATAAGGTGTTCCTTGGCATTATGTTGCGTAGGTTGATCGATTATCGAGAGACAGGTACGTGAGAATTAGAGTGGGTTTAACCCTGGCTGAGTATTCACCTACCATATCTTTACCTTGATACAAATTCTTGAACAGCGCCACTCCATCAAAAGTCCCACGTTGGTCGTTTTTGACTGTGTCGATCGTCAGAGACTGGCGGTGTTTGGCGATCAAAGGTGTCCCTTCCAAATTTATATCTCTTATGAGGGCTCCGTATGCGAACTCCTGTGGGTGCGTACGAGTATACGAGAAGCTTTCGCCTGAGTTCACCACGTCCAGTGGTGTAATACAAAGCTTCCCTCTCTCTCACCTTTCCCCTTCAACTTTGTTATTGACGCGCAGCTTGAAATTTCTCTGCCTACCTCTGTAACCCCTGGGGTCGAAATGCTTATGCTCAGACACTGAGTCTTTCTGAAATTCAAAAAGCAAGTGCCTGTGCGCATGAATAACAGTCCGTACGATGGACAACCACCGATAAAAAATGTCTTCTCGGCGGCGGGTCCAGTTGATAGGGGGCGACTGGGTGCCTTGGCCACAAAAATGTGATAGTCTGCTAGTGTTCCCACAGCTTTCTTTAGAGTGTGCTTAAAGTAATTGATCCAGATATACTTAAATGAAACTACAGCGGTGTAGTGAGCTGCAGCCTGCGAACTGTGAACAGTATGCACAAGCCGCAGACGGCAGAATAGTATATCAGCTTTAAGCCGTAGTTCAACTCGAACTTGATATTCAGGAGGTCCAGTAGTAAAGTCATCCGAGCGAACTATCGCACAGGAAGCGAATAACAATAAAAATAATAATAGTAATAATGACCGTAATAATGGTTTATCTGTGACACCCCCTTCAGTACATGGTTGCCATGCTACGCGAAAGAAACAGGAGGGCTGAGATAATGACAGGTTGCAGTCTGGGTTCTGAGGTCACAAAGTTCGCGCTCCAACCACTGAGCTATCTCGAGCAAATCAAATATGAAACCGTCCACTCGTAACTCAACTGATCAGCAGCAAAAGACGGTGGTCTGCAACACTACACTGTGGTCATATTATCGACCCATCATCATGTTAGCTATGAACACTACGCGTTTGGTTGCTTGGAGTCCACAGCTCACACTTGGCAAGTCTCGTAAGCATCCATAGTGAGGCTACCATGGGTCACTGTACTGACACCAACTGAAGATGTGAATTATCCCACATGGTAACTACCTCAAATCCAACAAACATTGACTCAGAATCACCGGACAGATACACGAATTTGAAAACACTGGTGTCGCGCATCTCCGTACCCATCCTCAGCGGTTCCACTTCAGTGGTAGACAGTTCAATCCATCGTCCGATAAGGTAGCATCACTAACATCATAAGGAACTTGTGTGGTTTTTCACTACAAGCCCCCAGGTTGTGGTACCACTCACTGGCCCAAACGGCCACAGGACTGACACGCGTTGAGGAAAGATCAACAGAGGATACTTGTCAACCGCATTTCTGCTCCCTAATGCTTAAGGGTTTTAGCTTGTAAATTTCAAAAGTCCATATGATGATCGTTCAGCTGTGAACCCTTTCGCTAGATGGCTGCCACACAACCCGAAAGATGTCAAGGCCTAGACAGGAGCAACCGCTAAAAATAACAGTGACACGTTTCAGTCGTCTACGGTGCTTCAATATCTATTATTGCAAATAAATCCAATTTTTGCGGGATGGCGCATCGGCAGTGAGTGGCATGAACTATCTGCGTGACTACCAAAGGACAAACTTAGGCTGCTGTTGAATTGTTTTCTCCTCGGGTTAAATAAGCAATTTTTTGAACTCGAGTGTCTCCTGTTAAGCTCTGAGAGAGTTGTTTTATTGATGGAGTTTAAAACGGAATTTTGTGCCGCAAGAAATCCACACAAGAATGTACTATTGTACGAAATCCAAACAACGACTCAGGTAGGGTACCCCTTCGCTGCACGGCTATCGTACAATCCAGAGGTAAATGGCTGAGACACTACCAGATTGTCCAAGCCTGCGGGGAAGCAGTCGAAAAACTAGGGTGTATTCGAAACATGGAGCCTCCGATCAGTGGTTTCACACCTTGCCTACTGAAGCGGATGCAGGAGAGATCCTCAGTCCGTGCTTGTCAGACATGTTTGTATCTGTTCGGTAGAAAGGGACAGTCCAAGCCAAGTGGAGTGAATGGATAACAGCATCTATTTTCAAGGGCACGCGTAACGCATGTGGCAATCACAGGGGCGTCAGATTAGCCCCTGTTGTGACAAGACTCCTAGTCTCGATTATTTTCCGCAGTTTTATGACAGCACGTGAGAGCAGCATGCAGGATTACGGCTAAGAAGTTGTGTGGACCAGCTCTTCAGACAGTCAAGTGCTGGAACAACTGCATACGTATAGGCAACCTACAAAATTGATTTTCCTTGACTCCAATGACGCGTTCGATTCTGTTGACCGACCGGTTCTTCAAAACATACCCATAAGAAAAGGGATTGCCCAGAAGTTTTTGGACATATGGCGCATTTCAAGCGTTGTCCACCTCGTAGTTTGCATTATTTTGAAGACATAAAGAACAACATTCGTTTCAGTAAACGACGATTCGGTATGCGCGGCAAACATCCGAGCCACCGCAGCTGACAGTTCTGACTGTTTTCAGTGACAATACCATCTGCTGCACAACCAAACGCCCCTTTTCTAACTACCTTATCAGAAATGTGTTGATGCCAACCAATCTCGGGACCCTCTCTGAAGCATCAGCGCTCAAAAACCTGGAGACATCACATCATCTGCCCGCAAGGACCATGTCTGGCAACCGGGATCCTTGAGACTCAAATATATGCAGTCTTGGCGGACGTGACACGACGTTCTGAGACCCGTACACTGACTTCGTCAGACACACCTCTGCTGAGCGAATACAACTGAACGCCCAAGGATAGAGGCTGTTCAGGCACCCCACACCGGAACGTAACTTTGCACTTGAGGCAGGGTGCACGCCTGACGGTATGGTGGCAGTCGGCTCACTCAAAGGCGTTCGTTTTCCCATAGAGTGTTCTCAAATACCTCGCTCGCTGTAACTCTCATCCATCAACCAATAACTTGGTGAATTTTTCGCCCATTCCATTTTCTATCATTTTATGGCCCAGGGACGTTTACTTACCCCTATTTTGAAACTACGACAGACTTGTAAGTACGCTTGTCCTGGAACGAACCTAACCCCGTTATTTTTCGCCCTCACTTGAGCTCAAATAATCCAATGTTCGCACGCGAATTCGTATTGGCCAGCAAAATGGTTTGGCTAGAACGTCGAGAACATTTATAACAGATATATGCTGTCTTACCGAGGGGCATATACAGGATTCAACTGTTGTACACCACCTGATCTCTCCTTCAGACTGTGCCAAGAAATACTCCATGAGAATTCCAATAGACCACATTACCTTTGCTTTGAGATACGCTAGCGTTGGTAATGTTTTGCGTAAAACAGTGGAAGCTGCTCAATCTCAGTGGATTCAACTCGACAGTCGTCTGTGCAGTAAGACAAACATGGTAGTTCAGGACGAATAGACACCGAGAAGATAAGTGGACTGTTCGTCACAGCTGCATGTGGATGTAGCTGGGATAAAAGATATCGTTTACCGGAACCTAAACCACTGCCTTCAAAAATTGTGATAAATGGGGCTTCGTTGTGCCAGTCCAAGTATGTACACAGAGCGATCATATTGCCACTGGCTACAAATGTCGGGGATGTGTTCAGGACCTCAGTTCCCACCGGTTTACTTGTGTGGATTCTGACCATGGTTTGATATGGGCGAAAATTTCGACGTTTGGCGAGTTTACGCCCGCTGGATCAGGACACACAAACCAATATTTTCTGATCCAGCCGTCCTCTCTAGTTACCCGGATATGCTCAGCACCTGTCTGAATTCACCGAGCCCCGAGTATTTGGAGTCATGCTCAGCAAACTTATAGACTGCGATCTCCACACCAGACAGTGTGCGCGGCAGCGCGCTACTGGCTTTAAATAGTAGCAGCAGCAGCATTCAAGATGAGCGAGAATCACGATGATCCCGATGCACTTGACAAGTGGAAACTGTTGCTTCTGGGATCGGCTGGAAACCCTTGCAACTCATCAACGTCACGCGTGATAGGTGGAAAGATGCTATGGGAAAAATATACAAAACAGACGGCACACAACCTACGGAAGACCTTACAGCAGTGGACGGAATATTCCGAACTTCAGTTTGATTGTACGCTTGGATATTCTGTACTACCAAGTGAACTCAGTTGCGTGGGCCCTGTTACGCTGAATGCCCCGCCACAGAGTCAGGGTATAGAAAATGGATCGCTAACCTTAGCCATCAAGAGATATCAGTGCTTTTCAAAAGCGATGATGACGTATTAGTGCAGCAACTAACATGAGCCATTCCCTCATTCCTTTTTACCTCCGCTATCTACATCGTTCACAGGGCTCTTCTAAACGCTTATTTTTACAGAGCTGATCTTATTCCAGCGACACGAATAAGGAATCAGAGCTCGTAGGTGGTAACATTTTGCTGGATGATAGCACCGAGTAAGTTCAAAACTTTCCAGACCGGTTGCACGATTCAGTATGCCTTGCAGCCTCGGAATGTACAGTAATTTACCAAGGGTGGGCAACAATTCCGTCTGTTGTCACCACGGGAGGAGATGAACTGGTAGCGGAAGCTGGATTCTCATGCGGCACAGGTGTTACTACTGGTGGATGAGGTTGAATATCGTACATTCAAGGTAAGGTTGTCATCCGCCAAGTTAAAATATGCTTTGTATCGGCATGGGTTGGGGCTGTCATTGAGGGCACACGGGTCCAAAACAACTGGGTGCGCCGCACTGTCGTATGCTTACGAAACCTGGCCTCTTCTGTTCATTGAAAAGCATTTTGAACTTGGGAGTTACTGGACGCCTACAATGGGGAACCTTAGGCAATATGACCAAATGTAGAGTTCAGTGGTGGGCATGCACCTTCCATTTTGTTACCCACAATTAAAATGAGCACAGAAAAATGCAGGGACTGCACGCAGCAAAAGAAAAAACTAACAGCTCTGGTACATCCCCAATGTTCTTGTTCAATTTACTATTTTCCTACTCTTAATGATTGTCTTCAATGCAGTCCAGTTTAGAAAGTTTTTAGGTCACAAACGGTGATCCGAAGTGCAGTAGTACAGGTGCTACAGCTTCGTTCACCGAAGAAGAATAAATGAATGAAAGCCACGCGTTGGAAGCGATAGCCCAATAGGTTCTCTGGTGCTGAATGGTTCTGTTTGGCGGCATGGCAACAAATGAGAGCTACGCAGTGAAGGCGAGAGCTTTGATGCAAGGCCACCATTGGCTGCGTGACACAGCCATGTCCTTCATGGTCACCAACCATTGGCTTGTCTCCTCCGCGGTCCCCATCCGGGGAGACAGCAGTTAGCAAGGCTACCGAGTTGACTGGTAAGTGCTTTCATGCTCCGATGTCAGGACATAGACTGATCACCCCTGGGTTGTCTCCATCCGAAACAAGGCTGGGCGAGGAGGGCTCTAAGGGGCGAACGGTCCTCTGGGGTACGGAGCACATGGCCTAACCAACGTAACCCGCGGAGTTCGACCAGCCGATACCAGTCGATACTAATGTCAATACTGATTAATACACCTGAAATCCAAAATAGTGCGGTTGCCCTATTTCGATAGGACGATATATTTTAACGAGCCGTCGTGTTCGCCTCAATTGGCTAGAGTATCTCTAGAAACCATGTCTCACCAATATGTACCGCCACACTGATGAAGCAGCCATCAACCCTGCAAGATTTTGGCAGCACTACAATGCATACTGCCTCCTCATTAGACGGCTAAAGGAGCAAATCATTTTGTTGTACAAAATAAACCCACCTCGAACTCTTTCACGCCCGCCTTGACATTTCCAAGTTGAACGCGGATTCTGGCATCGCTGTACAGCCTGCATTGATGTTTGTAAGTATCTTCAAAACCCACATTAAATCTAGGTCCAATACCACTTCATCGCGCCTTATGCTCTCTTCCATGTACACCTTCACTCCTCCGATACGTGGTGGCTAAAAACACTTTTACTCGTTAATAAAATGCATACTGTGTCACCGAGATCCAATGTAAGGAAGTCAAATGGCAGCAAGGCCGAAGGTAGTTGAGCAGACACCGCAGGAGCGACTGTCTGTCTTATGAGGTCTGTGGCATAATCGCATATATAAGGCCACAGACGTTTTATAACCTTGCAATAAGTTAAGGATGGAAATATTTTTTACTTTGTTCAGCCATTCGGCACGTTCGACATCCGGGAAATATACCTAAAAAATCAAACTTGATGTATAATCATCCGTTACCCATGAAGGCAAGTCCCGAACTGAGAAGTTCTGGATGATGAACTGCTTTTCATTTTCCCCTATTGCCTTCAATGAGCTTGTTAACTTGGCGCGCTTGCTTCGGGCCAGTTTGATAAAGAAATAGCCTACAGATCCAAGAGCAACCCACGCGCCACTAAATCCCATATATCCGACTCCCCATAACGAAATGCACGATCCAACGAATGCCACGCAGTCCAGGGCGACAGGCAAAAAACCCCGTTTCTTTTTTGGGGGTACCGACGATGCAGAGAGCATTTCATAAACTATCGTGAGGCAACCGAAAATACCGCGGCAAAAACCCCACAACCATACTCGAACCTGCCGCTTTTCGGAATACCGCGTCAAGGACAGTCTAACCCGATTGTTTAAAAACTGGACGTATCAGGAGCCCATTAGTTGTGAAGGGAATGAGTGATGTTTAATTTTATGAAAGCTCTATGTCTCCCTGATCGCTGATTAAGTTGTTACAGTTTATCTGCGCTCTCATGGGAAGCAAATAGTTTGCACCAACTGCTTAGCGTGCTGAGAAAGCTGATGGCCCACGGATTCACGCATTCACGGATTCAGGGATCGATACACGGGATCGAGACTTTTGCCCAAGTTTCCTGGGTTGACTGTGTTCTTGTCGTTCTGCGGTTGTCGTTCACCTGAAAGGCACAAGCGAAAGAAGGGTGTAGCACTGCTCCTTAAGTTCTCAGCGCGGAGCAGTATGCTCGCCAGCACGAGGACTCGCATAGGAAAGTGTCTAATAGTGCTTTGAACTGGGTTCTAGAAAGGGCGTGGACAACTGTCGGAGGAAGGTTATTCCACGCAGCTACTGCACGAAATGAGAAAAA
>SJOL01006618.1:98946-109575 GCA_004794785.1 Opisthorchis felineus
TATTAAGACTATCAGGGAGAGATCGTTCAATGTTAAACGAATTGTATTTTCTTGTATGAACCTCTAAAAGTTTCCTCAGACGCTCGAGAACTTTGCTGCTAAACACACAATTCCATTAAACTAGGCGGCGCAGCTCTCATATGTTCACTTGTTCCGGACATTCCAAGCCATTCCGCTCATATGGTATGAAATTCATTTATAGACTTCCTTAGTTCTTTTCCACACCTTTCAACGATGGTTATCGGATCATAATTTGCCAGATCAAGGAGCATATATTATTCCCGTTTCCTACCTATCAGTAAGAGTTTGTTTGCCCGCGGAAACCGAGGTGTCGTAGGGCCGGACTGCTGCAGAAAATGCGTGGTCACAGGGGGACAGGAATCACTGTGAGGCTCCACCAATCGTCGAGCGCGGTCACCGTTGTTTCGACTACACCGACCGCGAATGTTTTACGCATGAGATAGCGATGAGCGGTCCGCACTTATTGGCAGGGACTGTCCTTGGGAAATTAAGCCAGGTAGCATTGATGGAGCTAGAATTCCGGACAAAGTTTACCTGAGAGTTAACTAGGTTTGGTAGGTTCGTTACGCAGAAGCGCCACTTTCTAAGAAAATGTTGGTTCTACCCCATGAGGCTGGCTTTCGCTGGCTAAATTTCCTATTATTTTTGCAGATGTTGGCCTAGGTTCCTCCGGCAGAGATAAATTCCGCCCTTGTGAGAGGTGGGATCTGGCCCAATGAGAACTGAAATTGTGAAAATTAAAATTTAGAAAAATTTGATAACATTTTACACAAGCCGTCTCCCGGGTTATTCGACATTATGGTGGAAATTCCATTAAAACTTGCACACTTGGTGACGCCAGATTTTTCCGTTTGGCGGTTTCACTCGGTCATTAGCGCCAGGTTTTAGTGTTGGTATTACAGGCATATACATTTTATCAACTGATGCTACCGCTTGCGAAATTTGAAGCCGGTGCCTCTGCAGCTTCCACACAGGTGTAAGTTCTGATGCGGTATAACCTCGGATATAGGGGTTATGTAAGCTTACGAAAGTTTCTGGATGAAGCACCACGTGTTTTTTCCATTCCCATTACAGGCTGTCAGCTATCGAATAAAATCAGGGGAGCATGCTTTTTAAGTTCATTTAGGTTTTCTGTAAAGGGCAAAGGATGAGATATCCCTGTCTTCTAAGATTTGAAGGCATTTTTGAAATCATTTCTGTGGTGAGTCATCCACCGAATCTTCGAGTTCCCCCAAGTTTCTTCTCCTTCGTCCAGCATAAAAGCCGCTCATCATGCACGCCAGACTGAATATTGACTGTATTTCACACCTTGAGTAACTCTCCTCGTACCCTGACCCTCAAGCCTGTGTACCCCAAGATACTCGAGTGTCCTGGTGAGTTCTCTTCATCATGCCAGCAACACGGTGGTCGCCCTTTTCCTAGCTGTTTAGCCTCAGTCATTTTCTCACGCGCAGAAACATTACTACAAGAGAAATTAAATGAAAATGAAGTATATCCCAAAAAAACAAGACGAGCTAGCTCTGGGGGTCATTTGGCTGGCTTTATTCACAACCACTGGAACCTAGTACTGCACTAAATATTTTTATACAGAATGCCACTGAGAGATCTGGAGTTTCACCAAGAGCAAGGGGTGGCAGAAAAACAGCAGAAATATTATACCCATCAACGAAATTCCTCTATCTAATCGGACTTAATCGCTGTGCACAAGGCACACCCATGTCAATGAATGAATCCCGTTTTACACAAAAGTCGTCCTCTCGAAGAGCGGGTACGTTGACGTCCTCAGGTTATTCCGTCGGCGCGCGGCATCCCGATTGTTCTTCTGACTGCTAGCAGCCCCCGTGTTCCGCGTGTATCTCGGGTTGACTAAACATTTTTGGGCTCATTTGCATGGACGTTTAATGTTTGTGTCTAAAGTGAGACGATATCCGAGAGAGTCAAGGAACTAGCTTCGGAGCAGTATCTGAGATTCAACCGGCTAGGCAAACCCTAAGGGCTATTTCAATTGTTTCCGTCTAAGAGTCGGGTCAACTCTGTTGGCTTCGCGGCTTATACAGAACACTCCGTATTAACGGCGCTTGCAACCACTTTTGTTGCAGTATAACAGGATGCCAGCAGCCCCTACATTGCTGATGCAGCTATTCTAGTGGACGCTAGTGGATCCGACTAACATCGGCGGAACGGGCGAATTCGCCACTTTACTTAAACCTGGCAACCGAAAATCAACCGGACCGGAGGCTTTGCACATTGTTAGCCTCAGAGAAAAGGTGCAGTCTATAGCTCCCCATCTTATATTATTATTAGTTCCCATGTGTGCTGCCAATTACGGCGTGAGAGAAGACTGAAAATTCATGGGGCATAAAATTGGTTCCTATTACAGGGGAGATAATTCTCACTGGGTGCTACTCGGACTACATGCCTACTCATGCAGGGCAAGAAGAAAGCTCTGACTGAAAGAACACTGGAGCACTCATTTGAAGCCAACATTCGGGCATGTTTCAGCAAACTAAAATGCATTCATGCCACAGACACAGTTCATGTTGCCAGAACGAGGCGACGGATCGTACTGATAGCGATTTACCAGCGGAGGAGTCGTATGGAGAATTTCGCCCCTAAACTCCACCGCTTACTCGTGATCAACCGGTTTTACTTCACGATAAGCCCCGTCATTATCCATTCTAGAAATGACTTCTAAAGTCACCAGGTTTTTTGGGTAGTGCCTCATCTGTCTGCCACAATCAAAGTTGAGTGGTGCGGTCACCCAGTGTTCTGCAAGGATCATGCATTTTTTTCAAAGTGCGTCAACGATCTATCCTCGTTTAGCCCCCCACTTGATTCTCCTTTGTCTAGATAGTTAAATCTATTAAAAAACCACGCTGAAAAGCTCCAATAAGATCCAGGTGGTTTAGAACTTATTTCCCATTTAACAAAACAAGTGTCAAGTGTTACCCTTGCAGACTGCTACTCATGCGCTATAGTTTTAAAACCACTTTAAGGCTCACCCACTGGAGAACGCTGCAGAGACAAAGGACATAGGCGCCCTTGCCCGGACTTCAGCGTAGGGATTCCGTGTGCTTCTGCAGGGCAAAATAAAAAAACGCCATTCCAGCTCCGGACTGCAGATGAATCGTGGAACTCAGAGGCGTTCCCCCATTTCTGAAACTGCTGAGCATCCTCACTCCCGATACTTTTTGGAGGTCTGGTCCAAATTCCTCAGGAAAGAAGCTGTCTATAGAATTAAAAAGAGAAAAATGAAACAGATTTCAAAAAGGACATGAAAGTGTTGAAACAAGGATGAAATATGTATTTTGTGCCCAGCGACCACTTCAGTTTAATATCTGTTTCCAAATTCATTTGTGGAAGCCTATGAGGAACGTCATAACTGGATGATGTTCCGGAGGAAACCCTGTCAACTGTACTGGGGCGCAGCAACTTCTGATTGTGCTACCAGTTTGGAACTGAACCCTGGGAACCTATGGGCCAAATAGACCAGCCTATTTCATGTTGGCTGAGCACCTAACACGAAACCGCGCCCTATTCGTAATTTGCATATGTTGCCGAGGGGGGTGAGATGGTGGGGACAACGAAAGAGGTGTGTTCTTGATAAGGCATTGAGTGCAAATTCCCGGATCCTTCTCACTTGTCTAACATTTACTTGTCTATCGCGGTTGGTTTTCTAATAAGAGATTCCAGGATGCCAGCACCACAGTATGACGTCTCGTGAAAAGTTGGGAACCAATTTCCTTACCAATTTACGATCTGATTCCTTAGGTTGACCATAAATGTAACTTTCACTGGAGACGATATGGACAGTGAGAGTTTGTCTGTGTAGTAAGTCATTGTAAAGTATACCACAGATTTACACCGAGGAAAATAAATGATACTGATGCAATAACTACTATCTATGATAGGATCAGACATGGCACACATGTAGGGGCTCAGGATTGTATGTAGAAGAAAAAAACTCATCGCTCAACCTCCATGCCGAATAATACGGTACTTGCGCAGTAGGGGTCATGCCAGGAGTTGAAAAGCTGTAGGATTCCTTCACCTATCTTTTGGACACTGGTTTGACGCGATTTTTCGCAACAAGCAGTGTTTATGCTGCTACGTGAATTCTTTCCTTTTGCATACTGTGAGGCAACTCTAATAACACAAGCCAAGCGTGGGTATAAACAAAGAGGTGAATTTACAAAACAGAAACGTACTAAGAAGGGAACAAAAAAGAAAACATATACGTAAGAGGTTCAAACAAATCAATAAGAAGACAAAGAGCAAAAGCAGTTAAAGCGAACAAAGGTAAAGGAAAAAGGATTCCGAGCTTGGTTTTGAGGTTTCGAAGAGTCTCAAATGTCGGACAGTATGTCACTTATAGAAGATACTAGACTATAAAAGAGGCTAAGTCATTGCAATGCGTTCCTTTAATTTTTATTCATTAGAGGACTTTCAGAGCACACACTCAGCTCATTTAAGAAACAAATTTGTAACGTAGGCGATTAAACCCGCTGTGGTCCGCCAACCTTACGAAAATTGATTAAACTAGGATGGAATCTAGCTACAGACCAACACTACTTCAGGTGACTGATGAAGATACCAGAGAATAGGTTGATGTTTACAGGCGACAGTTAAGCGGGTGATTATGGAGAGAATCTCGTACTTTTGAACCAGCAGATTTATGGTTGCATCACTAGTTGCATGACATTAGCGGGACGCCGAAAAGCGGTAAGACACAGAGATGAACAGGCTAATGCTGATATCCAACAAGTTGCTACATGTAACATACTAGATTCACAGTGCAAAGCACCATCTGCAGCCGCAGGGTTAAGTGGACTGCCTACTCAAGACAACTGGAAAGTGTCGTATTTCCTGTGGAAAAAGGCTCAACTCCTTTTCTCACAAGGAGGCGAAGCTTAAAATACGTCGTGAACTTGCCGCGTGAGTTTGGCCCCACACAGCCTTAAGAGGCGTCAAAACCAATGTGCCTTCCAGGGGAAAAGTCAATCAGATATTTCAGTTGGGTATGGAACAGGGTTCTGCGCAGCCAACCAGGTTTATTTAGGCAATATTCAATAAGAGCACATACGCCTGTGTAAAAACTTCGTTTGAAAAATGTTATGAACAAGAGTCTAAGATTGCTACCTTTCTAGAGAATGTGGCTATCTGGACCAAAGAAGACTAAGGAACGAGTCCACAGATTGGAAGATGACATGGCTTGCCTGCTAAATTTATCTTATGATGGAAACAAAAGACGCCGAAGAAACTGACTCTTTATGTCAAATACATGTAAACATCCTTGGGCTGCAAGCGCACCCAACCGCAGACGAAATACTGTCAGCTAGCCAAGTTACGGTTGGTCAATTCCCTTGGAAGTGCCTTCTACAGACGTCCTTTTAAAAATGGTACCGTCTTGTTGAGAGCTAACACGAAAATTCAGATGCCATATCCATTAAAACCAATCGGCAGATATAGTCTGGCTAAAGCGGCTGAGTGACCAGTCTCACGAGCGTCAAGATCTTGCATTTTTCTAGTTTCAAAGTGGTGTAATGTTATTTTTTCTGTCTACCGGGAGAGACACCCCTGCCGTCAATATAAGGAATCCAGCTTGAAAACGTTGATCACAAACACTGAGGATGACATTCACTACCTAGGGTATCAGTTATACGTGGCACCCAGTAATAGTCTGAAGCAAGAGGTAGTCCCCAGAGACTAAGATACTCGGAAATAAAATTTACGAAAGATGCTGACGCCAGTGTATGCAATGCTGACCACTGCTGCACAATCGTCCTGAAAGATACCGGAAAGGAATACGTAATTCTAACCTGAGGCAGTTTTTTAGATAAGCGAAAGAGCGTTAAGTTCTAAAATAGTGGCTGGGCAATAACAGGCGCATTTTTTACACACAAACGATTCAGACCATGTCTAAGTATGAGATGAGGGACGTAGAGCACTTTACAGGCAAAGGGAACCCCAGAAGTTTGCGTGAAGTACGAAAAAGCTATTGAGACTAAACTTTGATAAGGAAACCTCAACACGGGACATATGAACCCTGAATAGTTAAGAAAACAAGGTAACTACGGAACACGGTCTCTAATTTCACTATTTTAAAACGCAGAAAACGTACAAATTATTCTAATGAAAGAATAAGGCTGCTCAAATCGCAAAATACAAGTTTAAGCCAGCTTTGTTACTAGTTTACACCTCTTCCTCAGGCTACAAGCAGTTCCACTTCAAATCTTCTCACCACAATAACGAAATATAACCAAAGTTGCACTGCCCATGGTGGGCTCCAGGGTGTGCATCTGGGCTCAGTGAGTTGGTTTTATATCTTGTGTGGCGACAAATTTGGTCAGATCGTGTCATAATATTCGGCTGATAGATAGAAGAATGCAAAATGCCAGCTACTTAGGAAGTTCTTATCAAAGCATTCTATCAAGCTAAAGAGAAGCATCCAGATTTTGACGTAGATGATGGTGAAGATGACGGTAGGATGCCAAGACCCACGCCTTATAAGCTTCGCAGCGGACTGAAATCATATCATACAAACTTCAGATTAAAACTTGTCGCTGGTGCATTTAGGCTTGGTCGGTTGAATTGCTTACGACCGACATGTAAGTGTAAATTTGACGGCCTTTAGCAAAGTGACTGGTGGGGTGCACCATGTTTATTTGCCTGGTTCACTCTCAGGAGTGACTTCCAGGTCTCCTAAATATATGCGTACAGCTGAATGTTTGCTACGTAGCCACGACAAAAAGAAGTTTTAAACAATTAAAAGGGGATATTTTGTTATATTATTCAAGTGAACAAGCTGAATCAAGCCGTATTAATTTTTAGGGATGACTTCAAATGTGGCAAAGCATTCAAGAGGCTTGCAGGACATCTTTGATAGGACTATAGATCTGGTAGAAGAAGTCATAACTTTGATTACCGCAACAAAACTTCAGCATCAACTTGATTGCGTGGCACCTGTGTAAACGTTGTTCCCCATTAACGAAAGACAGCTGTCGTAAACAGTCAAGAATTGTGACTCAGGAAATGTCGCCTATATAAATTATAAGATTAAGGGGCATAATGTCAACGCAGCGGCTAATCAATTTCAATAACGTGTGTGCAACCAGATTCTGTTCCTGTTGTCTTGTTGAGCATTTGAGGGTGTAAACAGCTCTGAAAACTTTCGGTAGTCTAGCAAACGGTCCTTTCTTTATCCATATCTTTCTCTTACTTTCACGTTAAGGCTTTAAACATAATCAACTAAAGTTCGCGCTTGTGCAACAGTGGAGCACCACTGCGCAAACTAATTCTCCTGTCTATGATGATGCTAGTGGCTACTAGCGTGCTAAGTAAAAGTTTCAGGACGTTGTGGGGCCCGTAACCAAGACTATTGACCAAGAAAATGGTGCCAAAGCTGCTGGTTACGTTTATACGGTCTCACATGAAGGGTATATTGCTTAAGTACGTCCTCCAATGAGGAGGGAAAAACCTATACCGGAAACCAGCACAGTGGCTGACCACGACAGCGGTGACAAAGTTTGGACATTCTGGTTACCAAACGCCACAGTTAGCTTTATTTGTCTGTTCTCAAATATAAACTTGCGCGCCAGCTACGTAAGAGCATAACGGCAAGCTTAAAAAACTAGGTTTTCGGCAGCGCCAGCGACTATTTTGCAATTTATAGCGAACCTTGTGAAGTTTCCTTTGGTATATTCATCTAATGGTGTCTTTCGCCAAGATCATCGGAAGTTTGATGTACCAACATTTATAGGATGTCTTTTGGAACCGGAAATCCAAGCAAAATCCAAGAGCGATGTTTCCTAGGCATCATTTCAACCTTGCTAACTAACCAACTACTTATCTTAATCTTTGATCAAAACGAAGGCCACGAAATTGTTCGCTCTGACTATGTAAACTTACGTCTAACAATCTTTGAAGAACCGACCCTCGACGAGAAAGTTGTTTTTTAATAATAAAAAGCGATATCAAGACAAACATTTAGATCTGACTACCAAGCAAGGTGTCCCGTAGTCCCAAAAGATTCCCAAATAAATATACAGGTCTAAACATTTTCAGTGAGCGTAAAGTTTAAGTGGCCGTTTACAGCGGTTAACAAACTTTCCGAGGATATTTTTGAAAAGGTTTGCCCCGATCACCCATGTAGTGGCATGATTCACATAGTTAGGCGTATTCTCTCGGGATACGCATCAGTTCTATGCTTTGTAATCCCAATGAATGAAGCTACAACGAAAAATTATTTGAAATTCTGGAAAGAATTTTGTTTTACTAAATTTAGTTCCACTCATTTTTTTAAGCTAACTCTTCCCGGTCATTTTACACCCCATATTCTTAGACGGACTTGAACCTTTTTATATATATTTTGAATGGATGCAGCTGAATTTAAGCGTAAAAACTGAACTGTCTCTAAAGGTCACGTTACCTACCTAAACACATGATTTACGTACGCTTTTGTAGTCCTTTCATGCCATATTCTGTAAGACATGGCATACTCAGGGTGATCAGTTATTTTGCCGTCGTTTTTTGTAGTATGCACCAGCTTCTGGGTAATGCGAATCCCAAATTATTTTGTTTTCACTAATTTAGGTATCAACATATGTAGAAAGCAGGAACTTTCATCCAAAAACGTAAAATTTTATATGGCCATATATTACACATAAAAATGTCGCGCAACTTGTATGCAAGTTAAGAAACACCGTAGGCGAGTAAACAATTGCCGATAAATTTTTCACCGTCAAAAAAGAAGCAATAAACGCTTTCATGGTGTCAGCAAGATTTAGTTTGATGCCAAAATTATCAGTGCCTCTAAAAAAGAAGTTCTAAATGTTGTACATAGCCCCCCAAAGTTGGGCCTCACACCCTCACATTTGCCACCCTAATCATCAGCTGCAACAAAAACGTCTCAGTTTGACCCATTTAGTCACCTCTACGATGTGCACGTTAATCGGATTTTCTACAGATAGGAAACCTCACGTAACTACTTCAAGAGCTACTGTCCGCTGGTGGTGAGACTAACGTTAGCTGTCACCCCAACAAGGTGAAATGTGAGTCCCAGGAAAGAAAATCTGTCCTAAACAGACTTCTATGTGTTAGAAAAGCAGTTAAAAACAATTAAAATGCTGCTGGAAGAAAATGCTCAGCGAAAATCACTACCACTAACTAGGTTTTTTTATAATTCTTGGAGTCTATAACTCCAATAAAAAACCCTAACCTTAGGTATTAGTGATGACAAGGATTTCGTTATTTGCATGAAGAAACCACCGTTTGACCAGGATAAGATTAAAATAAAACCTGGCTCAGGTTTTCGTCTGAGACGATCTCCCAAGAGCCATTCTAAGAACTTCATCCCTAAGGACAACCGCATATATCCCCGGAAAATCGGCCTCTATAGCATCAAAAATACTGCATTCTTCGAAACCTCTCTCTCCTATACGTCACCTGAGATGAGGAAAAGCTGTGTGCACCTCGAAGTAGCGGGTGATCTCTGTGCCAATTCTTGCATTTTACCTTAAAATTAAAAGGGTATATTTGTGATTACGCTTGACACCCTTAAATCTATAGCTTATCAAAAATAGGATGAAGGAGGGTTATTTATTTGCCAGTAACAGCTTTTCGATACTCCTTACTCAACGTACCACCCGTACACCCGAAACTGGGGGAGGAATAATTTATTAATTGAAAAAGCGAGATAGTTTGTGAATGAGTTGACTGTGCAAGAGCCATCTGTTGGTAGAACAATGGTGGATCTAAAACCTTCATCTTAATCATAATCTATGGTATATTCTTGGCCACTAAAGGCATCCCAAAATGCCGCGGGAGTAGGTAAGATTGCTTTAGTTCAGGCGACATAAACATGCGTTCCGGAAGCAACGGTTGAATTTACTGTGTTGTAAACTGGATTTACTGACTCGCAACACCAAGCTTCTACACAATGTTTCCGGGTGAATTCTGCATTCCATGTGATACTGCTCACGCAAAATCCAAAATTTTGACTTTTTCGTGGTTTTAAGAGCCACTAGACGAATAAACTGAATTCCTCCTCTGAACTGCTACTACCGCCACAGACAATACTGAAAGACTTATTCGAGGCAACTGGCCTGTCGACCATTCTTGCCTGAGGGATAGCGCGACTGATATAACAAGAATCATCCACACGTGTCTGAGCCTTAAACTGTTTTCCTTAATTTTTGTCTGGATTTTCCGTTTAAAAACCTGCTTTTTGCTCAGCGTCACCTCTCAAATATACCAAACAACGTCTAACTTTCTACGTCACCTAAGGTACTTTCAGTGTAGCCCCCTTCCCGTCTAAATAGAAAGAGGTCAGCTGGTTTTGAATTCTTCTGTGCACGATCCACCGAACCTGACGCTATACTTGTTGGGAACGCCCAGAAATCTGACAAACTTGAATTCCGTTAATCCTCTGTAACGTTTGGAACCGACTTTTCGGGGTTATCATTTCTTGCTTGCGAACACGTTTCCTTAAAATTTCCTTAGATTGTGTGATGGCACTAAAAGTGCTTCTGCTAATAAACGCCTTGTAACGAAAGGGTGTCACGGCTGAACAATTATTATTTGCCTATTTCCAACGACTTTCCTCCTGCT
>SJOL01006618.1:109831-144139 GCA_004794785.1 Opisthorchis felineus
CAGTAACCAGAAGGTTTCGGGTTTGAAATTCTCTGAGTTTTGTGAGGTGCGCACTGATGATGATTCCAAATAAGAATGAAACAAGTGTTTAGTGCTTCTCGGCTTTTAAGCGTTGACTGACCTTAGTGACAGGACGAAATCTTAATTTAAAATCACGAAATCTCCCGACACTACGGTCAGTCCTCTGCAAACCATTTCATGTGTGTGGCTTTGTCAGTGAGGCTCTGAACACAAGACGTTTTAGAACAAATATCCCGTCCTTGGCAGTTGGTCTGTCACACCCTGAAAGTTGGCTAGCTGAGAGATGAATGGAAAATTCCGAGATAATGTCATTCGATGCGCATGAAAACCAAAACTGGTAAACAAAGTAAAGCAACCCTTTAGCTACGCACCGTAAAAGGTTATGTATTTTTGTGGTCAGTACTTTGCTAGTAACAAGAGCTCATTTATCAGCTCCCGCCTCCAATGCGCAGCTACCTCCCCTACCTCGATGGACAAAACTGTGGCAGCTACAACCACTGTACGCGGTTCTTACAGCTGACTTCTGAGAGTAAGCTTATAGCTTTTCCAGCTATCGATGCGAGGTCAGTGCGTGTGGTTTATGCAGAAAATTGCGCATTAAAGTGAGGCTTCTATGTTTTCAACAACTGAATGCCAAGGTACTAGTTAATTACACTGGTAGCCAGCCATATATGACCGAGCAATTTAGTCTTCGGCTGCTAGATGGAGGGTCGCGCTTGAATTTCTCTCAATGGATATTAGTAGGATACGCACTCGTGATAGTTCCCAATAAGGAAAAAACAGATGTACAGTGTTTCTGGGCCCTAAGCACAGATTGAAATCGATTGCAAGGTGGGGGTCACATTCTCATACTAGTCCTTAATTGCTGAAACAAGCCATATGCAGTAAATGTGGTCAGAATGGTGGATATGATCCTAAATCGTTTTTGGCTGCGTTAGAGTACCGACGGAAGACAGTGCTAAGACCTTCATCATATTGTGCTTTAGTTTATTATTTCCCTATGAATAAAAGCACCTCTCATCTATCCTTCAAATGGCAGACTGGGTTTTTTAAGCCAACCGTTGTCGAATATAGTATAACACAGGTTGTCACAGCGATTATCTGAATGCTCTTTATTCGTCAGTAAATTTTGATAATTTATTGGCATACACAAGGTATTAGACAGACCGTGTAAATGTGTCAACATACACTTCGATAAATATTTCTCCGGAAAATACTACTAAATAATTATAAAGGATAAGTATACCCCATTGGCGTATCGAACTTCAATTTTGCCCAGGACGAGGAATCGTGACTGAGTGTTCTGAAGATAGGTGTGCTGCATGTACTGTATCACATGAATTACCTCACCCTCAAGACAACGGTTTCGAATGCATTTCAATATATTTCATTAAAATAGTCATTAAAATAGTCATTAAAATAGTCATTAAAATAGTCGGCCACGTAAGATAGGTTATCTTATAGTACGATGAGTTGCCCTTCATTCAGATGCAAAGAAATGACAAAAACTTCGAAAGATTATTTTCCAGCACGAAAGCCACCCTGACCTCCTCTTGTCGAAGACCCTTCTAAGAGCTATCAAGCTATTTAATGTTACTTACCCATTCATAATGATAAGATTAAAAGGAATATAATAAACTATGCCACTCATATTCTATTTTGTTTACCTATTTCTCAGAAACGTTGAATAACTAAACAAAACTCTAAAATAGATCAATTTAGGTATCTGTATCTATATGGGCTAAATTAAATTCATTTTTCCCCTGTAATCCTGTTTCTCCTGGTGCAGTATTAGGCAATATTGGACATTAGGTAGACTTCGGGTAATCTTAAGTTGTTGAGATTGTCCGAATGGGCTTATCTTTTCATCTAGTAAATCCTATTTATTTTATGACTTTTGGCTCTTTATGTAATTTGCTCCATTGGACTCATCCATCCAATGTTCCCATGTATAGAACAAGGGTCGCGTTTTAATTTGCCGTGTTTGGTCTTCACTGTACGGTGTCCTGTATGTCGGGAACTATATGTAGATTACGTTGCAGCCACTGATGTCTGTCAATAAGCACTGGTTTTAAAGCGTACTAATCTGCTCAAAATGCACAGCGTTGAACAGTTCAGAGAGTAGCGCATTTTAGATAAGAAGGTGACTTCGTAGAGATAGTTACCGCGGGTAAAAAGCTTTATTCGAACTAAATTCCTAATAATGCTGCCATGAAGAACAAACTTATGATGGGATAAAATCGGGATTTACACATGAATTTACAGAGCGTCCAATTACTCAATGTTATCGGTTCCCACTTAGTTAAAATAAAAATTTACTGCCAAGCGTTTACTACTTCTACTTTCAGATGTGCGTATTCAGCTAGATGTGCGTATTCAGCTAGATAGTGGCCAGGAATTAAGGTGATCACTTCCTAAAAAACTGTGCTCACATCCACCCTATCTATACACTTCTAATCATACCTTGATACCTTCGATTTCTTACGGAATCAAGACGCATTGTGACAACATAAGGCCCTATATAGCAATACCGCAGCCATCTGAATGTGCTGATAATTGAGTCTTTCAGTGTTGGTAAACCCTAATCCCCAGAATTTCATTGTGCGGTCTAAAAGAAAGAAATATTTCCCACAAAAGCAACATCCCGAGTCCATGATAAAAAGGACAGCACTTCAACCAACGTCAATCGGCCGACCACTAGATTGATGCACAATAGGTAGAAGTACATTCTGTCAAGAGTGTTGGTCAGAAACCGAAAAGGTGACCAAGCCCCAAATATTATACCAAACGTACATTTAGTTGCAAAAACAAGTGTTAATACTGTTAAGCTCGGTGTGAAGCAGCAACTTACTCCAGGATTTTTTCAAATGTTTTTTTAGCCATTTAAGCATTTTCAACTGTTTCTAGACTAGCTCGAGTTAAATTGTGTCCCTGTAAAAGTGGGGAAACGTGTATCCCTGAAACACATCACCAAGGCCATGTTCCTTCGTTTTTGTCGCGGTATTTTATCATAGTTATAGAAACCACCTTTTGATGGTATACTTCGTACATTTTTTACTTTACCTGTGGGACATTATCAGCTCTTCGGTGGCTCTACGCGAGAAGCTGGACAAGTACAAGTGGAAGAAACGCATGACCAAACCTTTAACACAGTGTTCGAGTTCCATTGGACCCCGCGTATCTTTGACAACGGGGAAAATCCAAAGACCACAGAAAGCAACGCCAACCATATCGTCCGCATGCATGACCACACCATCCATCACCAATCCAAACTTCAATTCGCACGTGATTGTCAGTAAGCTTTGATCAAATTAGTTCAAAACAATCTATACGTCGCCACGCATCTAATGAAGGCTTGACGGCCATGCAAGAAAATTTGGTTCATTGCTATGGCTTAAGTTTGCTACTTTTTTGGCATAATCATTGACATAACCGACGAAAGTGGAATTCTATTCTTGGCCCAAGTTTGCTGCTTATATTCTGTGTGTCTGGACCTCAATTCGGAGAGGCCTTAATGAGCTTGCATTTGTACTCTCTTGTATTTACCCGATCCCTATAAAAGACAAAGAACAGACATATTCTCGCATATAAGTTTGTACCAAGTAAAGATGTCTCACCAGAGGAATGAGCCTAAGTTTGCTCTTATGATACCAAAGACCATTTCATGTAACTTGGTAGCTCAAAATTTAGTTAATTGGTCACTTATGGGATAGTTAGTTGAACTCGATTAGTAGTGAGTGGACGAAGAAAGTATCACACTACGGTTGTCTGACTACTAATATATTACTCGTTATGTCGTCTTCTGGTCGTCGTTCATCTTTAACACCCTTTTGATACCTAGCTGCCATGCCACCCAAGGGAAGCGCGCGGGCTGGGATGCTGCCAGATTGTCCAAGCCTAGGAAAAGTTGGGATGCAGAACCACGGACCTTCCGGTCAGTTAATCCGCGCTCCAATCACTGAGCCATCTGGTAACTATATCCAATTAACTAGCACTTCTCAATATCCCGAGGGTGGTTACTTAACAAGAGTTTAATTTCCTGGGGGCTCCAACTAAGAGCGGAAAATGTAGTGTATGTTGGCCTGTGAAGTAAGGTCGAACCAAAAGTACATTCTTTAGAGGAACAAACAAACCTCTTTGATGAACAGTGCCTAAGAAGAATAAGAGTTTCGTTTTCTCAGCAGAACACAATAATCATTAGCTTGCCGAAAGCTGTTCGGCACCCCATCATCAGCTTTGTCCCTGTTGAGGCTAGTCCGGTAGACGTAGTCTCTGAGTTTCCATCAGGTTTATGTTCCGCTTGAATACCAAAAGGTAGAGAAATGGGCGTACTCCACTGATTTTCAAATTTATTGTTGTCAGTTCAACTGAACGTCTCGTTCATTATATTCTCCAGATAAATTTGCTGCACAGAGGCCGTCTATTCTTTCGGTTGCCACAATATTCGAGCTATCACAGTATGTTTTCTTGACAGATGGTGCTACCCACAAGGTTGGTGAAAACTGTCACAGAGCCCAGTATTGATTCACCTATCTCTCGTTAACACCAAAGTAATTTGAAAATAAGTATATTTCTTCAAAGAACTTTAGCTTTTCTGAATTTTTAGCAACAAACTAAATAGTATTTCCAAACACTTTTCATCATGATATGTGCTGCGGACAGGTTCAAACAGAACCCCCAACAAGGTAACGTCTTGAGCCAACTTAGCAACTCCGAAGAGTTAAAGACGAAAGCAACGAATGCAGCTAGCTTGCATCCTGGCCAGCTAACTAAATGGTACACTACTTGGTACGACGTTTTCATACCTGACCTGTGAAAGCACATTCATACATCTTCCACTAGTGAGGTAAGTATCAAACAGGGAGGCGAAATTTTGCTAGTAGATGCTGCGAGATTATGATTTGACACATTGATTTCTGTCTAATTTGCTGTAAATTCGATAAGAGGATTCCACTGTGTGCAGATTATATATATATATATATATATATATATATATATATCAGAGAACAGTTGATTTCATTCTCACTCGCCAATTACTTCGGAATTCACACGCGATATTTTCTCTGCTACCTTTACTGAAGCCCGCAATTGTTCTAATCCTAAATTTGGACCGAAAATGAAACTCCAGTTTTCTAACAATTGTTGTTCGTGCGCGCTACCACTTATTCATTAGCATCGGAATCAACTCATCTAAACACAGTGACTGACTGCAGACAAGCATTACGCTCGTTATTTCCGTTCTCAGTGATCATTTACGCCACCTTGAAGTAAAACCAGTGTAGGCTGTATCTCTTTACTTTGCCTTGTATCAGGCATAGTTGATCCCGCCTTTTTACTCTGAACTGAATACAAGGACACAGTATGATCATCAAAATGGTCAGGTATTTCAATTGGTGGGCTGAGCCCATATTTATCCAGATAAAACTGACTGAGATTTATCTAGACGAAGTGCAGTGTGAATCGGTTCCGTTTTTTACCATTATAATTCCAATGCAGCTAAGCAAAAGCTTTGATACGATTTACCTTGCTAACGTTCTGTGTGAAATAGCATTTCTCTGAAAATAAAACAGGTAGGTCGAGAGGAAAATTTTCAACTAAACTGGACACGTTCAGTTACCTAGCTTTAAAATCACTATGGCTTTGAGTGTGAACAGGCAAGCCAATCCCCTACTAGTAGACCAACTATCAAAGTGTAATACACAATACTAACTGCGTTGCGCCTATCATTGATGCTTGTTCCATGTGCACCGTATTTGCTTTTTCAAAGCGGGTACTTATTTTCCCCTTATCTTCCAGGCATTGTAGAAGGTAGGGGAAGTTCTACTGGCGAAATTGGAATCGCAAGCCTGGATTTGCATCGGCCAAACATCGAATTATCGCAGTTTTGTGACACAAGCAGTTACAGTCGAACGTTAGTTAAGCTACTCGTCTTGAACCCAAATCTGGTGAGTTTATCAAAGCCACCGTGATCACACCAAGTCCTATGAAATCCACCTGCCATTGGCGCATATCTTTTCCTCGAAATACATTTTGATCGAGACCACAAAAATCACTAGCACAATAACCCCACACTGTACTTTTATCTCTGTCTTCTAGTAGCTTCTTACGTTGGGCTGCTAGCCGGTTCATCAGTCTTCTTGACTATTTTTGTCCCAACCAGGATGATTCGTATCTCTATTGCCTATATTGCGATAAACTATGCTGCCACCTAGGAGAAGCACTTATACAGACCTAATGCGCACTTCTGTTTTAGTGACTAGCTGGAAAGTAATTCGTTTTGGGAACCTTAGAGCACAGCCAGAGAAATGTGGTAACAGCAATGGTTCGTTGTGTGCATTATTCTACTGAGGCGTTCTTTGTCGAGCGTGTTGCCCACAAAAGATATTCAGTGGTTAAGGATCAGTACCGAAAGAAATATTCCTCTGATTTAGTTTTTTTCTTTGGAATGTTGCTGCTGAAAATGAATCCATCCCAATGAGGATTTCGTGAAAAAATCTGGAAACACTACAGTATTGTTAAGATGGGCAAAAGCAGTTCAGCCTGTGATCATTTAGGAAGCATACAGCAACACTAAAATATGTAAATGTGATGCCATTGGTGACCCCTTGCAAAACGCTTACTGGTTTTAACCCTCTCGTGAGGGTTAATCTGTTTAAAATGTTACCAAAAGCGTTGTCACACGAGACATCAGACTGATTTAGCTACAGCCCCGAACATCTTTTCAAATTTCACTTCACCTAGCTTGTAGCGACTTTTTTTTCGGAGAACGTTAAGTTACCTCTGAGAATGCACGGAAAGTCTTCTAACTAGGAAAAGCAGCCAGCAGCAGGATCTGAACATAGCGTTTCACTGCTTTGTTTCTGAACTGAGAGTCCGAATTCCAACATCATCCCTACCCAGGTTTATTGTTGTCCCTGTGTACGATAGTGACAATATAAGCGAGGCACCTGCAAGAGGATAAGTTAGTCACTATGTCCGCAGTCTGTGTTGTCGAACAACGCTGAATATGAAAACGTGATAAAAATGCATGCAGTGCTAAATTTCTGGCCATAAATGGCGTTTTCCAACGCATTCACACCCATGGATGTGTTTGCGTGAAGTGTTTGTTACAGGTTCTATATTCCGGTTGGCATAATATCTCAGCAGCCTTCACTTCTACTGTAATGCTGCTTTTCTAGATAATCGTGCCCCATTCGTCTTTGGAACCAAGCAGCTGTATGCAAAAACTCGTCCGTGTCCTCCAAGGCTTCCGTGCCAGCTCACCAGTCATCGGTGTATATAGAGGGCGCTTCAACGATAGACAAGGTAATCGCATTTACTCCCAGATTTAGAATGCGCTTTATCCGTACACGATTACTTGTAAAAACCGCAGATACCTCCAAGATCAAACTACACGTATCGCATATCGCCAACTGAAGTATAAGGCCAGCAAATTCACTTAAAGAATATCATAGGCGAGCTGAGTTCAAGAAACTCAACGATTTAGTCGTCTTTTGTTAAAAGCAGATTGGTGTTCAAATGAGTGTATTTTGCAAAAAGCCCTTATTTATGGTGAAACCAGCAGTCCCAGCGCAACCCTAAAATCTTTGAAACCCTCCACAAACCTACGAGATTGCTATACTGTAACGCACAATTTGTGCGACATGGTTCTTACGCGTCACACTCTCATGAAGGAAAATATCCGCTAAGGAACACCTGGAAATTGTCTCACTGAGGGGACGGCCAGTGCACCAGCTCCCTAAAAGTACCACTTTTCTCATGTTCGGGGAGTGGTACATTTAACAGATTATCGAAAAGTGGCAACAAACTTAATACACTTTTGTTTTTCGTCACCAGCATCTTTTTCATCGTTTTCATCACCATCCTCGTCATGATCATCATCATTACTAATGTTAACAAAATATTCCATTTTCTTCTTCAAGATACGCTCAACTCACTGCACATCTTAATGATGATTATGAGATTTAAGTTCATGTCAGCAGTCTTTGTTAACCAGGCTTGATAGCACTCCACCGTCACAGGCTGAACAACTTCTGAAACAGTGACTTCTCAGTCGGTTCCGAACTTTTTCCAGTTGTTCGTGAACAACTTCCAGTTTTCCTTATCCAGTTATTATTGGTTTTAAGTACGGAGAAATTTCTGAAACTATTCACTTAAAGATAACAGCGTAAATTTGTGTCTGGTGGTATGCACCACATTATATTTTCCGTCGCCAGGTCTCTGTGATCTACGACGACTTTGCCATCCAGTGTACCTGGCTTCAATATATGCTATCAGACAGCGGTAAGTGTCACAGTTAATTGTTTTGCACATTACCTTACCATACACCAGGTCTGCTGTTCAGCACTACATATTATTACAGCTTGTGCGGGTAAGCGAAGAGTAACGTATTGTGATTGAGAAACCTTGAAATAGTAACAGTCTGGATTCGTAGAATGGTTGTCTTCACACAGATGCATGACTAAATATAGTGGAACTGAGTTCAGTTGTAAAACTGGTTGGCTGAAACCTTTTTGTAAATGTTGAGTAAGATAGTCTGGGTAGCCGAAACTTATCATTTTTGGTGTGGTTTCAATCAAGTTATGTCATTTGTTGCGTGAGCAGCTATCACATAGAATAAGAGTACAGAAGAATTCAAACTTTGGAGGGGATGAGAAGCAATCAGCTAGAGTGATTCTCAACTCAAATGGTCTAATGGAAAAGACCAGAAGGTATTGTTAGTTCGATAAGTCACGCTTAACCACTCGTATTTTCATTACAACTGGCTGACCATCCCTCTCTGAGAACTGGAACACTCATTCCCTCATTAATGAAGACTTTAAAAGACTACCATGCGAGTTTTCTAAAACTCTTCTTTTGGTACTTCACGCTTTCTCTACTTGAAGCATTCCAGACTAAACTGGGAAAAGAATCAAAACTTTAGCCATTATTCCATTTATTTGGAACCAAATCACGAGCAGAATGTTGGGTATTCAACAATTAAGACAATGTGCCCAAATTATACGTTATTAAGCATGCCATTTTCAAAAGAATTCCCCAAACAGGGCTCTAGATGAAGCGAACGTCACGAACAAACTTGTCTGAGTACTGAGAGGTCACAATGTAATAGCCAAAACAAATGTTGCAACCCATGCTGGTAATTGGCATTTGTTTTCAAGCCTGTCCAGGCTCTAAAGGATATCGGTATTCGCTTGGCGAGCTCTCAACACCTAAACATCCATTTCTTCTCCCTCCAGTTTTTACGCTCTTGCAGCTACGTCAGCACTCTTCCACTATGCCGAAGAAGCGCATGGTCGTTTTCACGCTCCTCGGTCTCTCAAATTCAGCTTTACGGGATCAGTACAAACAACAATGATCGGTAGGCTGCGCATACGAAATACATTCAGACCTTGCTTCAATTTAGGGATTAGTTTTTTAAGCATTTTTGTTACAGAGTGACTGAATTTTATTGTTTCACTCAAGATTGTATTTACAATATCAAAAGTTTAGGTTTTTCTTAACTGTAATGTGAAAAAGATTGTAAAAATGCTTTTACGCGAAATCTGGTAACGAAGTCGGCCCATTGTACACCTATTTCCAGATCTGAAAAGTGCATTTCGTCTGGAGCTAGTTGACTTCACTGGTGATCCCAAAGTCTCCAGTTCGTTGTATGCTGCTATCAACTTCACTTGTACCCTTGGAGGATCACGGCTTCTCCGTGCGAACATTCTCGAACCTCCTTGTGGTGAGTCTAGTGGAATCATGCGTCACTCTGTAAATCAAGCCTCATGACTGCTGGTCATAAAAGATGACAGTATTAAACGCGTGAGCTACTGAACAACTGTATTCAACAGGTGAACAGAGAGGGAGAAACAGAAGATCCTGTTTCTGGCATCTGCTAACGTACATTTGACCCCCCTCCCCATATATGACAGTTTCCCCTCAGCAAATCTGGACATAGCTAGCTGAATCTTCTAAATTCGCTTAAGCCCAATTTTATTAAATAGATCATCCTTGGCGTTGCACAGCGCACCGGACAGTCCTGACTCTAACTTCTACGATTCACCATGATAAGACTCAAATTTAGTGACGAATGGTGCTGTTCAAAAGTGTTTAGCCACTAAGCTTTGAATTGCATACAACATCAAAGTATTTTTGACAATTTTTTTCGTTACGAACCGTTAGGAGGTTGGGAAAACTAAGAGAAGGAATGAGAAATTTTAGTTCAGTTTCCAAAATCACTAAGGAAATGCTTTCCAGACGGCTTGTTCCCTAGCTGATAAAAGTTGTTAGAGAATTGAGATGAAGGTTCGAATTCATGGACACCATCAACCATATCACTAGCCCATGCATTTTGTTCACGCCTCCTGTCTAAGATAAAACCCGAAAAAGAACGCCAGTGATGATTTTACCCATCGTGCTGTGTCTCTAATCAGAAGTTCATACGCCTCGACCGGATGACTAGATTTCCACAGCCCCTCAAAAAATGAAATCCAGTTCAGATCAGAATGTGAACCGCTCATGCAAATTTAAGTAGTACTCAAAAAAGAATTGTTACGGAAGCATATTAATAGTTATCATTAACACCACAACTAGAGTACAGTGGTCACGCTTTGTACCTGACCGCTTTTCCAAATCATGTATACACTCGAAAACTATCCAGAGACTTCAGGAGCTTTCACCAAATTCATTGTTAAGATTGCATGGTACCCACCAATGCTTATTAGCCCCCCCCAAAAAAAAAAAAATTTCCATTCTCACTTATAACAACCTGCTTAGTGATGATCGACTAGTAGTCTTGTGCACTCAGAACTCTCATTACTTACAGTTTTCGAATTTCGCAGGCAAGCATGATGGGCTGGATCGCAATGCTTGCAAATGCAGTCCAAACAGATATGCCACAAGAAACTAGCCCAGTGGAATGCCTTACTGCCATGCCTGTAGATTCATTCATGTAATAAACTACTGCTTTTCATTACACTAAAAATGAGCTATTTTGCCGTTGTGGATGGACAAAGTTTAATTGTCCAGCAGAAGTCCGCAAAACTAGCAATAATTATGACCTATATGATTTCCTCAAGATCTACCCACAATACTCCAAAGGCAGGACGCAATAACTGAGCTGGCGAACTCACCGGAACTCTTGGTTGGTGTACAGGTGAGTTGCCTGACGTTCACTTTTACTCCTTGTTATTGAGGAACGGGTAAAACCGTCTGCATTCACCGTCACCGGGAAGCGGTTTTGGGTATTGCTCTTATGACGATGGAAGCAGGGAAACGTGTTGTATGAAGCAGTTGTCACTTATTACAGCCCGCAGTTCGTTCACATTTTCTTCTGGAGCGTATTTAGATGTCTGCCTTCATGAAATGCTTGTGTGGATTTAGCAGCTAACTTGATTTCACTCATGTTTGATTTATCTTGGTTCTTCGAGCTGGTAGACCTATGAAACGATGACCTGCCGAAACAGTTGCAACACCATCAAGAGTTTCTTTATGTGAAGAAACAGCCTTCCTGATCCACCTCTGCTGTGGCCGACTAAAGCAAAGCTGCTTCTAGAATGTGGGCCTGAGTCAGGGGCTTCCAAACTTTGTTCCACCTTCGACCCAATGCTAAGTGTTAGGAAGACCAAATATTGTGGTTCTCTTCCTGAAAGGCTTGCATTTAATTTGCTCAGTGTAGCTTACCTGGATAAAACCTTCTGCTCGGCATCTAAGCCAGTTGTTGACTGAACCCAGTCCTCAGAGAAAAAGCAGCGTGTGAAAATAATCTTCCAGTTCTGTCGTTTTTTGCGCACGACTAGAATGTTGGAAATAAGTCGGATATCTTTGAGAATTGGGGTTGCAGCCGGTATCCAGAGGCTTTTTCATACAGAACTACACGATTGTAACATATCACACAATGAAGTAATGGAATGATGATCGATGAAGCCTTAGACGGTCATTCACAAGTTTGTTCTCCTCCAGAAATGATGAACTGGTAGAGGCAACATAACTCGTGAAATGTACTCTTGAATCAATGGAGAGAATGACGACCACCTAAAAAGACCGAGTAATCCGAGAAACCGTTTCCTTCTATTCCCCAAGGAAGACGACGGTTCTTCCTAAATCAAGAAACGGGAACATTGATTGGCACGATGAGCGTTTTTTTTCTGACAACAGTGAGACGCAATGTTCGGGCTTCAATTTGAGATCTTTTGATTTTCACTACTGCGCGTTCTTAGTTCTCGCTAATGATCATTTCGACCAAACATGTTGTCGAATGGGTGGCCACGTAGCTTCTTTATATAACAGAAAATCATTGGGTCTACTTTGGAGGGTGAGCTCAGAGGTGATTGTTCTGGTCGGTGCTGAAGCACCTTAGTATTGACGAGCTGAAGTTGCTCACGATAGTTCAGTTGTGTAGCTCAAAAGTCGGATGTAACAGCCAGGTTTATGGGAACAAGATACCTTGTGACTCATATGTAAACTACTTGTCGTTTAGCATGGTCGAAGGTCATTGTAAGATACTGACAAATTATTGTAGTATTGTTGAAAGTAACCAGGGAAGAGATTCAAACACTGTAGGAAAATGGACCCTGTTTGCTTGTTGTTTCCTGAAAACACATGCATAGGTCATGCGCGACTCAGATCACATATCACAGTTTTACACTGATCATGACCTGAGCAACTATTACCAATAAGGGCTGGCTGTTGCACTCTATAAACTTCAAATTAAGCTCTTTTTCAAGGTGACTAGTAACCGAAAAGCAAACAAAGCTGAGGTCTTTTTAATGGCACTGAGAAGCACCGATTACTTTGAAATCAAACTCTACCCGCGAAAAAAAATGAGAAAATATTGAAAGGCACCAAAACAGTGTTGTTTTATGTGACGGACGGTTGCCTCCATCAGTCATTTTCGAGGTCAGAAAACACCCCATCACCAGCTTTTTTACCAAAAACAATCTGGATGTACGATGTTGAGAGAACACAAGTGGTCGCTTGATAAAGTTATGCTATTTAGCTGTAAAATGAGGCGAACAGTTACAAGCGCATTTAGATTATACTGAAAAAGTTTGAGCGCTACGTAAATCTAAGTGATAATATGCAAGTATAGTCTGGTCGCTAAAAGTGGGTTGAAGATAAATTCTGTTTGATTATCCTGCAGCACGATTTATCAGCTCCACGTTCAGACTGGCCAAAAAGTATCGTAACTTTTTTGTTATTAGTAAAACCCAGTTTTTATGATAAGCAGATGTGCAAAAGTATCAGCATGCCGACAATTTGGTTTATTGGCCTAGTCTGTTTGTCATCAAGTATAGTATTTTGATTTTATTAATATTATCTTTCGTATGTACCTTAGACGTGTCCTTCACATGATAGAGAAATCTGAGGATGACTAAGTAAACAACTCAAAAGATATTGAGGCTGCAGGTCATACAGAACAGCGGACGCATTCCGAGGCCAAAGAAGAGGTGGTGTGGCACAACCCTCAGTCGCGGATGCTTCACAAACAAACCGAAAATGCGGCTTCTGATTTAATAATTACTGAGATAAATATGCCTTAGACGGGACGAAGTAAAGAGGGCTTACCTTGAAGTACAAACAGATAACTGATTTCCCTCGTATAACCCGTTTAACTCAATGAACATCTGGTTGTGTGGTAAAACCAAGAATTTAGTTGACTTCTAAACCGGGACTTTGGCAGTCTGACTAGGTTCCATCGGTTGTCCTCGTTGAGAGGACTACTGCACACGTTTTAGTTCATTTGGTTTTTCCGGTGTGACATAAGTCCATTAGAAATACTTTATCTAATTAGTTACGAATACTAGTCTGCGCCTAGACCAAGGAGGAGTATACCGTCAATCCGTAGTGTGACTAAAGGTCTATCAGTTATTCAGGAAACCATTCCTTCTTTTTTCAGAATGTCCTCCGCCAGTTTCCAAACATTGACGGTCTGCTTTCATTATGCGTACAGATATGCAGTTTTCCAAATACCACGTTAAATCACAACACTCCACTGACAGACAGGACGTACACCACGCGTATTCCTGTTGAGAAAACCTCGAAGAACGAAAATGATATTACAAAATCCAATAGTGCAATGACAAAAACGAATGGATATGGCCAGCTGGAAGGGCAGACGTCCGTTGCGAGAAACTCCAGTGCGCCATCATTTCAACCACTTCAGGTTCCATCCACACACAGGACCGAACCCTCGTTTATCCAAGGTCCTGCAAGTTTACAAGCCGCTGAATGTCGTACGACACGTGTCATTGGTATCAAGAGTATGCTTGATCTGGTACCAAGGTTATACCAGGCTTTGGGTGGCGTAACAACCAGCTTGCTCAGAACTTATAAGGAAGTAAGTACTTTTAGTAGGAACCAGGTTAGTTCGACTTTCGAAATGACGAAAAGCAAATAAATTGTTCCATTTTGGAAGTCTGTGATGAAGCATTACTCTGTGGCGCGCACGAAGTGATTCGATGAGAAGAGCGTACGAACACTGAGACGACTACATACCATTTTCTGTTTTTACTGATTTCCCATTTTTAGTGCTACGTAAGCTCTTCTTTCCTCGGCTGATTACTTTTTTTCGGCGCTCACAATGCACGAAACATAAATGCGAACATACATCTGCTGTCTAGTGTAGTGTCAATTGCACCAAGGCATTGTTCTCGTCACAGTTCTTCTTCATCCACCACAATAATGAATTTTTACGGCTGGGATGTTAAAATGTGTCCATGATTTTCCAAAGGGCTGTTTAAATGTTCCTCTTTCAACATTTGAAAACATAAAGACTTCTTTTTATTTCATTGATCAAGCTTCATTCTAACGCTTTCTGAATTCAGTGGGGTAAAGTTTACTCCACACACAGTTTGAATTCGTTTTGTTCGCCAGTCCGTTGACTCACACCATTTTGGTTTAGTGATTTCACATCTGATTGGTTAATCTGAGGGCTTCATTGATTACCCAAGTGGTAAAATTACCTGGGCACATAATATTGAAAACATTACAGAGCGAGGTTGTCTGAATAGAGACTACCCCATTAGACAGGCGAGAGCAAAACTCCCACTAGAATTCCACTGAAGTTTCTATCTATAGGGAGTTCACCTTCTTTCCTGGGATGTCCACTGATTCGTGGGCTACCGATATAATTTTCCTTCCAAAAAGAGAGGGAAAGAGCTAAATACTTCGAAAGCAGATTGTCAGTCTCTGGCAAAGTAAGTCTGAGTTACAACCTGGTCAAACCAGCCGGACAACTACCCCTACCCCACCAGCGCACGCTGGACGCACCTGAATTATCACGTCTGAACTGGCGAACATGTTCACGCTTGGGCGACGTGAGTGGTTTGCCCGACGGTTCGAATGACGACCCAGGAACTCTCCTGGTTATGTCGATCGATTGCCCGCCTATCAGGACTTATGAGTCAGATAACGTCAGGAACTCCTGAGACCTGTTGGTGATTTAAATGAAAGCAGAATAAAAGCAAATAACCTTTTCGATTAAAGTAGTTTTCAGGCGCAACAGCACCGCCGAATTCTAGATAAGACAAAACTGTTTTTAAAAAATGGGTAAATATGCTACTATGAGTAATGTTACCATGGGACTACTTGAATCCAGTAAGGAATGCTGAACAGTTCGGAAGACAATGATTCAACCGCACTCGTGCTGAAATGCAGTAGAACAAATACTCGTGCATAAAAGAACTACGTAAAAATTGAATTATGTACCTGGCCCCGAAACGAAGCTTTTATTCCCGCATATGTGCCGACCTCACTAACCAGTTCAATGGTCGGAAATCCGAGATTCTTTTGCGGAAGATACAGCAACGTGAGACGCATTCGTTATTTACTATTTTTCTTCAGTTCGGTACTGAATTCAATCCTCCTGGGAGGTCACATGGTCAGCCGCAATATCTGGCTTGTCTTACTCAATTCACTCAAACTTCACTCGCATATGACTACCGGTGTATCATTAGGCATTCGGTTTTCATTTTCTGTTTGTTTATTTCGTGTCCACAACATTCCTCACGCTACTCAGTCTTCTCTACTTGAGCACAGTGGGAGGGTGGCATGACCGGGTAAGTTTGATGCTCAGGTACATACGAAACAAAGGAAACACCAGTGAGATTCCTGATAATAAGCACATTTGTTAACACAGATAGAAACAAAAAGAGAGTCAGTAGCTGTGAAAAGCACGGCCGAACAGCCGCGATGGGAATTGCAATTCACCGAAGAAAGTTCAGTGTTTCTTGTCTCCTTTGGTACAGATGAACCGTTTTGGTGGCACTGGTTAATTTCTCGCACTGAGGGGACAAAAGTGTTCGAGAAAACTAGGCAATCTGACGTAACTCCGATGTAAAATTTGGTGATGTTCTTGACGAACGATTAAGCCCTCAGCTTGCTGGGGAAGACGACAACTTAATATTGTCCATGGCTTTTTGGATGTAGCTTCCACCAGGCCATGTGTACCGTGAACAAAACTTCTTCCACTGGAGCTAAACCACAGTATTACAAATTCTTGATAGCTTCTGGTTACCAGCGGATGGATAAAAAGGTAAAGCAACGTTAATGAAGCCCGCAAACGACGCACCACGGTTTTGTTTTGGGTATCGTACTTTCATCTGCTGCTGATCGTTTAATTCTAGGCTACGAAGAAGTTTCTCAGTCTACTGCCCTATCAGTAAAAACAGGGGGCTGTATTGGTGTCTATGTGTTGTTTGCTTTCCACTTTTTTAGTGGGGTCAACGTAGTTTCGTAAGTGAAATACGGCACCTTCAGGAGAAGCTTCCAATGTTAACCTCTGTGTAACTGGTTTTGGCCATTCATTTTAGCGGAACATTTCATACAAGTACATCACTATCCACGATATGGCCGTTATCCCCTGTTGTCAGGTGGAATGAGGAAATCAACTTATAAGTTATGGCAGTAAATCTTTTAGAGGTTACCAAAGCCTCGAATGAATCTTCATCTGCTTTCGTTTAGGACCAGATTTACGAGAGAAAGTAAAGTTTTATGAAATTTGGCCGTACACGACCGTATCGACCTGCGTTTTCTTTGTTTTCATTTGCGCAATGCACTCAAACCAGATGAAGCAAAACAGTAGGCGGTGATCGCACAGAGAAACCAATAATGTATGTTATGTCACACTAAGATTTCTTCCACTCCATTGTCTTCTTACAGCCAGTCCCACTTGATAGATTTCAGTTGGTAGTCCCGGCTGATAGTTGATAGATTGTTGAACAGTCACTGTATCTGATTGTAAGTAGTGTGGGATTTTCAGTGGAGATTACACCCTGTAGAAGAAACGAGCCTACACTGAAATACCCAAAAGCATTGTATAACTAACTCATCCTTATCGGAAATCATTAGTAGTGCGCATCCAGAGTCTCTAAACCCAAATAATGGCCGGGGTGACGCGCGTTTGGGATTGAATTTTTGTGAGATATACACTGCTGATGATTCGTAGTTAACACGAAACAGTTGTACAGTCCGCTGTGGGATGGCTTCATTTACGGGACGAAATCTCCATGGACACCATATTTAAGCTTGCTAGTTGATAGCCTGTCTCTCTAATCTACTCTCTGATATATTCGAATTCATGTTTTTTACCATATATGTTCAAAAGTTGTTGTCCGCCGATGTAGGCTTTTGTGGGATCAAATAGTCCTCGTCCATTAAACCAGAACGATGCAGGATGAACTCTAACACACACGCGTTTGCTTGGGACTTAAGATAATCATTTAGGTTTCAAAAATTACCGGGGTGAGTTACACCCTTTTCGGCTTTAGAATGTGCATCGAAACACTGGATCCGTTAAACAACAAGTGCAATTTCTTGGATCGCACATTCACTTCCGAATCCCTTCGATAACATTCATGAAAACTTTCAAGGTTGTTTCGTCATATCACTTACATGAGGTTGTCCATCGTGCCTCCTTCTTTCCTTTACAGCTTCTGAGTGATCCAGGGTATGATGCAGTTTTGCGAAAGCTGTGTACAGTGTTACACTCAGACGTCCGGATGAGCAAGGGGTTGTTGGCAATGAGGAGTCAGAAGTGTTTTGCCATAAAGGTAAGGGTGAAATTCTCGGCGGGTTAATCAGTCCTTTTCAGGAAGGTATTAGTGTTATTCTCGATGTTACTAGAAGGGCTTACTCAGAACAGCTGGACGACGTTACTGGTGAGTACCAACCACTGCACGACAAGTACGCGGTTTCTTACAGCTGACTATGATGATGATGATGACCAACTCTACTATAATAGCTCCTCCCTTATTATGACGATTTTGAATGAAAATTTCAGTATAAATGTTGGGATAGACCGTTATTCGGTGAGGCGTATTCACATTGAGAGATATTGGAATGATCCTTCACGACTGCTTGTGCCAGGCAGGGAATTTTGAACTGGTAGTTTGTTTTCCAGAAAGGACATTACCGCAAAGCCACATTCACTACCGTAGTTAAAAGTAGCTTGGTGATGTATTACGCATGCTTCGTCATCTTTTGCCGAACCGAGTACAGCAAAACTGTCCATTAAGCAAACCCTCAACAAGTAATACTGTCTCAAAAAAGCCGAATCAGTTGACCCGATGAAATTCCACTGTATGTTACTTCCAGCAGTAAAAATCTTCCAGAAATCAACAAGAAGTGTCTTTCGGGGGGCGTGTACCCTTCAGTATGTAACGTTTTGTATTAGCATCCTATACAGTCACACTGCTATTTGCAAACCCACATCCTGTGCCCAGCCCTCCAAATTAAAATGTGGCGGCGTACCGGTGTACTTGCAGGCCTGAGGGCCGGAGCAAACCAGGCAAGCCCACTACCAATGTTCACTGCCATCTGTGTATCTCTTCTGTCAGCCCTGGCAACAGATGCACGACCATTTTGACGACTGAGGTCCATAGGGGTTTGCGCTAGTTCTGACTTTAGTGAAGCGCTTGACTGATCTGGCTCGGCCCCTGCATAGCGTAGATCGTGGAGTGCGCCGGACACTGGTAGTCTGCATGTGTGAGCTCTGCGTAGACTTGTCTTGAGATTGCAAAAACTGCATGCCTTATTCGGCGTCAAAAGTGCATGTGTTCAAAGGAGCGTCCGACCGGTCGGCTGCATGCGTTGGCCGAATGAAACCTTGTAGCTGAACATCAATCAGTAAAGTACTTTGATTGTCTAGCTACTGCAGCGCAGGTAAGCTGTTCAGTGAGTGACCTACATACGTGTGGAAGTCAGGGGATCAAATGAAGCAACCCCAGTGAGACCTCTTGAAAGTCTCCTAACATGCTACTCTTCCAGAAACCATTGAAGCAAGGGTAACCGATAGAGACAGGCGCTATAACGTCTCGCGTACCTGGTTCAGTGGCACTCCGGGAAGCGGATGAACACTGAGTTATTGGAAAACTGCGAAGAGACATACATAATGCATCGGTGTTTTGTTTACAAATTTCCTTCATCTTCTATCACCGCACTTGACCGAAACTATTATATACTACTACGAATCGATGGCAGTCGCACTCCTGATGCAACTTCCTCTCCATATTGTCTAATCCCCTGCTGAAGATTGAGGAAGCATCAATGTATTTTCTTTCTCATGACAGGTAACATGTAACCAGCCGAGAAATGCTCATCCTAACTAATATCCTTGTTGCTGAGAATGCTAGTAGTCTTGACTCAATTAACACACTAAACGTCATTATCACCACTGGCAGTCTGTCAGGAAAAATCATACTTTCCTTTATTGTGTTGTGCACCGGTCCCTGTTTTATCCTAATCTATTGTTCAGCGTTTCAAGAATCTTCTAGGTACCAAATAATGCTTTATTGTTCGAACTTAATTCTTTGAAGATAAAGTTTCATGCTGAGGAGTATACAAGAGCAATTTATAGATTTGCTGACAGATCCTCGCTATGTCAGAATTCCAGTTTAGTAGATTGAATAAACTTCAAGTTTCTTCAAGATAGATACGATGCGAGTAAACAGTGGGAAAGTCTATTTTACTTAACCGTGTCAGTGATAAATAGACTGATACCAAAACCAGGCGTATTTAGTAGCTTTTTGCCGTCCTTCTGAGCAACTGGTAAAACCGGCTATTGCTGACCAGTTCCGTACGTTTTAAGTCGATTCTTACACTCGCCTAATTTGTGGGAGACAACGAAGACTGCCGCATTTAACTTGAAGTGTGTTGCTTGTTTATATTTGCCGTTATAATTACCCAACCATTCATTTAAACACGAATACAGAAAGCAGAGACTAGCCTCCTGAGGTTGAGCAATGCCTAAAATGACAGAAATTGACCTGTGCTTAACGAAGTATTAGCTGCTTTAGCTGGGATCATATCTTGACTCCGATCAAAACAACAGGACTTACATACCAAACTTTATAAGGTTGCCAGTTCATGTGAACCGTTTGTCCTGTTTCTACACTCACTTCCACACAGCGGAAGTCAGCAGACTGAGCAAAAAGTACGGACTCCCACTTCGAGTGGCTCACAACAAAGTTCGGGGATTTTACATACAGATCCCAGAAGCCGCACTCACCGGTAATGAAGGACGAGGAAGCGCACAAAACATGACATCAGTTTCATTGGAGAATGAATCTGGGATTCGTGATTTTGGAGATCCGTGGGGTTTGGACGAGATCCCAGTGCACAAGGCAGCTGAGATCGGTACCTGGGAGAATTCATCGCAGTCGGAACTTCAGAATCAGACGAACTCAACATCAGCGAGATGCAAGAACCATTCAACAACTCAGGTCCCCAAAGAATTCATCAAGGTCTGCTATTCGAAGTCACTCATCCACTGTACCACGGAAACTTTGGTAAGTTGGTCTACACAGGCGACTTTCCCAATTATGTGCAAATAACTTTGAAGTAGTGAACAGTGTGAACTTAATATGTTCTTTTCTATCGAAATTTTACCTTCCGGAAAACTATGATTTCAGACGCGCCCCTTCACACTAAATCAAGAGTGGTCAAAGTGGTTCATTCAATGAGGGTAGACATTCTGTCGTATGAGATAACTGACAATGTTAGTCCGTATAAATAGAACATGGACTTGACAGACGAACAGTGAAAGTATTCAACATAATGGGAATGTGTGGACAAAGTTCCATGAAATTGGAGCTCACCGTTGTCACGAGCGAATGAACGTTCAGTAGTTGGAATTTATAGTAGGAACTAGAGGGAAATTATGAGAAGCCGCATTGCGGGGCGTCGCTCGGCAGAGATTTTACTGTGTATGGTATAAAGCAAACCCGGTCGAAATGATAATGGTTTAAGAAATGAAGGGATGACTAGAACTCACTCGGGCAAGTGGCTGATGCTGGCTTGCTATGCTAAGTCGTTCTATTGTTTCATTCTAATGCCACGAACAGCTCATAGCGTAGTTCACACCGGATGACTGACCAAACTATTCACATCAACGTGGTTATTTGGACTCAGTCTGGAGGGACTCAAGACCAACTATCTTAAAATAGTAGAGTAAACTGAACTTGGCGCAGCATGTCTTCCAGTTTGCTCATTAGTACCCAAAATTTCTGAAGTCCGGTTACTTTTAAAGTGATTGCGCTCGAACCAGAGTGCAGCGGAAAAAAGTAGATCCTTCCAGCAGATTTTCCACATTTCAACAACCAAACACCTTTGAACTCATATTAATCGTTCATAAAACTCGTTGTCTCTACATAAAAAATGAAGTGCACTTCCAGTATGTCTTAGGAGAAAATAACGAAAAACTGGACCTTTTTTTAGCATTTTACCGATGGGTTATCCTTTCAGTGGATAAATATATGGGTACATAAAGTATACCTACGGAACAGGCGGACGAACGTGAACCATATAGAGCTTCTGGTAGTGCCAAAAGATATGCAATCCCGTTCCCGAACCCATCACCGCTTCTGTTCAACTGAAACAACAAAATTTGCACATCCTTATTGTTATTCTCTAATACCATACAAATGTTAAGTCTACTGATCTAATTTTTTTTTTGGAAAGACAATCCTCAACATCTCCAGGAATTCGTCTATATTTAGGTCAATAAATAAGTTCGTAGTCCACTGTTGTATCTTCGGATACAGTCTCGTGGTAAAGGAAACGGTTACCGCAGCTTTGAAAAGAAATATTTCCTGGTCAGTATAGATAGATACATTTAATTCACAGAAACGTCCTCCAAGAAGTTTTTGCCAAAATCCGTTACATCGCACAGATCTTGCAGAATGACGGTGTCTGGCAAATGTTAGGACATAATACGGAGTGATCAACTGCTCAACAGCACAAACGTGGAATACTCCATTATACCGCGACCGATGGACTATTCTGGTGTATTAAACACGGATATAGTAGAGTGAGTGCAAACTAGGTTCGCTTCAGAGCGGATGCTAAGCTCATTTTTATTCTGTCAATATCTCCCGTAATCCTCTGGGGTTTCCGTGGTGCGACAGCATATCAATCTGGTCCTCCCGCCTTACCACCGTTTCTGGTAAGGCAGTTTGTGATTCGTGTAGTCAAAACAACAAGAAGTTTTGCATTCTTAACGCGCTTGAAGTGTGCCTCACTGTCCAGTTAGTATTGAGATCATCTGCCAACACCAAAACAACAAGTCACACTGACAGGTAATTGCAGTTACACCCTCAAAGGTGAACGAAACCAGCTACTTACTTTGGGGTTTCATGCGGTATCAATCAGGGCTAAGTAGCGACGAAACCATTGAGCTGATATAGCTGAGACTGAAAGTCATGGGAAGGAACATCCTGATCGACCAAGCCGACATCTTATCTGTAAGAAGAGCTGACGACATCGAGAGTAGTGAATTTTTTAAACGAGGACTGTAACCCGAATTAACAGAGATAACCACGACTATACCACACAAACACCATTACTTATCTTTTCTGCAATCCAGTAAACACTTCATTCATGTCACTGGATCGAGGACTGAACTTATCGGAAACCGACATATGTCATTTATTCCAAGTCAGAACAAACCATCTTTTTTTGCTACGCACGCTGTGCCGAAACGCTGTCATACTAAAGGATAGAGGCATTTCTGTAGTTGTTGGCCGTCATTGGCACCTGGTGTCAGTATGCTTCTTATGTCCTGTATTTACGAGCGAAATCCCAAAAACTCCCTCTGCCACAGGTGAATGTCAGTATCGCCTCATTTATTCCCCTCTCCCAATTAACGCCACCACTGATTACATGTATCCGAATCATCAAGATGGGGAACTGAGTCCGTTCGCACAACTCTGTTCCGTATCCAGTGTTAACTCAAGAAAGCCATAGTGGCATGCTCCCCTGTTGGCTTTATCGCGCCACCTCAACAGGTTTTTATCATTATTTTCCCTAGTCCTTCATAAAAATGTAAACCACGAGAGGGATATTTTCATGCTGATTGATTTGAAATCGCTGGATATTAGCTGGTTAATTTATCATATCCAGTAGTAATCCTATGTAAAAGAATGACTGTTATTTTGCTACTGCGATTGATGAAAACCGTTTTGGAAGCAACCTGATCCCCTTCTTCCAACTATGGTGCAGATAGCCACGGTGAGTCTTGCAAACACCACCATACTTAATACTCCTCAAAAGGCGTCGAAAACTAGACTTCTTGCTTAGGAGAGTTCACCGGTGGGAACCATGAATCATCCAAAAGCTCTGTTCCTTGGCTTCATATGGGTCCCTTTGTCTTTGGATGTCTATAACCCAGAAAAGTGAACGTAATTGATTGAAACTAGAGAGGAGCTTGGTGGCCGGAGCAAACAGACAATCCATCAAGTGGGCTTGAGTCATGGAAGCCATTGATGTCTGGCCCCTTTCCTAAAGTCATACACGACGCTCACTGATGGTGATGGCAGACATCGAATGTTACTCGCTCAGGTAGAAGTACGGCTAATCCTGCAAGAAATTCACTTGCATAATTGTGGCGGAGAACAACCATTCCCGGGAGCTAAGTTGGTAGAATTCTCTTTTGGTAAGTTGCAAGTCAGTTGTTGGGTCCACCTCTAGACGTCTTCTTTTATTCACACTATGCGTACTTGAGCTCATTTCAGGTTTAACGTTATTATTGACCAGATTTAGTTTCGAACACAGACGGAGTTAGAAAACGGCAAAGAGGGCACCTTTAGCTAAGTGATACCTTATCCTAGCCTCTTCCTCAGCTGAGGTCGGTGTAATTCACTAGGCTTCATTATTAAATGAACATTGCGACGGACCGGACGTCTTGAAGTTCCTAGTTCTCTCCCCTTGTATCAATAACATTCATATAATCTGAGTTATACTTCATTTTTTTCGATACTCACACTGCGTCGGTCATGTTCTCCTTTTGTTCAGGTGCGTCTCAACGGTATGCATTGTCCTTCTGTCCATTCATCAAATTCTGTTTCTCTTAGAAAGAATGAAAGGTTCTCTGAACGAAGTCTACTACATCGCTGATCAGTACGTTGGTCATATACACCTCACATATTTCTGCCCTAGAATCATTTGTGATCTTATATCTGAGCTTCACCCAGAAATGGGTTTGTTTTATCGACTTTCCGAGGTAGTCGCCGGTCTGGATTTCCTAGCATCGTTTGCACGGTTGGCTGTCAGTAGCCCTCCAGGAAGTCCATTTGGTAAGTTCACCTTGGTTTATTGAAGCCTGTTCTGTAACGTCTTGTCCCTATGTAAGTTCATCGGAAACTGAACAATACAGGAAAATACTGCTTAATCTATCTTTTAATTAACCAATATAAGTTACTTCAGAAATGCATCGAATGATGACCGAACAATACTGCAAGCAACGGGGGGACCATCTATAACTGGGAATTAATTCGTATGTTTCGAATTCGATGTATTGGCCGATTCATCCCATATCTCCGTGATATATAATCAAACACAAGCGATATATATAGGGCGGTGCCGAGAAGTTGGACGCTGTGCCTTTCGTACCGGTGTCGGAGTCCTCGTACATCAAATTCCATGTTCTCCATGCTTGGCAAGGCGATCGACATCTACCTATACTTGTGCAATCTAGTTGCGAGTCAGATTGCGCTTTTGTTACATTATATTTCTCGTATCGAGCTGCTCAGAACACTATTAATTTTAGTAGACCCCAAAGAAGGGATAGTGAAATCGCGAATCGGAGCAGTAATGACTTTTATGGAGGAACGAATTGAACTTCGGGGCATAATGGGATAACTGAAGCCAAAAAATTGATTCAGAATCACATTGGAAAACGACATTTTTGCTCACCCTCTTCCCAAGGTGACACATTTCCACCGGTTTTCGTTGGCTGGACCTAGCTATAATACATAGATATTGAAGATCAGTTACAATGTAGCGATTCGTCAAATGTTGGGGTCTGAAGGGAAATGTTCGTGGTCTGAGCAGATTTCTACAGTAATTTAGTTTTGATGCACAGTTTTTGTCTTACGTTTCTCACGCGCCGCTTTTACGCTTATGTTCTGCAAAAATCAGACCAATAAGACTAGGACCCATTTGCATGATCTGTCTACGCGGTCTTTACTGTATTCACCAATTCGTTGTCCATTCTCAATTTAATACATGTTGCTGAATAGGGACCTTTAGCGTATGCTTGTGGATCATGATTCAACTTTTATTGGTTTCAGTGTACCCCAAATTCATGGACAGGCTTGCAATAAAAAACGGAAGAAATATTGTACTCGAGCGCCTTTCTTCGAATACAGTTGTGCCAAACCATACGGTATGTAGAACCACATTCCAACAGAAGTGGTAACGACAATCACTCTCTAGTATGCTGCAACGGATCTGAGCCTGACAATTCTCACTGGCCCAAGTATGGTGAGTTCACTCAGTTGGTAAAATAATTAACCGGTTTTTTGTTAACATGTGGGCGACGAGTTTCCGTCAACCTTATGTTCTACTTGAACCAAAATCGCACGAAGTTCGACTTACACACCCGCCAAAACCAAATTGGTAAGCAGATGAGTGTGTAGGTCGAACATACTATCACGTTCTATATCACCCTCATGCATCAAGCCTTTTGTTGGTTTGTTTTGGCCTTTCTTTACTAGAGTCACAGACACTTGCCATAACAATTGCCAAATAACTTATCAGACCCCACCCACAACAGTCACGTCTTACCTTGATCCAAATTAATTCATCCTCCGTTGGAGTTAGGTTCGGTGTGATAAACGGTACCGGGCCTCCCTATGGGAATACTGAATATTGATGTAACAAGGTGATTGGGCGGTCCGATTGCGAAACAGTAAATCACAGATCAATTTACCCGGTTATGATTCACCTTCAGATGTGACTTTTTATCAAATACGAAAGAACATCGGTGGAAATTCAGGAACTAGAAACCTCTAATGGGCACCAAGAACGGCTAAATCAGAAGTTGGCTATCCAGGGTTTTCGTCGACCCTATGAATAATGTCATATGAAGAAAAAACTCCTTTGATGGCTCGAAATTGGTTCTAAAACCCCAGAGCGTCTTTGTTCAACGTATTCATCAGAACATTATAAGCAAGATTTATTTGAATTCCAATTTGTTGTAGGTATTTGCGGGGCTTGTAGGATTCACGTTCACATCACTCGTTTGAATAAGCGTCTCCGCGGCCTGGTGTATTCATTCTGGTGAGTCCACACCAAAAGGGGAAGTATTGGACTAGAGTTTCGCTCTTATTGGAGTTCATCAGCAGTGCACAGTCCTTGGTCGTGCCGAGGTTTGAAATCCAGGCGTCTGAAATGCGAGCTACCACTACCCCACCAGCGCACGCTGGACGCATCTGAATTTCCACGTCTAGCAGACGAAAGTGTCCATGCTTAGGCGATGAGATTGGTCTGCCAGAATGCTCCAGTGACGACCCAGGAAATATCCAGGTTGTGTCGATCGCTTGTCCCGCCTGTCAAGACTTCCCAGTCGGGTAGCGCGACGGACGCTTGAAATCAGGACACGAGGACAACTGTTCAAACCAGAGTGATGTGAACACGAGTTGAATTTTAGTTAGTTATCCCGATAAGAACGCTTGTAATTTCTAAAGGCTGCCCTGCTGACTGACCCGTGAGCTGCGAGAACCAAGACTAAGCATCATGGAATCTGTGTGGGCTCAAGCACGAGAACGTGACGGAACAGGGGTAAACATCAACGTCAGTGTGGGTTCACAGTCTCGCGTGATAGGTACCACACATGCACATGCACACACAAGGGGCGGATCACGTCTGATGAAGCTAACAAAGCCGCTCGTGGAGCACAGCGGTGTAAAGTGTTGCACACGTGGCAAGGTTGCGGATAACTAAGAATTAATTGTAACGGCACTTTTTTTGAAAAAGCATCCTTCTTTTCTTACGATCCAGCTGAACCAACAATATCCTAAATTCTTTCGTATTTTCCGCTAAAAATTCTGTCATCGTTCCGTTTCTTCAGAGTGGCAAATCAGCATACTTACGACAGATTGCCTACATTCAGATACTAGCCCAAGTTGGTTCTCTGGTTCCTGCGGAATTTGCCACAGTGCGTACAGTTGATCAGATTTTCTACCACACAAGTGGAGCTGACGACCTGCTTTTCAATGAGTCCAGTTTTACCAGAGAGGTGAGTATGAGACAGGTGCATTGAGTTCTTGTCATCAGTTTAACTACCATAAAGCGCAAACATATGACTCTTGGGATAATGTGTCCAGTAACCAAGCAACACGAATCTCACAAACGTCTTCATATCTTACTTTTTTGAACCAAACTTTACTGTGCTTAGCATGAAGCAAGTTTTGGACCTGCCTTGCTAATTGTCTCAATCGATGTCGGTTGCATAGTGACTTCAGGGTCCCCAACTGAGGGACTGAGGATCGAAGAAAACCGAACATCCAGCGTAGGCGCTACCAAGAATAAATACATACCAATGTAACGTAATGTAATCCCCTAACATTTTTTTCCTGAATATGGCTTGGTAGATAAAACTAGTTGAGATATGCATGGAAAAATCGTTCGTTATGTTGGCACGAACATACTTTCCGATATCAAGAACATTTATGAGGAGCATATTCCTTCAAACAATTTGTTACAAACCTCCTCGAGGGACGGCCTTACAAAACGAAGACACATGACAAGTTTATCAGATATATAACCCGATGAATAGAGTGTTTAGATAGGTTTGAGGCGACCAGGACCGACTTGCAACAGGTACCAGATCTTTCACCTTGATTCAAACAATGATCATCAATGTTAATGAACCGCGCTTGTCCGAACATCCTAACCCCCTACTCTAGGGCATAACTAAACGTTGTCGCCCAATTTTGCTTCAAGCATGTTTCTCCTACAAACAATGATAATGATCTATAGCGTACTCTAACAAACTTCTATTGGTGAAATTGTTTTCCCTTTTTTCTTATTCCCTCGCGGTAGATGAAAGGGATGAGCTACCTTCTTCGCCAGTCAACGAACAACTCATTGGTTCTGATCGACGGCTTGTGTCAAAGTGAGTCGCCATTAGTGAAACATGAATCGCAATCAACCTACAATATGCTCTGCCCGAGTGTTGTATTCTGTTCCATTCTAGGCACCAATCAGCGTGAGGCGATCCACCTTATGTGGGCCATCTGCGAAGCGTTGTTGCAGAGCAAGGTAAAACAATGTGAATTCCACAAATGGTGACTTGCAGGCTTTCACATTTTTGGCAACACAAAATAACGAAATCACCCAACTGGCGAAATTTTATCCGAATGTGGAAAAGTGAGTCCCGCTAGCAGTTCTATTGTGAAATAAACGTGTCAATCAACTTCGTATGATTCGATAAGCTGGCTATGCAGGAAATTTGTCAGTGTAAGCGGAGACCGATTTACACTGAGTTGGGAAGAACTGCAAGAAGTGTGACCTATGGTTCAGTCGTCTGACCGAAAAACAGGCACCAATGACTGATGAATTCGTGCAGGGTAGGAAACTGCATTCAAGGTGTATTATTCGTTGTGAAGCTACCATGTCGTATGCATGTTACTGAAACGGAACAAAACTGGTCTTAAGGTTCAAAATACTCAGCAAACATGTAACTAACATCTGTGAAAATAGATTGCGTGATTTAACGAGGTTTTCTTTTCGTTTGTTGACTGCATCCAACTCCATCATGGAAAGTAACCATAGCATACAAATGCGTTGACTGAGGCTGAGTCGTCCTCTCGAACAAAAACCACCTAAGAGGAACGGCTTAATAGGCCTTAGTTGGGTTCTACCCTATCCTGAATTGGGGGGGGCAAACTACAGACCGTGCGAACCAATTTCGGTAATTACACAAATACAGTGAGACATCGAAGCCACCTCAGTAATATTGTAGCACCTCACTAAAACAACCGAGGTATCATAAACTTCTTATAAGGACCACCTTTATCATTCACGAGCATCGCCACCCTGAGAAAAGTAAGAACAACTCCCCTATTAATTCACCAGTCTACAAACGTCACTTGGACTGCACCTAAATGTTGGGTAAGTGGTTTGGTGTGGAAGCCAACGAAACTCTGAACTTCGAAAAAATCACTTAGATAGCACAGTTACATTCTGGAAAAATGGAATATGTTGGTACGTACTCGTTGGTTGACGTCAAATCTGACGGTGTGGTTACCTCTTTCAAGGTAGAGTACGCTCCCTATAAAAGGACCGCCACCGGGAGGCTAGCCCTACGAGAAAACGTTCAGTCGGTCCTTCAGACCGTATTTCCATGGCAAACTTCCTCCAAAAGGTGATATTTTGAGAGATGGAAAATTCACAATAAGATCATCTTAAAGAGGACTTTTAAAATAGGCCACTTCTGATGGATATGCCTAATCTATCTAAATGTAGTTTTCATGAATGTGAATGTCAGGATCCGAACCGAGTAGAAAAATGATCTGCATGAAGTTGTAGCTATTTTCGTAATGGAGAGATTCACCTCGGTCTTCAGAAATGACTTATCTGATCGAAAAAAGGCAGATGCGGACTTTCCACACTAGGCTCTATTTGACCCGATCGGTTTCTGCAACCACAAATAGTTCAGAAGAAGAATACTAGCTATCGCAAACCAGTTGGAGATACCTAATTAGACGCATGAATACACTAGATTGGGAACTTCCTTCGATTTGACGAAAAAACAAGAACCTATAACACGAACGAAATGCTCACCATAGTAGACGGGGATCGAATCAATAGTTCCGCGCTTACGTCCCAAATAGTTTACCAACTGAGCCACGGCGGCGCTGCTCTACATCACGAATATACACTCCAACTGTATATAGATTCGTCAAAAATTCTCCTGATTGATTTCATTTACAGTACGTGCACTTCCTTGACTACCTTCATATCATTCCAAACCAATGTCTTCTGGTCTCTGGATGATAACATTACCTCGCTACTTGTGTTCACGATGAAGCCTAATTAATGACGTTGATGGTCTGTAACTGTGATCATTTTGACAAACCATTGTTGAACCCAAGTGCATTTGTGAAGTGGACAGCGTTTGAGGCATTCCACGCAAGTCGGAGTCTCGGGGATCAATTCCTACCTCCGATTTGCATTTTGTATACTTGGGTGTCTATTCGATAAGTAACAAACCTTCACTTCTACTGAATATTGATCCCCATACACTATATCAATCACATGAGAACAGGAGAGTTCCGAGCACTCACGGAGCAGCTAAATGAATGACAACACACGTAGCAAATTGGAGATAAACTAAGCGATGACATTCCAAATCTATTACACCACGCACAAGTCTCAGTTTCAACTGATCCAGGGATACTACGCCCAACTGGAGTGAAATGCATCAGACGGCATCGTTATGTCTAAGTTAGGTATGTTGACTAAGAGTTGTCGAAACTGAGCAGACCCAAACAGCCGGACATCAATCATTGAAAACAAAAACACCCACCTAGTGCGGTGTCAGAGATATACCCCTAATGAAATTTCGCCTTTATTGAGGACAACAACCTCTGAAACCACTGATTCAAGAAAAATATAATTAGGTGCCAAGACATGAGAAGCATAATTGAGAAAATCATTCGAACTGATGTCTACCTGTGGATCATTTGTATTTGAGACACCTAGAAGCACAGTAATCTACTGTTGTCGCCGACAAGTTGTGTTGTTGGGTTCGCTTTAATTTGATGAATGGCCCTTTTTATTTCAACGATCGACGTATCAACTATGTGATGCGGGACCACTGTTCTACTGTTCTAGTTGCCACTTTCTTGCCCACGTGGAGTCCGTGAAAGGTGGTAACAGAGTAACCGATGAGATGGACATAAACTGGGCAGGAGGATACGATAACGCACGTGGCGACTCGATCTGTCAGTCTTCAACTGTTATTGGTGAATCGTCTTTCGGATGTACACGAGAACATAATAACACCTTAGAATCTGATGGCGTACAATTGCGGTCTAAGGTAACCTTCACACATAAGCTGGTTAAAGGAGTTGCAGTCAAACAACAGGGTGAGTTCCTTCGAAAACCAGTGGTTTTCTGTTATATGCGTGATTACTTTCATGTCGGCCGTCGTATTTTTTCGAAGCGCATAAACTTTAGATATAACGCCAACAATATCACAAGGAAGCAACCCCGAGAATACCGGAATACCCCCGCCTTGTATAGAAAAACTAATTTCCTCTGTGAGTTCTCCTAAAATTTTTGTCGGATAGAGATGTAATTCAAAACACCAGTCCGACAATCATGTATCTACGCCTATCAAAATCGTGAACCAGTGCCATAGTCATCGACTTCTGGGCCTAACATAACTTGAACAAATCTGCAACAGTAGTTTTAGGATGCACAACGGAACAACGGTAACAACTGGAAACTCGAAAATACACGGTCGTCATACTCTGCTCCACTGACTTCACTCGTTAAAGTTAACATTTGAAACCAAATGTTGCAGCAGATTCGAAGAATGCAGCTGACTTGGGGTAAACAGCAGCCAAGAAGAGCCCAATAATGTTACAAAATAGTATAGCAGATTGTTGTCAACCCCAACCATTTAAGGTAGTATTCTCTTGTTAAATTTCAGTAGATACAAGGGGTCTGTCCATGTGTTGTTTTACCAGAAAATTAGCCAGCCATCGAACCAAGTCACGGAAATTTTTCTTACCCTGGGAGGTGTATTATTGCAGGGATGACAGGTAACGGAATTCTGAGCTGTAATCCGGGAGTGTTTCCAATTATATACCACTTACTTCTCGGAAACTTACGGGGTTGTAAATGGATGATAATGGACATGCTATATCAGCCTACAGAATCAGTCACTTCATCTAACCTGTTGTAACAGAATAAGTCACCAAGTACATCATAGAAAATACACTTTCAAAGGATCTAAATGACTTTACAGAAAAATGGAAGTTAACTAGAAGTGGTGAGCAGAAACGTTCCATGTGATGATTTGGCACTCCATCTTGACCTTTGGCACTGCTTTTTCAGATGTCAGTATCCTTCCAGAACTAATATGCAGTCTTTGGTTTTGATAGACATGAGATATTTGTTATTGGGTAAAAGTAGGCGTACCTGAGTAGCCATGGACAAGGTACGTCGGAACAAATAAGGCTAACGGTCAACTAACTTTCATCAACAGCTTACTTCTCCCTTTATCCAGGTTTGGCGCTTATGAGCTTGAATGCATTGCCAATGGACGTTCTGAGGCGTGCCGAAGAGCTGATGGAGGAGCTAACTGGCGGAATCTCAAGGGCGCAAAGAAACCAGGAAACAGTAACGTGTGTTCCAAAATGCTCAGACAGCAGTTGGGCTTCTGAACCCCTCCATCGAACTAGAGCGCTAAAAAAGGTGAGTCTCATGCTTCTTTTACCTCTGCTGAAAAATACTGTCGGGTCAAACACCAAGGTATCTGGCAATGGGTCAGAATATTGGTGGCCCGAGTTCTTCGCAGCTGATTCAGTGGTTTTTTATTTGTTCATTGGGCTTGGCAACTGACTTACAAACGCCTCCTCACCATTCGAGGAGACATTATCAGCCACCTGATCAATCACCAAGCCAAAGTATTTATTCCGTTGGCGAAATACACTCATTTGCAGACTCACCTGGAACCCAGCTGAATCTCTCGTTTATGTTGCTTTTAGGCAGCTGAAAGAGCTGCACCCGGCCGCCTCATGTTTCAGTTGGTACGATATTCGAGATATCGCGATATGTGTTCAAGTAGACCATAAATGACAGAAACTCGGGGACTGCGCCCACCTGATGAGCCCCAAGAAGTGCGAAACGGGTCGTGGGCTGTCGAAGAATTTTCAGCAACCTTATGAGTAGTGTATTACTTCTATTTATTCCGTTCTTTTTTTCACTAATTTATCCTTGTCCATTGTTAGCCTCCCCGTTCCACACGCATTGCTGCTACTCACACAGTATGAATAGGCCTTTACAGTCGCAGGGTGCCTATACATAGCTTCTTAACAGACGCTATCTGTCGTGTCCGCGTGCTTTGGTACTAGGGTGGTCTGCTAATAAACGGTTTGCTCCTCCTGTGTCGAGTTCCACTTGTTGGACATAAGAGTACTTTACATGACAGTGTCACACCTTCATTACTAGCGTGCATTTGGTTAGGTGAAAAATAGCTCATACGAATGGGACTGATGTACTATTAATGTTCACTTCCAGTGTTCGGCCAAAATTAAGATATTGGGGGAAAATATTAGGACGTACATGAAGCTGATCCGAACGGACTTGGACGTGAAAACTTCCATCTGTTTGACTTCTATCATTCCACCTCACCTCCCCAGTCACAACAGTAAACGAGAAAAAAGCACTTACTAAAACCTAGAAAACATTGAATCAGGTACACTGAATAAAGCATCAGTCTTATTTACCGCAAGAGGGATTTAGAACTGATGAGACTTCTTATCTCACAGCAAAGACAAATCTAAACATTCTCAGAACATGCCCTCTCCGCATTTTGTGTAAGTCGATGCTGCTTACTTGATGGCCCGCTCAAAAGACCACCACCACTTGCCATTAGTCAACAAACTGGAGTGAAGCTGACGAAACAACGCACCGTTGAAATAACACGAGATTCCTGTTGATCAGTCAGATGAAAGGTGACGGTTTATCTAAATTCATACATAGTAGCGAGAGACCGAAAGTTGTCGACCCGATCGCTTCACATCAAACTACTTTTTTCTACCCAGTGGACTATCATTTTGAGGATCCGGTGTTCGAGCCCCACGTGGGTGACTTCAAACTGACCACCAGCTCCAACAGAAAGACAGAAAAGGGAAACTTTCAATTTTTACTTCATCCGTCGTTCGTACACAGTGAAAATTTTGGACTACAATTATATGATTCAATGGACTGTTTCGGTTCATTTTAAAAATTTTCAGCACACGGACCCAAATTGTTGGACAGAGCCGTCGTTTTTAACAGATAACAGTTCAT
>SJOL01006618.1:147084-158675 GCA_004794785.1 Opisthorchis felineus
CATGTTTCAGTTGGTACGATATTCGAGATATCGCGATATGTGTTCAAGTAGACCATAAATGACAGAAACTCGGGGACTGCGCCCACCTGATGAGCCCCAAGAAGTGCGAAACGGGTCGTGGGCTGTCGAAGAATTTTCAGCAACCTTATGAGTAGTGTATTACTTCTATTTATTCCGTTCTTTTTTTCACTAATTTATCCTTGTCCATTGTTAGCCTCCCCGTTCCACACGCATTGCTGCTACTCACACAGTATGAATAGGCCTTTACAGTCGCAGGGTGCCTATACATAGCTTCTTAACAGACGCTATCTGTCGTGTCCGCGTGCTTTGGTACTAGGGTGGTCTGCTAATAAACGGTTTGCTCCTCCTGTGTCGAGTTCCACTTGTTGGACATAAGAGTACTTTACATGACAGTGTCACACCTTCATTACTAGCGTGCATTTGGTTAGGTGAAAAATAGCTCATACGAATGGGACTGATGTACTATTAATGTTCACTTCCAGTGTTCGGCCAAAATTAAGATATTGGGGGAAAATATTAGGACGTACATGAAGCTGATCCGAACGGACTTGGACGTGAAAACTTCCATCTGTTTGACTCCTATCATTCCACTTCACCTCCCCAGTCACAACAGTAAACGAGAAAAAAGCACTTACTAAAACCTAGAAAACATTGAATCAGGTACACTGAATAAAGCATCAGTCTTATTTACCGCAAGAGGGATTTAGAACTGATGAGACTTCTTATCTCACAGCAAAGACAAATCTAAACATTCTCAGAACATGCCCTCTCCGCATTTTGTGTAAGTCGATGCTGCTTACTTGATGGCCCGCACAAAAGACCACCACCACTTGCCATTAGTCAACAAACTGGAGTGAAGCTGACGAAAAAACGCACCGTTGAAATAACACGAGATTCCTGTTGATCAGTCAGATGAATGGTGACGGTTTATCTAAATTCAGACATAGTAGCGAGACCGAAAGTTGTCGACCAGATCGCTTCACATCAAACTAGTTTTTTCTACCCAGTGGACTATCATTTTGAGGATCCGGTGTTCGAGCCCCACGTGGGTGACTTCAAACTGACTACCAGCTCCAACAGAAAGACAGAAAAGGGAAACTTTCAATTCTTACTTCATCCGTCGTTCGTACACAGTGAAAATTTTGGACTACAATTATATAATTCAATGGACTGTTTCGGTTCATTTTAAAAATTTTCAGCACACGGACCCAAATTGTTGGACAGAGCCGTCGTTTTTAACAGATAACAGTTCATCCACCGGAATCAGTCGGGTATCAGAGGAAACCAGCAGCACCTACTTGCGAGAAAACAATCCAAGAAACACGCCTGAAAATAGCTTGGAAATGATGGATCGCCTCAGATTCCAGTTGTTACGACAAATGTCCATATTGGCAAAACCAATCACACAACAGTCGAACATCGGTACACCAAACAATGGGATGCGGCCACACGAGAAGGAACTGTTAATGTATATCCGGTTCTTAAAAGACAGATATCGGGCGGTCATCAAAAAGACTCCAAACCCGGAAGAATGACCCACCTTAGTAAAATGGATTATCACAAGTCCGACGGCACCTCTCCGTTTGTAAAGCACTTTTCTGATCCCTTATAATGAAACGCAAACATGCGATCTCCTGGGCTTTGGATCATTTCTGCAGTGATGTTGAGCTTTTATGCCCTGCTAACAAATTTCAAGCAGAATCATCTCCAATCCATTTCCGATCGGTTAGTTCTGATCGGTACTTATGTTCCTAATGCATGCTAAGAAGCCTCAGAGGGCTACTGTGAATGGCTGCAATTGAGAGCAAGCCGAAGTTTAATAGCTAGCTGAAAATTGGGAGTTGTGTCGCATCTAGTTTACGAACCGGGGAGTTAATCTCCTGTCGCAGTGGAAAGATGAATTGTCAGAGTGACCTAGTGCATAGTGTAACTGGATGATCAGAGTCAAGGTTCTCCACGGTCGCCTTTAACTTCACTTCTGGAACACACGGAAACGTGGGTCCCATTCCAGTGAATCATACCGAAAGCCCGGATGGCAACTTGACAATTAGTGTATGCGGGGTAACTACTCCGTGAGAAAAACGACTAGGGAAAACATGTAGCAGACTTTCGGCAACGAGCATCGACTAGAACTTTAGGCCAGACACTGACGCAGCTGGTTTTCTGACACTGTTTAACAGGAAGCCAGGACAGGGATTACAGCAGGTCCTGATACGTACTGCGCTGATTTTTCTCGAGCCCCACCGAGCACCGGTCACACTTCTCAAGTTCTGCTCAAACATGGAAACAGGAACTTTGCTCACTACTCGCTCGACCGTTTGTAACTACAGAAGTAGATATAAATTAGTTCGTTTTGTTTGACAATTGTACTCAGAGCGAATAAAGTAGCCGTAGAAGTAGCACGTCAACTCGTTATAGTAAGACACTAAGGGTAACTTCTTTCTCCCCTTCCGTGTACACAAATGGAACCGACCCTATCAGACTGTTTTATAAGGTGGAAATTCCCCGACAGTAATGTGATTGGTTGTGATACATCACAAAGCGCTTCGGGTCAGTCACAACTAAACAAAATAACAGACCAGAAGACCGGATGTTTTTGCAATGTCACTTGCATCCTATGACCAAGACCTACAAACTCCACCATGAACAAGTGTGATCATGCCAAGTCAAACTGAATGTTAATGTATACAGCCAATAAGTATGAAAAGATGATCAACTCGAACAGCACCGAACCTACGTTACGGTTGAAAACGACTCAGGTAGCTTAGAAGAGACACATCATAAGAAACAGGACACAATTTGAACCAGCACAACATCGGAGTTGCATGTCGAGCCACAAACCCCGTGCTAGGAATCCTCGTCACGGATTAATTAGAGCACACTTATTTTTGCAAGCAGAGGTCCGATGAAAGGAGTGCTAGCATGAAGCAGCCTAGCTCGCTTTCCGAAATTTCAAACTCATGTCGACCACTTCACCACTGGTGAAGTCTGAGAGGGTCGGTTCCCTTTACGTACACGGAAAGGGAGAAAGAAGTTACCCTTAGTGCCCTACTATAACGAGTTGACGTGCTACTTCTACGGCTACTTTATTCGCTCTGAGTACAACGGTCGAACAAAACGAACTAATTGACATTACTGACAGATGGGAAGGGCATGGGTGAAGAGTTTTCCATGTAAAGGTAATCCTGAAGATCCATGTGACGAAAAAATGCTTCTACATATCAAACAATCCAAACTTGAAATTATGCAAACCAGTTGACCTGGCATGTCACCTGAGAAAAAGTTCTCACCACGAACGAACGTCTACTCATGCCATGCCGCAACCCTAATTTGTCGCCAAATTTTAGGGCAACACAGTTTGTAGCTAACGTAAACGATTTTTCCCCAGCTGAAGCATTGAAGTGCCGAATTCCTGATCATTTAGAATGAGCTACTTGGGCCAGTAAAGGCCTATACAAGTGGTTTGCGAAGGAAACAATGACAAATAGAGCATATCAAAGTCATCGCCAAAGTTCCAGCGAGTATCTGAACCATATGTAAGTATAGTAAATCCCGATCTTAGCTCATTGAGCGGTAAAACAATCACAATTTGCTCAATAGGCAATTCAAACTCAATATGCTTTACGCGTCAGGTGATTGTAGCTGGCACAACGGATCCGAAATTTTTAGCGCATCTCATGCTACGCTTAACGGTAAGCCAGTTATATATTTCTTTCGGTACTCTCCGAAGGTCATAAACTGATGCAGACGAGGAGTAATTTGAATAGGAACTCATCGGACGGATATGGCGAGACTGGGTTATGGCCGATGTAGGTTATGCGGACGATATTGCTCTCCTTGGTTCGGACCATTCAAAGATTCAAGTCATGTAAAATAACTTAAATAATTCTGCCGCAAAGTTTGGTATGCGCTTCACACCTGCACTGTACAGGGCTGCTACAAGACTGGATGGGATCAAACCCAAACCTCATACTTGCTGGTGAGCCCATCGACGTGGTAGCTAAGTTTGTTTACCTAAGCAGTTGTATAAGTTCCGGTGAACTGACTGGAGATGAGATTACTTCTCGAATCGGGAAGGCTGGGGCAGCTTTGTCAACCTCCGGCACCTATGGCACCGACTTGACGTCAGTTTGTCTGTCAAGGGCCTCTACGAGCAAGGATAAACGAAAGCAGTCAGTATTCGATCACCAGTGTCTCCGAAACATTGGCCACGTCTGGTGGAAATATCGGAGCAATACTGAGATATGCCAGATGGTTTTAGGAAAAAGGAACTCCCCCGCGATGGGTCAGTTAATTACGTCTCATAGGTTATGCTGCCAGAGGATGATCTGCCTAGCAGTTTTTTCGCCAAGCCCTGTGCTGAATGGAAGCGACCGAGGGGTGGACAGTGTATGACCTGGCAACGAATTACGAAAACATTAACCAGTAAACTCGGATTGGCGGCTGCCACCTTCCTAGATGGGGACCTCGGGAGTCAACCCACCAGTGGCTAATGACACCAGCAGACAAGGCTCAATAAAGCAGTCAGTGGCGCTCCTGCATCAAAGCTATCACCTTCAATTCGCAGCTGCCCACTTTCCCTAACTAACTGAACATGCCACCGTCTTCAATGCTTGGCTATATCTCCCTTGCTATCTCATTTTCCGATAACCGAAACTTTAGCAACTGAAACCAACATACCCTAGGTACATGGTTTATAGCTGATGAACTCAACCAGCTGACTGATATCATATGAGCATTTTATCGAAAAGAATCATACACCAAAGAATGGGCCCGAAAATAGTCATCCTTTCCTGAACAGAAAACCGTTTAGACAGTAAGGTAGTGAACAATTGGTGGTAGTTATCGACTGTGGCGGTGATGCGCAAGAGGTATTTTTGTTCATTAGAACGTTTGGCTTTTTTGTCTCTCGTCTAGAATTGTGTAAGTCGACACCATCTCAGCTGACGCACTTTTTTCAAGAGTCATGATAATATGCACGCCGCTCAACGTCACAAGGAATGCTAGCCACACTCGAGCACATTCATGATCATGTAAAGATAAGGAAGTGCCATTGATATCAAATCGCGAGTGATTTGAGGTAGCCATTTCAACTTTTTACACGGTTCTCCCACAGGTTTATGCATCTTACCTGAAAAGACTGCAAATCCGTCAGCGTTTCCAAGAGCTTTCGTCACTTGGGCGTCTCCACCTAGATACCTGGAATTACACAGCTTGTTTGTTGCCTAAGCTTAACCTTCATCCTGTGCTTCCCGTTCAACATACCTTCTTCGTAAGTAGTCACTTTAAAAGTCATAAGAGCGTGTTCCCGCTCACTTACAGGTTTAAATCGAACTACGTATCTCAGTGACAGAATTCGTAGCATTTTGTTTAAACAATAGACTCGATCCCCATACGATGGACAACGGAATGACACACACTACCTCTTATCTAGAGCCATTCAAATAAGATAGTACAGGAAGATTCAGACTTCATGTCAGAATGCCACTGAGCAATCAGACACCTCACGTAGAGGGATCGACATATTTATGCTGATAGAATCACTTCAGAATCTGGCGTTGAGCATACCAAGATCAAAAACCGAGTTATCCCACCTTTATTCAAGACCCGGATCTTGATTCCAAACTCGCATGTTTGCCATTGAACACACTGCCCGAAATCCAAACATGTTCACCTGTTCAGATGCGGAAATTCAGGATCACCTAGCATGAGCACAGTGTGTCAGTTCAGGGTTTAAATCTCGGACACAGTCTGATACACGCAAAAATCGAATGTAGGGCCAACGCCTTTGGCACGGACTAACCTGAATAACTGCAACAGAACAAAAATGAGACCATCGCAATAAGCGGTAGAAACAGGAATTCTACAAATCTCGAAACCACTCCTGAGTCGTCATCACTATCACCCACAACAACGCATGTTGGAACATCGGTGCTTCACTGCCACGTGATCATGTCATTCCAAGGAAGCCCTGATATGTAAGGAAGGAGAGGGAGATCATCTTGATCATCATGAATAGTAATACGCCAGTTGTGGAAACCGCTGCCATAGGTGGATGGAAGAACGCTTATTGCAAAGGAACCCACGATCTTCAAATGTTCTCACTCCCTCCTACCTCTGAAAATTCGGAATGAAGAAATAGGATGAGCTGACCGATGCAAATATATTGGCAGTTGCATAAGCCGCATCCTCACTACAAAAAATTGTCAGTGCGCGGTTAAAGGCGCCAGCAGCGTTCACCAACTCACATCAATTGAGGTATCAGAAACAAATTTTGCTGAGGTTAAAGAGCTGTGTATACAAGGCAACTGCAATAGCAGTCTTACTTAATGGTTGCGGAACTGAGCCCCTTCGATCTAAGGATTGCAAACGCCTTCAAATGACTGACCGCTGTTGTCTCCGTAGTAAGCGAGGGTTAGCGGCCTGCAGATACCACGCAGATGCGGTTCGTAAGCGGGCACGTGATAACGGTTCAAAATCGCTCATCACCCTCAGCATTCTCGACATCAACACGCCAGCAATAAATTCTGAAGCTTAAATGTAATACAACCACGAGAATGCCACAGTAAAGAGTGAAAAGCAGTAACAGCAGGGGCTTACCACAAACAGCTTTCTGGTAGGCGATCAAGTGCAACGAGGTAAACGCGTAATAACCGCTAAAGCACCAGATTAAATTTATCAGGTTAAAGTGGATGGTGGGACGCACTACACACGCCCAACCAAACCGAGGTGTCTAACCAAAAAAGGGCTTTGTTTCAAGCCAAGGTTGGCGAACGGTTCACGGGAGACGGGTCAATATGGTAACGTAAACTGGGACCAGAGACAGCCAAGCGGATCGATGGAGTCTTCGCACCTTCCTGGCTAGGGCCCACGTGGTCCCACTTGCACGTGGCTGGAAACCCTGCAATACAACCGATCCCAGTGGCGTGCGCGTTGTGCCTCCCTAGCCGGACTACCTAGTTCGCTTGTCATTGTACGCTTGGATTGTCAGGTGAGGTTCGCGAATGACACCGAGTCAACCAGGATAGTGGCACTCATTTTGACGCGGTGCTCAGATGTGCCTATTTTGATGGTTTCCAAAGGCGTACACATCTTATTGCCGCTTGGACCCCCAAGGGCACAGGACTTCTTCACACTAAGTTCCTATCCTTCCCTCTTTCTTTCCACTCTATACTAGGGCCGGGGCGAGATGGCTCAGTGGTTAGAGCGCAAAATCACTGATCGCAACGTCCGTGGTTCGAACTCGACTTCCCCCGTCTAGGCTTCGACAACCTAGCAGTACCCTAGTCCTCGTGCTTCCTTCGAATGGCATAGAAGTTAGGCACCGAAAGGGTGTTACAGCTGAACGATTTTACGATACTAAAGCCGCTGCTCCCCATGGTTGTATGGCAGTTGGGCAACAGAATATTACTGATGTATTGCTGCCACTTGATGATGATGTTCCTTTTCCCACTCGAATTCCGGACGACGGAGGTGAACCGCCTTGGCCACTCAACCCTCACATTTTAAGTTCGGTCCTCTGGCGTCTCTCCTGATCAGCGTTGCCACTTGTTCTGATATGACTTATACTGTTGCCAAATAGCCATCTCGCCGTCTTTGGCATTGCGGTCCAGGCCATTCGCACGGAACTCGACAATTCTTCGGCGCAGACAGTAGTGCATTTTCAATGTTCGTGAGGTTTGCAGCGAAAATCTCACGGATGTTTGGGATGATGGGATGTTATAATTTGTAGCCCGTTTTTTCTAGACCCGACAAATCCTCATATCGCGAAATGTTTAATCACGTCTTCGAGCTCGATAGTTCAGTGGTTAAGGCGCGAACTTACTGATTGACAGGTCCATGGTTCGAACCCAGCCCCGGCTCTGTTGATTCGATGCCCGTGGTTCGAACCCAACCTGGATCTTTCGATTGCTCCTGTATAGGGTATGAGAACCTAGCCGTCATGCCTCCTTCACGATGCACGGCAGCCATGCACCGGAAAGGTATCGAGCTGAAAGGGTGTCAGTGCTCACAGTTAATGTACAACCGGCATCGTCAGGGCTGAGAATATGTTCTTCAGTCAAAAGACCACTCAACTGCCCGGCGTACATATCGAAAGTTGGCACTTCTAGGGTGCTGCAGAAGCGGACAGTTGAGATTTTTGTTTCCCTCGCAGTTGCTGACTTGGGATCTTGAACTCCCATTCTCCCTCGAAACACTTACCCGAGTTCTGAACTCAGATTCAAACAATTCTCCCATAACTTCCGCCACAGTCCCTCCTGCGATTCCAAACTATTTCTTGCCACCTGCCAATTCAGCAACGTTTGACTGCCGATGTCTACTGTCTCTGAACGCTTCTAAACTCCCCGTCCGGATGGTATTATTCAGGCCTGTTCCGCATCTATCCTTGGAAGCTCGCTCCAATTTTATCTCGTCTCTACCATCCTTACCTCCCGTGGTGCAATTCCATCTGTTTGGAGAAGTTTCAATGTGCGCGCTGTTTCCAAAGGACTACCACCCCGTCTATATAACCCTTAATTCTTCCAACGTTCTGGAGTCAAGTTTAACCAAGCAAATGCGTAATACAGAAAACAGCCTCCTAAGCGGTCACTGATGAGGTCAGACGCAACCACGCTACTAGTGACCTGCTGGCCCTGAACTCGTTTGGTGGGACCGAATTGGTATGCTTTGATACCTCTAGGGCTTTCGATCGACCTTGGCACAGCGACCTGATTTCCACACTGCCACTTTACGGAAGCGAGCCCCTCACGGTGGCTAGGAGTATGATTTGTAATTAACAGGCAGTATCAGCAAGCTGAGGTTGTAACAGAAGGTCCAGTCGAGTATCGACTAGGGCACGTGGTCCAATGTAATACGCAACGTGCCCAAAGGCGTCGTATCGGGGTACGTGCAACAAGTCTTAGGAAATCACTGGCACAAGTGCAAAGCCAAGGAAAAACGATGCGAGTGGTTCTTTCGTGTTGCACTCGCCGCGGGATCAACCAGCATCGCTAGCAGAGTGGACCATTTCACTGGGATGACACCGGCTTCTCCATGGTGTGTGGCACAAATGGAAAAGGAGCCTCACTAGTTGAATTATTTCAGGCTAGCTCCCGCGGGAGGACAAGTCGGCTTCTTGAGTGTATCGGACTTCAGCTGCATGTGCACAGCGGTCGGTGGCAAGCCCTTTTAAGAGGGCAACACCATGTTGGTTCCAGTGATTTGAGTCACACTCACTCCGTAAACCGACAGTATCAATCCAGCTGACGATGAACAAATGTCTTGAAGTTTGGTTGGTATTATCACCAACTTAAGTTGCAAGTCGCCAAGTGAAACTTGGGGTATAAAATACAACTGGGAACCCAGGGAACATAACTGAGAGCGAAACCAGCCGTGGGCTGTCCAAAGTCCTCAAAGACCTCATGAAGGTCATATAAGGGATGTGTCAATCCATGTCAACCTGTTACGGTTCTGAACAAGGACTGCTTGTGTTGTGCCGACAGGTGAGCTGTGATGAAAACGTGTCAAAGACGTCGGAGCAGACCATCCTGGATCACCGCTTCGTTTGGCTTGTCAATGAATGTCAAGCCAAATCAGTTATTTTGCGCCCATTAGCACACTCACATTAGCTTTAGGTGAGCAGATCTGACGCTGTGACCCAGAACACTGTACACGTGTACAAGGTTGCCAAACTGAACTCAACTGGTCGTGTCAGGATAAGTCAGCTGCAGAAATGTTTCGAATGGTAGCTGTCCAGGAGCGACTGGACCAATGGAAAGCAGTGCTACCTCCAGCGCAGAGTCCGTAAACTGCGTGAAGACCAAGTTGCGTCGTATCGTCTTTGACCGTAGTGAAACGCACCTACAGCTGTTCTCCGAGGGACAACGCCACCCTTGATATGGTACAGGGACCAATGTTTTTTGGAATTCCGGAATCTTTCTCGCGTAATAATAGATGAGCGCTCAGCAATGACATCCCTTAGGTGCCTAATTGCTATGCCAACTGCAGGCAGCAGGAGGGCTGAGGTACTGTCAGGTAGCCTAAGTACAGACAGGGGAAGTCGAGATGCCGGAGTTGGGTTCAAACCACAAACCTTCCGGTGGGTAAATTCGCGCCTTATTCACTGAGCTAACTCGAGCTCGTTCTTGAGCACCATTATCATGACCATCATCAACGACAGCAACATCAGTGTTAACATTGATGCTTCACTGCCGTACAACCATAAGGCTTATCTAATTATATTTAAAGTTCAAGAGTGAAAAGAACAGAAGAGTGGGTGAGGGAGGGGACCTAATGCTGGCCTATTTCAAGCATTCTGAGGTGCCTACACCCCCAAGCGCCCAATCAGACAATCTGGAGAAAAACCGACAGCACGAACCCCACTGATATCATTATCATCGTCATTATCAGCTGTAAGAACCGCGTACTTATCGTACAGTGGTTGTAGCTGCCACAGTTTCGTTCACCGATGATTTGGGGAGGTCAGGTAGGTAGCTGCGCATTGGGGGCGGGAGCTGATAAATTGGTGCGTAAATACAGGACTGTTAAGTGGGGAGATTGGGAAGGGAGCTGTGCATTGAAGGCAATAGTTTGGATGCACGAGCGCCATTGAGGGCGCGGCTGTGCCATGTCTGATAATGTCTCTAACCATTGATGTGGCCCGTCTCGGGGTCCCCATCCAGGAAGACAGCAGTGACCAGCGCAGCTGAGTTTGCTGGCAATGGCTTTTATACTTCGCTGCCAAGTCATTGTTTGACCTCCCCTATCTCGCTTCCACCCTTCACGTGGTTGCGCGAAAAGAGCCCTACGAGGAAGTCGGTCGACTGGTATACGGAGCACGTGGCCAAACCAGCGCAACCTATGCAGTGTGATCAGTTCATCTATCGTGGGTGAGTTATTCCTTCCGAATACCATTCGACGCACTTCAGCATTGCTGATCCGGTGTTCCCATCAGACGCGGACAATGCTGCGAAAACATCGATAATCTTTTGACGTCCTCGGCGCGCAGCGGCCAGGTTTCTGATCCGTATAGTAATATGGAGCGCACCGCAGAGTTGTAAACTCAACCCTTGACGGTTAAGCTGATGTTACGCCTACACCACAGGTGACGCGGGTCCACAAACGCTGCTCTGGCCTTTCCAATCCGGATGGAAATATCATCTTTCGCGAGATCACCGGGACTGATACAGCTGCCCAGGTAGACAAACTTGCCAATAACATCCATTAGCCGCCATTTCTTGCAATGTCTCCAGCCAAGCACAAGCGAGGTCACGGGGACTTCATCCTGGAAGGCGTACAACACCAACAACACCCAAACTCTTCGTGATCTCTTCCACGCCCTTCTGCCAAGTCATACGTTGTCAACTTCGCGGTTTGCGCCATTCTGAAGGAGGCACGGAGAACAACACTCGTCTCGGTAGACGGTGTTTCGACATGGGTAGCACATGACCGAGCCATCGTAGTCGGTGGTGCTGGATGTTTTCCCCGATTGAAGTACGTGCCGCACAACGAAATATCCGTTTTCTAATCGCCTCGTCACTAACACGCTGACGCCATCCAAAACCAGCAACGCTTCTGAGGCATCGGTGGTC
>SJOL01006626.1:20138-33948 GCA_004794785.1 Opisthorchis felineus
ACTCTCTCCATTCTTGTTCAACTTCGTCATTGATGAAATAATGAGGCGAACGCTGGAAGGTCTTCAAACCCCCAGTGTTCAAATTTTGCTGGTGAGAGCCTTGTCGATCTGGAGTACGCAGACGACATCGTCCTCATTTTTGGAGACCAACGCGAAGCACAAGCTTTATTGAATAGACTGATTACCGTCATACCATCTTTCGGCATACGCCTAGTACCTTAAAAGTGCAAAGTCATGCTCCAGAACAGGCGGTCTCTGAACATACCCTTTACAATACAAGGAGAATCACTGGAGGTTGTGGAGAATTTTATGTACCTCGGTAGTTGTATTGGCTCTAACGGAAGTTTGTCTAATGAAGTCAGTTCAAGAATCGCAAAGGCTCGAACCACGTTTGCCAAATTGCGTCACTTGTCGCGTCAAAAAGGCATATCACTAGGTCTTAAAGGTCGCGTGTACCAGGCCACGGTAAGGGCTGTGTTGTTGTGTGGCTGCGAGACGTGGCCTCTGCGGACAGATGATGTGAGGCGTCTTCAGGTTTTTGATCACCGATGCCTCAGAAGCGTTGCTGATTTGGAGTGGCTTCAACGAATTCGTAACGGGGTAATCAGAAAACGGGTATTGGTTTGTGCGGTGGGTACCTCAGTCGTGGAAAACACCCAGCAACGTCAAAAGTGGTGGTTCGGTCATGTGCTACGCATGCCGAAACACCGTCTACCCAGACGAGTGTTGTTCTCCGTGCCTCCTTTAGAATGGTTCAAACCGCGAGGTGGACGACGTATGACTTGGCAAAAGGGCGTGAAAGAGATACGAAGAGTTTGGGTGTTGTTGGTGTTGTACGCCTTCCAGGATGGGGTCGTCGGGACCCCGCCTGCGCTTGCAAGAAACGGCGGCTGCTCGATGTCAGTGGCATTCGTGCTGTCAGTTTCTTTCCATATCTTCCGATTGAGCGTTTGGAGGTGTAGACACCTCAGAATGCTTGACATAGGCCAGCACTAGGTCCCATCCCTCACCCATTCTTTTTCTTTTCACTGTAGGGCTTTATATATAACTAGATGAGCTTTATGGTTGTACGGCAGTGAAGCATCAGTATAAACACTGATGTCGCTGTCTGTGTTGCAAGATGCGCTCCAGTCGTTTGATCTTCCAGTGGTCTTCAGCACACTTGTTCGGCAAGGAGTACCCTGGAAGTCTGCGTATACGATAAGTCTTGTTTTCCCCTGTGTTTAGCTAATGTGCTGCAAGTTGAGGCTACTAACGATTTTTTTATCGACAGTTTCTGTCCCTAACACCTGGGTGTCTGGATCTGTGCGCGCCTTAGGATGCTCGTATTGGGTCAGCAATAAATCCCTTTTATCCCTGAGATGGCTCAGTGGTAAGAGCGCGAATTTACTGACCGGAAGGTCCGTTGTTCGAATCCGACCTCTGCCTCTCGACTTCCGTGTCTAGGATTGGGCAACCTGGCAGTATCCCGGCCCTCGTGCTTCCTTCTGGTGGCATGGCAGTTAGGCACCGAAAGGGTGCTACATCTGAACGATTTGTTTCTTCTTTACAAGGCTTTCAAATAAATTATGGCTGTTCAAAAGTAAAGAACCCATTTTGCACACTGATACACTGTCGTTAATGAGATGTTTTTATCCAATGTAGCCTCATCTCGGTCGGCATCTTGATTGTTACCTATACCCCGAGGTTTTTCGTGCCGTCGTCAGACGAAGGGTCAATAGCGCTAGAGCTCTAACTATGGGAGTCAGTATGATACTTCTGTGGTTGGCATTTTTACTGAAAACCTTTTTCGATAGTTATCGACTCACCCGAGTTATTTAAGTTGGTCCCTTTCCCCCGGAGTGACACAGATAAGTTCGACGATAAATTCAGGTGGGTTCCAGGTGAGTCTCTCGCAAAACCAAATTTGTTTGCAGATGAGTGTATTTCGTTTATTTCGTGCAATTTGGTTTCAGGTAGAACATAAGGTTGACTGAAATCCGGGGACTACGCCTACCTGATGAGCCCCAAGAAGGGCGAAACCGGTCGTGGGCTTTCGAAGAATTTTCAGCAACCTTATGAGTAGTGTATTACGAAGTTCGACAGACATTGATGGGGGGAATTAACAGCCGTGTTTGCACAGATCCGCTGAAAGATCGTCAGGACAGGAACCTCAAGCTATTGTAGAAGATTCGCTCTAGCACCTGCAGCATCTCCTACCAGTTGGTCAAGTGATTGAGGTCGGACGCAGTCTCCTGGTCTTCCAGATTGTATATATGTACAGTACCTATCCTGTCAGTATGTCGGAGTCTACGCTATGTGCTGCAATCCGACCCTTGAGCCAAGGTCTTTGGTTGAGAGCCCTAGTCGTCCCCCTTGGGTGTGAGCATCCAGACAGTATCTGACCCCACATACAACCAATAGCCTTGAAACTTCGGTGAAAGAAAGGTCCGCGATTCTAAGGCACGTAGGCGTACGAACCATTCACACTATGACTCCTATAGCTATATCGTGTACTTCGCATTTAAGTGTGGCGTCTACATAGCAGGGCCTTTTCGGATGACCGAAAAAGTGGAGAGTTGGTGACTCGTGGTTGGAATACAACCCAGGCATGTCGACTTGGGAAACCTGACAGTAACTCAGCCTTCGTGCTTTCTTTGGGTCGTGTGGCAATTAAGCCCCGACAGGGTTCTACAGATGAACGGTTACTCGGAGGCTCTAACCAGGTAATGGGCAGTTCATGTTTTGTCCGGAGAGTTACTACGACCCAACATGTAGGAGCCTGGGTTCGCCACCTCGAGCCTTCCAGCTGGACTGTCCGTCCTCAAGCAGCTGGTGGAATGCATCCAAAATCGAAGAGAAGAAGAAGGAAACTTTCATTTTCACTTCGACTTTTTGGTGTAGTCTTCCTGCATGTACCTTGTACTGGTGGGCTCTTGACACCGGGGTTCTCCCTATTCTCAATTTCGTTAAATAAAAGACCCACTTACCTAGGTAACTGCCTTTTATAGTCCTGAGAAAGGGCACACGAGCGGTCTAATCACACAACCGGTGGCTGTTTCGTGTCAGGGTTATTTCCCTTAGTACGTATCTTTCTAAACCTACCAGTTGTTGTAATTCGGGTGCATCTCCATCCCTTTTTCTTATTGGGCAGACAATCAACACACTATCCTTAAAGGCCAATTCGTGCCGTTTTTGGCGTTGAAAGGCATATTACTTTCAGCCCACCGCTTTTTCACCTTTTCACCCATCTATTCTTCCTAGATGGAACCGATCTTGGCGATTCGTTCGGACCGGATGCCGATGCTAAGCGGGCTCGACTAATTGTGGCCTCCAATGCGGAGACGGATGGTGCCATCACCCCGGGTCATGGAAAATCGGTTCCTATGGATGAGGAAACGATCGCCAGAGAGAAACGACTTTTGGCAGCCAAATTAGAGACGTCATTTAGCAATCGCACGTCTACGTTCATCCCTCCGGAGCAAGTGAAAACCAGCTCCTTACCAGAGTCTATACCGCTGGACAAGATTCAGGTTCGTGGTCTTGCGTGCACTTGTCTGCCAAAATGCCTTTGAAGGTTATTGTTAATTTTCAGACTTCTAGGTTACACGTCTGTCCATCGGGCAATACGCAACTAGAAAGACAGGCGGTTTTAGTGAAATTTACATTGGAGAAAGATGAATGGTGTGATGACTCAAGGCGCAAGACGGGCCAACAAAGAGTGCCACACTCCAAACAAACATCAGTGATAGACCACAATAGCCAAGAGAATGTTTTTAGAAGACATGCAAAATGGACATGTATGAAGAAGGCCCTCCCAACACTCCCACCTTTGAAATCAGATCGTAGGACTGTAGTCGAGGTTTCAACTTCATTGGCATGACCTGAGTTCGAATGCGATCAGTCTTCCTCCTGGGTATATAGGTGGTTGGAGCACCTGTAACAACCCTCGGTGCAAGGTAGTTATTTCTCGACGGAAGTTCAAAAGTACCTATAATAAAATGATAATAATCGTTCGGTTGTAACACCCTTCCGGTGCGTAGCTGCCATGCTACCCGAAGGAAGCACGCGGGCTGAGATACTGCCAGATTGTCCAAGCCTAGATAAAAGCAACCGAAATGCAGAGGTTGGGTTCGAACCACAGACCTTCCGGTCAGTAAATTCGCGCCCTAACCACAGCCATCTCGGGTTCAAAAGTACCCAACAAGAAACCCTTATGGTGTGTACACATCACAGAGGGATGTGAAGGGCGCAACTGGTTTGCATTACGCACCCGAATGTAGGGGTGCACGTTTACAGTGCGACGCATAATACGGCTTTGTGTTCATCTCTCGGGAATCGTTCGCCGGCCCAAAATGGTCGGGCAGAAACAAACGATGGACAGCAACGTGATGAAGGTTAAACTGTGATTCTACAACTGTTCCTAGAAATCGTTGGACGTGCATCTTGGCAGATTACGTCAACAGGTTGACGGATTTTCCGAGTCATCATTGCGTCTTCCAGCGAACCACTATGTGTTGCATTGGGTCTCAGTTTTTCTCTTCAGCCAGCAAAGACGTCCCGGTGATTTCCGGTGTGGTCCGCTCCCCTTTGAGTCTCAACAGCGCTGTCTTGGAAGTGTCGATGAATCGTTTCACCTGGCAATTGGATTGTGGGTGGAATGATGACCCGGATTTACTGGGTACCTGTCTGCTGACAAAACTGAAAATTCTGTTGGGACTAATGTTCTAACGTTGTCGGAGCGTAAGACGTACGGAGTTCCAAAACGACTGAGTGCACCTTTTAGTCTTATACTTGTGTCACGAGAAGTACTGCGCTCCATGAAAAGTTATCCGGTCGTTTGCTCTGAGCGTCCACTAGAACTAGGTAATGCTGCCCGTTGATCGTACTCACGAATTCAACACGTGTCCGGAGGCCAGCCGCTCCTAATAACCGAACATCACGTCAACTGGACGGATGTTTCACGTGCGGGCTACGGACAAGAATGTCAGCCAATCTGGATCGAGCTTTTATAGCTAGACGTTTCTCGTCCCCTCACGAAGATTATAGCGTGACTTTGTGGAACATTCTGTGATCACCCTATAAATAGGGCTGTCTGAAGCTACCGTGCCTTTTGATATACCATAGTGGGCGGAGCAGGAAGCCAAAGACCGACACAGAGTTGCACGACCGTTCAGTAAGACACAACAACTTGAAGTCGTGACCACGGGTTTCTGGTACGCCCTATGAGCACAGTTCACCTCTCCAAGGACAGTTGACATTTGGAACACGTGTGAACGAGTTCCCCTATCTGTTTGTCCATACCCGGCCAGTAATCGTAGCTACGAGCTACTGCCAGAAGGTTCGTGCTTCGAACCCAACCCCGGCATCTCGATTGCTTCTGTCTAGGCTTAGGTAACCTGACAGTATTTCAGCCTCCGTGCTTCCTTCGGGTGGCATACTTGCTATCCACCGAAAAGGTGTTACAGCTGAACAACTCGTTACTATGGGCGAGAGCTTCCATGCGACTTCTACTGGGATCATCATCAGAGACGGTGACATTAGTGTTTACACTGATGCTTCACTGCCGTACAACCATAAAGCTCATCTAGTTATATATAAAGCCCTACAGTGAAAAGAAAAAGAATGGGTGAGGGATGGGACCTAGTGCTGGCCTATGTCAAGCATTCTGAGGTGTCTACACCTCCAAACGCTCAATCGGAAGATATGGAAAGAAACTGACAGCACGAATGCCACTGACATCGAGCAGCCGCCGTTTCTTGCAAGCGCAGGCGGGGTCCCGACGACCCCATCCTGGAAGGCGTACAACACCAACAACACCCAAACTCTTCGTATCTCTTTCACGCCCTTTTGCCAAGTCATACGTCGTCCACCTCGCGGTTTGAACCATTCTAAAGGAGGCACGGAGAACAACACTCGTCTGGGTAGACGGTGTTTCGGCATGCGTAGCACATGACCGAACCACCACTTTTGACGTTGCTGGGTGTTTTCCACGACTGAGGTACCCACCGCACAAACCAATACCCGTTTTCTGATTACCCCGTTACGAATTCGTTGAAGCCACTCCAAATCAGCAACGCTTCTGAGGCATCGGTGATCAAAAACCTGAAGACGCCTCACATCATCTGTCCGCAGAGGCCACGTCTCGCAGCCACACAACAACACAGCCCTTACCGTGGCCTGGTACACGCGACCTTTAAGACCTAGTGATATGCCTTTTTGACGCGACAAGTGACGCAATTTGGCAAACGTGGTTCGAGCCTTTGCGATTCTTGAACTGACTTCATTAGACAAACTTCCGTTAGAGCCAATACAACTACCGAGGTACATAAAATTCTCCACAACCTCCAGTGATTCTCCTTGTATTGTAAAGGGTATGTTCAGAGACCGCCTGTTCTGGAGCATGACTTTGCACTTTTAAGGTACTAGGCGTATGCCGAAAGATGGTATGACGGTAATCAGTCTATTCAATAAAGCTTGTGCTTCGCGTTGGTCTCCAAAAATGAGGACGATGTCGTCTGCGTACTCCAGATCGACAAGGCTCTCACCAGCAAAATTTGAACACTGGGGGTTTGAAGACCTTCCAGCGTTCGCCTCATTATTTCATCAATGACGAAGTTGAACAAGAATGGAGAGAGTATATATGCTTATCCGTTGCCACTTTTTGTAGGGTCGTTTTGTCGGACATACAGAAGCTGCAGTTGGGTTTGATGTACGGCGAGGAAAGTGGTCTCTCCTGGTGCTGGGACCAGTGGAGAGAGTATTCCAGTTTGGTGAGTGAGGTAGAATAAAGAATGCTTGTACGTATACGAAGGGAGTCGTGAGCAGTAGTATGTTTTCGCTTACTCCGTCTGTTGTATGCAGGAGGTGAGGCGACCTGCCTGATGGCACTACGCGACAGCCGATGTGGCATGAGAGCATTGTTAATTGCAAGTCTGATGGTTGGACCTGGGCTGGGTTACTGTCGGGGCGCCGTGACATCGACAGGAGGGCGATTAGGGTCTCGGACCCAACCTTTGGGTCAAAAGGCTGACCCCAAGCCAGCAGTGTTCGGCGGGAAATGCGAGTGCATTTTGAATTTTTATAGAACAATGCGCCACACATGTTTCAACTCCCAACCGGGAGACTGTGTTCGTCAGACCTCTAACCATTGACCAACCTAGTATGAGAGACACCACCCAGTATTGCTCAGTGGATCACGGTGGCATACAAACCGTCACACCACGGTACTGTCCAGTCACTTCCTGACTGGATGCCCGAGGTGAAATTGTTTAAAGACTTATAGTCCTGAGGACACAGTTACACGTTCGGCGTCAATCTCAGAAAAGAGCGCCATTTGAGTGTTTAGCTATTCCTACAATATAATATCCAAAGGTACTTTATAGTACAAAATGATGATCACTCAGCCGTGGCATCCTTTCGGTGAATAGGCCAGCTCCCGAGCTTAGACAGGAGCGACAGAAATGCCAGGGTTGTGCTCGAACCAAGGACCTTCCGGCCAGTCGTTTCCCAGTGAACCCCAATGGTTTGTTACTAATTGGGCGAAAGCGTATCGGTGCAATCCGTTTAATATACATTTTAGTAACCTATAAACATATTGGACGAGCGAACACACCCAACAAGACTCGGAGACTGACTTTGCAGTATATGTACCAGATGTAACACGTCGATTTGCGTAAAAGTTAGTATGGGACTTGCTGGTCTGGTATTTCTGTCAGATCGACGCGAACTTATGATTGCAAGTTCGTGTGGGTTTACCCGTTACCTGAAAGTTTTTCATTTTCCTGTGACTTTGGTGCATTTGCACCATGTCAGTGTCTATGTCGCATAGGTGCCCCCCACAAATCCTGACTCTCCTTAATACACTGTACATCAACGCTCGCGGACGCGTGAAGGTCTATGGGAAGCTCTCACCTGAGTTCCCTACGTTAAGTGGTGTCCGGCAAGACTGCCCTCTTTCATCTTTCCTCTTCAACCTCGTCATTGATATGATTATGGGACACTCACTTCCAGCCTCTAATGCCTGTGAGGTCGAAATGCTCCCAGAGCATTCGCTCACAGATATCGAGTATGTAGACGACATAGCTATTCTTGGATCTGACGCCATTGTAATGCGGACAACGTTAAATAATCTAAATAACTCTGCCTCATTGGGTAGGCCGGAGCAGCTTTCGTGAACCTGCACCACCTGTGGCTTGGTGTGACATCAGCTTGTCTGTCAAGGTCTAGTTTTTAAGGCTCCGGTGCGATCCACTTTATTATACGGGTCAGAAACCTGGTCGCTCTGAGGATGCCAGTTTTGACCATGGATGTCTTTGGAGCATTGCCCGACTCTGGTGGGGACACCGGGTCAGTGATGCTGAAGTACGTCCAATGGTTTTCGGAAAACCAACTCGCCCGTGACAGATGAGGACAGATGGGGACCCCGATTCAGGACACATCAGTGGTTGGAAACATTGTCAGTCATCGTCCAGTCGCGCTTTCAACCGCGTGCATGCATCCAAGCTGTTGACTTCAATGCATAGCTCCCCCTGATCCCCCCAGTGAAAATCCCACTGTCACTTGGATTGACGCATCAATTATATCAACTCCCGCCTCCGATGCGTAACTATTAACCCCTATCTCCCCAGATCATCGGTGAACGAAACTATGGCAGCTGTGACCTCTTTACAACATGATTATGATGCGATGTTGTTCTTACCACTGGTACGTTGGCAACGTTTCAAACTTGGTAAAGAGGCTGGTGCTACGCTGCGTAACTCGTTATCCATTGCACGTAAATTTCGATGCCTGGGTACATAACACCTGTCAATTGCTAAGACACCGAGGAAGTTCATTCATTTGAATTTTTCAGCCCCTCGGTTGACCACACCAGGATCGCTAAGATTTTCATGGCCATAGATCACCTAGTCTAGCCAAAGGTCTTTCTAGTTCATTTTGCTAGGTCGTATTTATGTTTATCTCATCATTTCCAACTAAACTTTAGATTCCATTTGGTAATATACTCATTGATCAATCGATTGGTCTGTTCTTCTCTCGCAGACGTGGCGTGCTAAGTTCAGGGCTATTCAACAGCAGCGAATTAAAACTGATGATATCGATCAGGTTTTGGAATCTACGGCCGCGAGCCAAAAAGCCGACCAACTCACAGCCGCCACCGGAGCTGCCGCTTTGGCTCGGGGTCCACGACCCGGTCTGGCTGGAGAACAACAAACAATCATTCGAATCGATGATACGACCCACGTCCAGCCGTTCACAGATGGATCCATACCGAGGACTGCCTTGGCAGCGGACGAAGTCGCCGTACGACCGATTATAGCGCGGGAGCGGCGATGGCGTACCCGGGTAACCGTACTCCAAAGTCAGGGAAAGACCTTTTATGAGAATATCGTCCTCGGCATTTTGCGGAATGTGATTGTAAGTTTCTGGCTTGCTTGAGTGTGTCAACTCTTTCGGTCTCGCAAATCAATCAATATACTTTTGGAGATCATCAGATTATCTACCTAATAGCGGATTCAGTTCGGTCTGATTTAACCTGATAGCGTTGTTCTCCAAAGACGGTGAGAAAACGTTGGAGGGGGGGCAGTCATGCACTGTAAACGGTGGACTAATCAGTTCAATGACCTGGATGGTTATATTCACGTGTGATGTACTGGCTTAACTGAAGGTTAAAATTTTGCAATTTGTTCATCGACCGACTGAGGTAAGTACATTTATACGAAGTCGTCCTCCATGGCCTTTTGGTACTTTGAACAGCGCTCACGACCGCAGAGAAGAATGGAGTGCAGAGCAATCTGATTTTGACATAATGGAAATGAATTCTGACTCGTCCTCTCTTCTGATACTTTCTCTCGTCCCCGGAATGGACAGCAGTTGGTCGCTGTAGGGAGGATAATCCTAATCATCATTGACACGAACGCGAGATGAGGACGCTGGTGCTTCACTGCCGTACAAACATGTCAATTTGCCTGAATGAAGCCTTATAATGGAAAGAAGAAAGAAATGAGAAAGGGAGAGGGACCTAGGCCAGCCTACCACAAACTTTCGAAGTGCCTTTTCAACACTCAGCCAGACAAGTTGGATATAAACTGACAGCATGAACGCGACTGACATCGGCTAGCCACCGTGTCATTCAGTGTCTTCAGACAAGCACAGGGACGGTCACGTGGACCCTATCGTGAAAAGCGAACAGTACCAACGCACTCAAACTTTTCGTAGCATTTTTGCTTCTCTTTTCCTTGTCATATTCTGTCCACCTCTAGGTTTCGCCAATCCGAATCAGGCACGGGAAATAGTGCTCATCTCCGCAAGCAGTAACCCGGCATGCGTAAAACATGGCCCAACTACTTTAGCTTGCAGGGCCGGATGCATTCTCTGAGGGACGTACCCTCTGCTTCACCAAAAATCCGTCTCCTGATCACCTCATTGCGAATTCACTACTTGCAGTCGATTCCAGCTATACCTGTGACACATCGCTGGTCAAAGACCTGAAGATGTCTCATATCCTCCACCCGAAATGGCCAAGTCTCGCAGCCGTAGAGCAATGCAACCCATACTGTACTTTGCTACACGCGTCTTTTGAGACCCTGTGAGATGCCTTTTTTGATTCCACAAGTGGAGCAAATTGGCAAACACAATTCTGGCCTTCGAGATTCGTGCGTTCACTCCGTCTGTCACTCTACTGAAATTCTGCCATTATTTCCGACCTGCTTATCCTTTTTCGTCAATATTGCATGGATTGCATGGATTTTCATCAGGCACTTATCGCAACTGAGATTTCGTCCCGTAAATGAAGCCAATCTACATAGAAAATCCGAGGATCACTGTACTGCCTTCTCATCCTTATTAGGAGTCATAAGCAGTGCGTATCTCCCGATATTCCAGGATGACTTGAACCCGCGACCATCCCACTAGTTGTTCGAACATTGCTCAACGTTTTGGTCACATCAGTCAGCCTTCATCAGGGGAGAAATGACCAGTCACTTGGACAAGAGAACGTGTTAGTTGGTACCAATAGTGAGATGCCCAGAAGTCTATGCGCCACTCTGATTAGTTGAGTTCATGTTTAGATGTATCGGTTCTCTTGAGGCTGAGGGAACTACATTTGCATGTTCATGTTTTTTTACTGTTGACCAGTCCTCTTCAGACGGCAGCAAGGTGTTGGTCGCCAATTCAATTGGCACATGCGGGTTGAGAATGAATTGCTTGGGCTTCGGCGTATCGTGGTAGGTTGCTATGGCCTATCTTGGCTTGACCAAAAAGTACTTTGTGGTTCTCTGTCTGGCTATGAAGTGCAGTTACCGGATCTTGTTCTACTTTATGGGGCTGAGTAGTATTCTGGGGTTGAAAACGTGTGCGTCTTTTGTGTCCATTGATGCCTAAGCACAGTTGTCTGCTAGTTCTTCCGGACCGTATTCCATAAACAAACTGAAAACATACAAGCAATTGGGACGATTGATACAACTACCGTACGGGAACGTTAAGTTTGAAAAAAAACGCGCGGCTCTATCACGCACGATGTTTCGACTGAATAGCACGGAAGAAAAACACTTGATGCACCCAAGAGACCTATGCCAGCAGACGGCCAAACCCGCTGCGTCTTTTAAACACAGTGCAAGAAGTGAGGTCATCGGGACGCTACTACAGCTCTAATACCCTTTCGGTGCCTAGCCGCCATGGCACCCGGCGGAAAGAGATACTCCCAGGAGGAGTTGGGATTCCGCGGTTGGGTCGAACCATGGACCTTCGAGTCGGTAGGTTCGCCTTTCAACCACTGAGCTATCTCGAGCTCACATGCTTTCGTGCGCACCCGAAGGGAGTTAAACCTGTCAATGGCAACAGTTCCCACAAGCGCTTCTTGATCATCCAGAATCAGATCTCTGTAGCCAAATTGGGATGTGTTCACCGCAATTCATTTGCTGCATGTGAGGCTTCTATATATCGATGAGTCCCTGCGGTACGTACATCGTCGCTTCGTGACGTAGCTGAGGGTTGAGCATTAATTCCCCAACTGAATTCTTTGACCCTGAATAACTCAGACCCGAATGAGTTTCCAGCGGTTAGGGGTGGTATGTTGACAAAGATTTATGCTGAAAGTTTTGTACAGCTCGTGTGGGTTGTTTGTCACTGTCGTTGAGAGTGCTTTTTGATGGCTGTTAAACACACGTATGCATTACTGCTGCATTGCTGTCATTGATGTTGTTGATGAGAGTGCTTTTCCATGTGTGTTCAGGAGCGATGTACAGGTTCGCATATGGTTAGTTTGACCCTTTCGACCGGATCTCCACACTAAAATCGTTTGAAAAGACATTCTGATTTCCCATTATTATTATATTATTATTATTGTTATTATTTTCGATTCACTTGACGCATCAACCAGGACATTGTGATCACCTGTTCTCTCCTCAGAGGTCTGTCGCTCTGTAGGTAAGATTGACTGTGGACAACTACAATGACGTAGTATGTCGTGTTTTGCACTTTTAGCTGAAGGAGGACTCCAGCGGTGCCGATTTGCGAAACCTAAACAAATTCGGTTATCCACTGGCCGCTGGTGGAGCGGCGCACATGCTCTCTTCGTTCCCCCAACCACTGGCAGTTGGGGCTTCCTATCCAAAGCCCGCACCAGGTGCTACCAACTACACAAATACCGGCTCCGCTATGGCTATTAGCACTGGACAACCGGGCATGTCCGTGGGCAATTCCGCGATTCCTCACCCCCATTCCCACCATCATCCGCAGATGCACTACTCCAGGTACGACCAGGAACGATTTGCCAGCGGCCGCGAAGAGACAGCTGGTTTTAGAATCGATACTATGGCAACCTACCATGGTAAAGCACTGGCTGCCATGGTCACAGGTGGGGGCAACGCTGCTGTGGGACCGGGTGGTGATACACCAAATCCTTCGGCTCCTCGCACTGCCAGTTACAGGACTCCTAGGGGCGGTGAAACTCCCCTTCCTCATGATGGTGGTGTAACCCGAGATCCTCGTGCGTTGGGTTCGGGCGTACCCATGACACCGTCTGCCACCCCAGATCCCTGTGAGTTATCTCTGAACTATTTCGGTTCGACTAGTGGTCGGTCTTTGAACAAGACTTCTTAGTGCGCCCATCAATTCTTTCGTCAACCTAGGTGTGAGTTTCATTCAGGACTGTTTTTGGTGAATGCGAGAAGTCCCCTTAGCTTGACTGTGTCACTTCGACAAACTGGACCCTCCCAAACAACAAGTATGCATCTGTAGCTTGATGATGTTCAACTCTTTAATTCGATGGATTCACCGCCCATCAGCGCTTGTGAATGGTATGACTGAAGTAAACATCAGTGGGCGCAACCGGTGTATCCGGCTCGTTCGTTTTTGCATACCTAACCATGCAATCAAACCCATAATCCTAGACCACTTAATCGAGGTTCTTAGTCTTATCAATGGGCGGCGAGATGGCCCAGTGGTTAGTGGGCAAATTTACTGACCGGAAGGTCCGTGGTTCGAACCCAACCTCTGCATCTCAACTTCTGTCTAGGCTTAGGCAACCTGGCAGTATCCCAGCCCTCATGTTTCCTTCTGGTGGCGTGGCAGTTAGGTACCGGAAGGGTGCTACAGCTGAACGGCACGATTTTACACGATACGAGTCTTGTCAATGATGATGTGACCCATGTTTGCAACGTCGGCGTTTGTCGAACGCCCAGTACTTTTGCAGTGAGACTCCGTAACAAATCGACTGGACGCCTTTCCTTAACCGAGATTCACTCTATTTACGTGCTAATCCCATCCTACGAAAGCTCCGGAAATAAGAAAAATCAAAAGTTCTCTTTTGAGTTACACCATCCACTGTTCT
>SJOL01006626.1:39251-52762 GCA_004794785.1 Opisthorchis felineus
CGCATTTGCGTAGAAATACTGTTACGGTAACCTCGCCAGGCATAGGCGTACTTCTTTCCTTGAGACATTGGATCTAGCCGGTGGCTAAACTAATCCTCGGGATTTTTAAGGCACTGTTCGGCCAAACTCCACCTAACTTCTATTCGGCTCACTCACACCAGTATATCGGATTTTCCCTGAAGTGACTGTACACAATAGAAGCAGAGGTGTGGGAATCCTTAGAGGGGTTCATGTAATTCGTAGCAACTCATCAGTTAATTTAGACTGAACTTGAGACAGGATTACAATTCCCATAGATTAGGTTGAAAGATTGATGATTAAGCTGAATCAAACCCAGGCTCAATCAGCCGCACATTTTATCGTCGAATTATCTTTTACGAAATTCTACTTGGTGTTCTTTCCTCCACCTGCCTGATTTCATCGATTATCCAAGTTTCTTTCGCTTTTCTCTACACAAAGATCGCAACAGTCTCCGTTCTGTGACGGATGCCCGTCTGGCCGCTCGATCCAAGGCACGGTCCTCTCGAATTCCAATCATTATCATTCCTGCAGCTCCCACTAGTCTCATCACCATGTACAATGCCAGGGACATCCTTCAGGTACCTGCCAAGTCACGTTATTTTCTGAGTTACTTCCTCTTTTAAAAAGCAGGTGACACGTTAATAGTTTTGATCCACATTATGGGTGACAGTGGTAGGAGCCTCCAGATTCTAAATCATTCCCTGTGAAGTTGGGTGCTAACCAGTGGTTCGAGTAGTGGTTCTGCTCTTGGTTTTGCGCACATCTGAGTGGGTGTTTGAGATTCAGCTATAACAGGGCTGTTCCATGTTATTTTGTCATGACTGCAACACAGTGGGTCATCACTATTCACTGTGCTTTTTTGGTGCTCGGAAGGGTGCCTATGTGCGTGACCTGTGGTTAGGTATTTTCGAGAGATGACCCACACTGAGTATAGTAGTTCCTCTGAGCAGTCCCAGGATGTTCCTCTTAAAGTGACTACTACCACACTTTCCGCACTTGGTTGACGAAATTTACATGAACTTTTAAAGACTGACGTCAACAGTGGAGTGTTTCACGTCATCAGGAGTGACTACTGTTCGACACCCTTGTGGTTCTCTTGAAGGGACACCACTCAGAAGGTTGCTGAAAACTCTTCGACAACTTACATTAACCTTCGTATTTCTTGTAGCTCATCAAGTAGACATGGTTTCCGAGTGTTTTCTTCAATTCTACTTAAATCCAGATTCGCGAAATACACTATTTTGCAAACAGATTCGGGAGGCTCAACTGAATCTCTCGTTTACGATACTCTTCAGCCGAATTCGATTTCTTGACCATAGTATAAATATGAAAATAATATACTTGTGTTCCAAAATTACAATCAAGTGGTTGTTTCCGTGGGATACTTGATAAATATAGAGTTATTGCGCTCTGATTCATTTGGCCTGATGCCTTCCGGAGAAGCTGTTCACTCTGTGTATTTGCTAGGCGTTCCCAGTAAGTTGGGTTGGTCGGGGTACCGTCTGTCTCACTGAGTTTTGTTTTTCCATTCTTCAGCTAAATATTCCACAGGGGGTCAACTAAGCACACGGCAGCGAAGCATGGACTTCTTGATCGACAGCCTTGGCTGCTTTGGCGACCTCAGTCCCCCCCCAGATAAGGACCTTGAGGTGGGCACATAAATCGTTGGAAACACTGGAAGACAAACAGTTAGTGGCCTCCTACATCAGAACCACCTCCCTCAATGAACAGGTCTCGATGTCCACTGATCGCTCTCTTCAAGGATGAGACAGCTATACAAGGCTAGGTTTTTTAGCATAGCCCAACGGAATCCCGGCTGGAAATTGAAACACCGAGCGTTTCAACTCGACTGAGCAACCGTGGAAAACGGTACATCGGTATTGTCAGAGGAATCTTGGTTTGAAAGGAATTTCGTGTTTCGAAAATCATACCCTTGATTTATCCTCGATTTATCAGGAAACGAACAGTGACCAGATTTATCTGGTTGTTTAAATGTATGACTTCACGCTTAGTTGGCGATTTCGGTCGTATTGATCAACGTTTCACTTTCATCCGCATACCACAGGATCTGTGTTTTGTCACTTCGCAAGAAAAACAGGCAGCCGGTGTCCGTCGGGAAAACGAAATTCTGATCCATCGTCAAAAATCGGATGGCCGGAGTGTGCCCTATCGGATAATTGACCAACCGAATAAACTACAGCCGGACGAGTGGAACCGAGTTGTCGCGGTGTTCGTTCAAGGCCAGGCCTGGCAGTTCAAAGGTTGGCCAATCGGCTCTGATCCGGCCGTTATATTTTCTTTAGGTTAGTTTTCCCCTTGTCGCGCCTTTCCCGCCAGTTTCTATCGCCCGTAATCCACGTTGTTGTTTCGGTGCGGGTCCCCCCTTTGTTTGGCCATAGGACTGGTTAATATACCGGCTGTACATCGGTTGCTTCCTTGCAGGTCTGGTGACTCAGTACCATCTTTTGTTTCTTCCAACGGGTTGTGGGGTCGCCGGGTCTGTCGATACGGACAAAGCTTTTTTATTTCACAGACGAGAAATTAAAAGAAACCCCAGGTCCTCTGTAAGAGGTGTGAACAGGGAAAGTACAGCATCACAAAATTCAAACACGTCTTCATGGGAAGCTTCGCAAGGAGGTCCGCCTAGCGAATCCGCTCAAAGGCAGCCACATTCATTTCACCAAAAGAATCTAGAAAGGTAATCAGCATACCACCCATGGAGTGGTGGTGCCTGAACGCGTATTGATTTTCACTCAAGATCACGGGGAGTTGTATAGTCACAATTGCTTTAAGAACTTTGAACAAAATGAAGGTAATGGAGATAAACCGATAGTTGTTAGGGTCAGAGCGCTCACTCGCACGGCCCTCCATGTAGGAAGAAAGCGAAGGCCATTCTTTATTATAGACCTTGTAGAGAGGACGCAAATTTTCGCAGTGAGGTCGGACTGGTGTAACTGTTCACGGTTAACGTCTAACCGAGGAAAAGAGGACACATCATCACTATTGGGAGATCAATAACCGCAGCAAGAATATTTATCGCATCACGAGAAGTTGGTAGTACCAGATTTCAAGGCAGGAAGGTGAAGAACAGATAAGGAAGGTTTTGTGTTGACACATATTCCACTCTCGAGACGGAGGCATTGGGAAAATATATAGTTCTTGAATTGTGGGTGGGCAAGGTCAGTAGATCCGGAGATTTTGGCCTCAGTGAGGAGTAGAACGGGTGGTTAGGGGCGACATGGCTCAGCGATTAGTGTGCGAATTTACCGACCGGAAGGTCCATGGTTCGAACCCAACCTCTGCATCTCGACTGCTCCTGTCTAGGCTTGGGCAACCTGGCAGTATCCCAGCCCTCGTGCTTCCTTCTGGTGGCATGGCAGTTAGGCACCGAAAGGGTGCTACAGCTGAACGATTTAGGTTGCCGTGGCCAACCTTTTTCAGGGATTTTTACAATCAATTGAATACGGTCAAGTGCAGCGTTATTTGGGTCAGCTATCCTGTCTTCTGATTTGTGTTTTCTTGAGATCAGTTTTCAGTCTGGTGTGACCATTGTGTGTGCGTGTGTGCTAATTCTGTGTGTGTGTACACTTGTGTACTTTAGCTGAGATGTGCCTCCGTTTGTTGTTGCACTGGTTGTGATGCGTCATTGTTGGGATTCCTGGTTGACCTCTGGCCATTATGCCTACCAGCGTGTGTAGTAAGTCGGAGACAGCTAGACTTGATGCTGGAGCCATCACTACGGTTGACGCAATTTATTTGTGCCTTAGCGCGGTCCGTTCCCTGTGTGACTTGAGTCCCGACTGGAGTATACGTGTGCCGTCCAAGTTGATTGGATGGCTTGACTCAAGTGTGTAGAGTGCTGGAGCATGAGTGGATACGCTGACGCAAGAATATCCGGGTCGCTTTACTAGCTGCATTTTCCGATCGCAGAGAGACGTCTGGCGGCTTACTAAAGGTCACATTGGGGTTCTTCCGCACTATTTGGCATGCGCATCAAATAGGCCGAACCAAACCCATTCCTTGTGCTTGCAGGTCAACTAATATACTTGTTAGATGAATTCATCTGCTCGAGCTCTAGATGAAACCATTTCTCCAATCCGGAAAGCCAGGACAATTTTTATCAACCTTTGACATCAGTGACGCTGTCGTGACGTCAATCTATCAATGAAGGACAGTATGCACTGCGGTACTGTTATCCATACTGCTCTATGGGTCAGAGACGTGGGCTCCACGCCTAGAAGACATTCGACCCCTTTCGGTGTCTGGTTGTGGGTATCTCCGAAACACTGCTCAGATCCGATTGACAGCTGCCGCCTCCCTAGATTGGGGCGCTGGGACGCCGCATGCGAGCGCTCAATGAAACCGACAGTTATGACTCTGCCATGCGGTTGGTGAGCACCAGGTTCCTAGTCTTTAGCTTCCAATGGAAAATACTTCCTTTCCACCATTCAGTAAGTCGTTCTTTCCTCTCGAATAAATGGCACTTGGCCGCCGACATTTACCACTAATGTATTCCTGTACACAGTGCTATATTTGAGGCGATTTCGAGACCTTCATTCTTTTGGAAACGCTTCTTCGGAGTCACTCTCTTTTAAAGAATATTGTCCCATACTAAAATGACTCTTCCTACTCAGTGCGACACCATCATCATCATTGACAGCAACACAAGATGGGAACACTGGTGCTTCACAGCCGTACAACCAGTGGGACACCTCCAAGAGAGGTCCCTCTGGCAGAGCATACCAACACTTTCCCTCAGCCACAGTTTTCTGCGTGCCCATGCAAAGAAGAGGCCTCATACCCCTTGTCACCGGTTGTTGTCTCCCTCGGTAGGACCCCTCCCACATTTGTTATCTGGTTAGGCAGTTTGTATGAAATCATGCGTGCTATCTACACCTTCTTCAGTGGGGCATAGTTTAAATCTGTTCTTGTCTGTCTCAAAACTGTTGAGTTAACCTGGCGGATCTATTCATCACCAAATGACAAGCATAGTTTTCGTTCATTATAGAGTTCGATTGTGTCCAGAACATGCATGTAATTAATCATCATTCCTGAGCGCGAATCAGGCACATGCGTTTCTGAATTTTCTCTTATTTCTCCTGTTCTAGTCAAGGGGTTTCATCTCAAGCACACTAACATGCCTCTGGATGCGAATGTGGCCAAGTGGAACGTGCGTGTGATCAATCTGGATCAGCGTCGACATTTGGACAAGGCAAATTTCCAACAGATCTGGGACCAGCTGGACAAGCACATTGCCAAATGCAAACCCTTCTTGCGTGCCTGACTCGCTGTAGCTCTGTTTATAATTGCCAGTTGTACACTACCGGGGCTGTGATCGCACACCCCTTGCCCATCTTGTATTTACCATTATTTTCATCTGATTGGTCCAATTTATCTACAGACCTGCGTTTTTACCAAACGTAAACGTTCCTGTCAGAGAAAAGTAAGATGTATCCTAAGTGGTCATAGAAAACTAAGCAGTAGGGAGGGACGGCACCTCTGTAGTGGCCCGCTGAGATTCGTGAGTTTGGCGGTTTGTGTGGAAGAATGGGGCGGAAAGGTCAGTTGGACAATGGGAAGGGTGGTTTTGCAGGGATAGCGTGAAGAAATTTGAGTGTGTATGAAGGCAGGGGCAGGAGAACGTTTTCCGCAGTAATAGCGATAGCGAAGATAGAAGCATAGGGAAAGGGAGTAATCGTTTCAGAATGAAGTATTAATGAAGCGAATGGCATTCTTGACTTGATCGGTTATAGATAAGAGGAGGAATCCCCATATCAAACTTGAAAACGGTCAGATTCACAAACCAAGGAACTTTGCAGTCGGATCAACAAAGGTCACAAGCCGGAAACCAGGGTTGTCACTGTCGGAGGTCACTCCAGCATCGACCAGGATAAGAGAACAGGGGATGGGGGCAAACTCAAAGGCCATGTGTGATCAATTGGGACACAGGATAACAGAGTAACCAATGGTACCGCCCGACCGAACAGCTCATGATCGAAGGTCACCCCCGGCTAGCAGCACGTGTATTAACACACGCAACACTACTCAACGCACAACCACCGTGGCAACCACCGTACAACCACCCATGGCTACGCTTCCTAACAACGCACTGACGATGTCACCTCCATTCGTAGTGAAACGTTTGCAATCACATTACCCCGCTCAGAGAACAAACCAGTGACCATCTACGCTACCTGAGCTACCAACATTCTCGGGGCGAGATGACTCAGTGGTTAGAGCGCGAATTTACTGACCGCAAGGTCCGTGGTTCAAACCCGACCTCTGCCTCTCGACTTCCCCTATCTAGGCTTGGGCAACCTGGCAGTATCCCATGGCATGGTAGTTAGGCACCGAAAGGGTGCTACAGCTGAACGAACATTCTCCTCTATAGTACCGGGTAAGTTGAGTAATGTCGCGTGGTGTCTTTCTAACTGAAATGAATGATCTTCGTTCAGCTTAGGTGGTTCGATTGATTTTTGAGCTGACTAACCACCCTTAGTTCCCCGCTTTATCTCATAACATAATAACTATGTGGTCACCACTTTGTACGGAAAGTCTAATTGTCGAAATCCTTGGGCAGTGTCAGGAGTGTACACCTGAGGTCGGCAGTAAAGCTTACCTTGGCATCTGAGCATCATGGATAATGGAGCTCAATGGTGTGCAAAAAATGGTTCGCGTTTCCTATTCTCTGCAAAAAGGTGAATCCTGCTGAGAAGTATAGGGCCGGAAATTTTCAGTTCCTTTTATGGGTTCGGCATTTTGCTCATAAGTTTGCTCATACTGTTTGAGAGGTCGGGATGGGTCGATTCTTTTAGAGGGGCGGTGGCTATTCATATAGGAACAAAGTAAACTTGTGTGGGGAACTGCTTCTCCTTGGAAACCGTACCAAGCCGACAGTTGGGTGTGGCTGCGTGTCTTCAACGGTTTACAGCAATTCACGTTGGGTTTTCCCATTTCCACTGGTGTATGCATGCTCCATCGGTTTAGTGTTGCCCTTGTAAGCATTGCAACAAACCCTACGACCCCTCATGGTTTTTGCCATATCTCCATCACTAGTGGCTGGGGTTGATTGCTATTCTGTCGGCAAATGACGAATCCCAATGGAAGCTGAACTCAGAATTTTTGAGGATGTTATCTTGAACGGCTTTTGCAAAGACAAAGTGAAAACTGGACGCTACAATATTGTGGCACCGTCCCGTGGTGCTATCTTCCCGTCCGTTTCGGTTGAAGACACCTGCAAATAACCCAACTATGATTTTAATTGATGTATAGGTGAGATTTTGACTGACGTTTCTTTGCTGCTCCGCCAACCCGGTCTTCAAGTCATGAACTTTGTGCACTGACCGTGCCAATATACCCCATAAAGGATAGATCAATATTATGAGTTGGCCAGTCCAGTGCCTTCACAGAATGTGGTCAACCAATTTAACCAGTACAGCAAAAAAGGCAAAGTTCATTGAGTGTTGGTCACATACTGAAAACGATCAGGTTGGATGATGGAAATAATCATTAAAACCGATTAGGTTAGTTGGTACATCCCGAATTGTCAATCCGTTTGTGACAGCGTTGAGGGAGTCCATGCTGGTTACTCGATACCGAACGACCGTTGTGCGCAAAATTCCCTGACACGTATTCATGTAGAACGATTGACATGACAGGCTGGTCTGCCTACTGGTTTTGTCCAGCGTTTTTCTCCTATGTTCCGTAAACTAACTGGTTTTAGAAAGTAGTTGTCGAGATAATAAACGAACTGTTTTCAGTCTGTGTTGCTGAATCGATTGGAGTGTGATATTTTTAGTGTTACAAACGAAAACGTCACTTAAGACTGAGAATATTTCGACACTTATTCACACAGGAGACGCTGATGCTTCTTTACGGATACGAGGATTTTGAGCTATTCAGAGTTTTCATTTTTCAATTCATTTACGGAAAAGAGTACTCACGTCTTTCCCAGCCACTTGACTCCTGAAAGGGCCACTCGGCTGCGGGACCCACGGACCTGTCGTGCTGTCTTGGGAAATCTCATTTGCTGTTATACTACTACCTAAATTCAGAGTAACAATAAACTAATGCAAATATCCAGTGGCTTGGGACTGCTGTCGAAGCCCGTCAGATGAAAACGGAACTGTGGTGGAATATTCTGCTTGCGGGAATTCCGCTGGATGTTTAAGACATGGAATGTTTTTACAATTTGAAATTAATTACTTTTGTCTCCCCCCTTCAACTCTTGATTCCGTCGGATTCGATGTCTCACACCAGGGTCACAAGCGGCGCCAACAGTCTTGAGTTAACGGTCCTTCGGGCAAATGCGTGGTCAACCACGTGTGCATTTCGATTAGTTGTGAGGGTGAGCAGTTTTCTCGGTAGCTCAGTTGGTCAGCACCTGCCGGTTATTGAGAGGCCCGTTGTTGGATTCCTTCAGTTATCGGTTCTCCGCTCATGCCGTGCGTAATTTGGCTTTTGTTTCCCGCCGAGTACCATAAAAATCTCCAAAACTCCTTAGAATAAATTTGAATATTATGTTTCAACCAATCTAGGTAGATTGTCTACAAACATTTTAAACCTGGACAGTCTGCCGTTTTATCTATTGAAATCCTCGAGAAAAACGGGGTATTCCAGTGTCTTTCGGTTGCGCAATGCGCATACATCCACCCGTATTTTTCACTACTTAAGTCATGTAAAGTAGCATGATATAGCTCCATTTTATTCCGAATCGGCCTTAGTGCTTTCTGATCGGAAAACATATTTTTTTGGACGGTCTGTGTTCGTAAAGAAAACTATCCACACGGTGATTAAATCGAGGCACAAGTTTTCGATGGCCTTAAACTGCATGGATTTCCTGAATGCTGAATGCCCATCTAAATCACTGCATTTGTTAGTTACGATCAAACTTGATCGGGGTGTGTGGTCGATGTTGGTCATGAACATTGCTGTATGGTTAAACTGCTGTGGTGAACAATTCACGTCGTAGAATTCCAAGTCCTCATTTCATCCGAACTGACCTAACTTGGTGCACTCCGGTTATGGCATGTTGATCGTCAGTTCCGCACTTTACCACCGTGTTGATGGCATGAACCCCGATACAGCACTATCTCTTGGTTGCACATGTGAATAACTGACTGTGGCAAGCACAAGGTTGATTGTGATGACCATGCTTAGATTAACCAACAAAGCCACTCAACCTGATTGTTACAAAATAACCTTCCTAATGGTCATTTTATTGCGGTCGATAATTATGCTGGCTAGATTACTGGATCGAATTGTTCCGTTTGCTTGTAACATAACGCATCGCGCCATGGACTCAGATTGCATTCGCCGGAAAATGCACCATTCACCAGATTTACGGTGACCACTTTGTAGCACATGTGGTGCCCATGTCATCAGGTGTTGTTAGATGCCTTGGGTTTCGGTGATGGCGGCAACAAGATTGACAAGAAGGACCCTGTTGTATCCGATGGATCTGCAAAGCCGTCATTGTCAAACTAGCTGATCCCATTCCGACGTTGTTTTCACATGAATGATTTGTCTTCATGTTTCATGCTGTTTCACACTCAGTAGGTTCGGAGATTTTGGGGGTTTCCTGTTGCCTATATGGAAACTTTGCTTATTCGAGCGTTTTCCTATAGCGAACCATCTTCAGAAAAGAACGGGAGATTCACCTAGATTCAGTTAAGTCCCCTGTCAAAGCAAAGTTCGTACGAAAATGAGAGTCGAAAGCTATCCAATTTGGGTTCAGGTAGAATATAAGGTCGACGGAAACTCGGGGACTGTACCTACATGATGAGCCTCAAGAAGGGCGAAACCGGTCGTGGGCTGTCGAATAGTTTTCAGCATCATTATGAGTAGTGTGTTACGTCTAGACAAGAAAGGTCTTGTTTTGCAGGGTTTTCATATAGGAGAGATGGACGGTTTCCACCTGGTCTTCCGTATTTATGTCTTGCTGTGTGATTGCTGTAATACATCTTCTGAAATTGTGTCCGCCGGAAATTTAACCCTGTGGATCTATGTTCACTTGGCTAACTTGAAAGTTATTTCTGAGTAAGTATCTCGTAGCTTATGTGAATTACGGTTAGAATGTGTCTGGCCATCAACAAATTAGTGAACGCTTCGCGACGCAAGGCTCCCTGTCTCGGCTGTGCGATTGGACTCAGGTGAGCCTCTCTTAGCTGAGACCCTTGTTTCAAAACTATAGTACACTGTCGTTTAGAGCTTTTTGGGCACACATGGTTTGGCTCCGTCACCATACCACCCGAGGTTCTTCGCTGCTGATGTGCTACCCCCAGTGCGACCCCAGTTTGAAAACTAGTTTCCTCAGTCTTGTCTCTTTGGCACACATTTTCAAGAAGGTTCTGTTCGCGGGTTCGTTCTGCAGTAAATCCAGACTAAATCAGGCCATTAATGATGTTGCTGAACTAATCGGTTGACCGCGGAGGTTGCTTGGTGGTTTGGAGATTTTTCCTTCCTAGAGTTCATCAGTTCTCGGAATTCCAACCACTCAGGACTAATCCTTTGGTTGTTTCGACCACGAAGAACTTCATCACACAGATTGATTTCATGCGTTTCGGTATGTTGTGGCATATTGATTTGATTGCATGGCAAATTATGGGCATATCTCAACTATCGCTGTTATCTAGATCAGTCAATAAACTCAGTGTTCCTGATGAACATCTGCGACCAGTCACGTGATATAAAACAGCAAGAAACAGCTCAACTCTGTTGTAATTAGGAAAACTCTAGTAACTGACCAAATAGTCTCAGAATTTTCGATGTCCTCTCATTTTCAGGTTGGTTAGGGATGGAAAACACAACGATAATTTCAGGGTTTTTCACAACTCGGCGTGTCGATTACCGTAGTTGATCGTCGTCAGGAACAAAGTGATTGGAATCATCACGTTTAGGTAATACGAGTACAGAAATAAAGGTCAAGCACACAAAAGTTTTTACTCCATCTCTTTGGCTGGCGAAACAGTACCGTCACGTGATCGTTAGTACGGGTTGAATGACTTAATTCCTAACCTACAATAGGAATCACGCAAGATCAGAAACAATACTGTCAAAACACGAGCAAAGTCAATAAGATTTCAGTCGGCTGAATACTGCTCAGTCAGTTACTGTGAGTGCTGATTTGAAAAGACAAATGATCGATGAGTTACTTTATGTGTGCACACCAATCCGCAAAACCGCACGAAATGAACGTACGCAAGAATGTGAGGCCGTGATGTAGACGTGCTGAGTAGAAATCAATCAGTTGAAAAGGGAATCAACCTGCCAATGCCTAACATACACGAAACCAATCACAACGGTGGGCGGTCATCGGTCCGACAAGGCATGATTGTGGTAGCGCGGGGCCGCAGCTCTCAGTTGTGTGTGTGTGTGTATGAATGCTTCATTGACTCAGAAGATAGTCACATTATGACGCGATGCGTGGCAATGCGTGCACAGGAAGGATACAGTTAAACCAGTAAAGTGAACACGATTTCAGAAGGCTGAGTACTACTCATTAGTAAGCTCCGGCCTTATTGTCCCAATCCGCGGCATGGTAGGCTCGTCATAACGGCAAGTCTTTTGTCATTGTTATCTTGGCACAATGGAGCTGTTCTGAGCGGTTACCTGTGGCCTTTCTACACTATCTATTCTGTTGGCTCCCAGTAAATCACTCATAAGGACAGTGCACCTCTGAGTCGCCACTCGTGCTCAGCCGGCGCCTTCAGCGTACAATTTGGCATATTATACATTCGCAAATGAGATATGCGCAGTATGTGATCGAGCGTTCTCTATCGTTCTATCGCCTGTAAGCATCGAAGAGGCGTCGCTAGTTTTATAAGTAGTGTTGTATCACAGTAGAATAGGTCCTTCAGAAAGGAGTGAATCCAAGTTAGTTGGTAATATAACACACCCAAAATGGATGGGGCGCATCGTTAAAGACAACATTTCGATTTTTAAGTGTTTTCCAGTATTTTTTGAAGGTTTTGTGAACGCATAACATGGGTCAAAGTTGATATTCAGCCACCCACCCTGTGGGGCGCGCATTTTGCATACTGCCGGTTTTACAATGGAGATACCATGGGTCACCTTCTCCACGTTCGAAAGACAAGCACACTGTCCGCTCTGTTACGAATGCATTTCAGAACAAAAAACTCTCCAAGAAGAGTGAGGTGAAGTACGATCCTCGTTCATTGTTGGCATGGAGCTGAAATGAAAATAAACAAATTGGGACATTAGTAGCGCACGTGCGATATACATTTTCTCAGACAACATCATCCAAGGTTTCTCTTAAATATCAAACCAATGGTTGCCTTATCCAGGCACTTTTTGCCACAGCAAGGCATACACGAAGTTTCATTAAACTGACGATCTACTTGGCCAGAAGTTAGGCCCATGTACGCTGCACACGCTGACTGGTTTTGTGGTGAAGACTTCTGTCTGGTAAACCTGGTGTCCTTAAACTTTGATCAGTGGCGTCTAGCAAGAGTACAGGCTGGGAGCCAGAGGGGCTTGAGCAATCATTGTTTGTTTCGGAGTTAACGATCCATAGATCGAGAAACGTTTGGAGCTTAACAAGAGAATTTTAGACATTTTCAAATGTCAGGGCATCAGGCGGGCTTACTACTTGATGAATTCGCCAATGTAAAACCAAACTAGAGAATTGCTTCACGTGGGCGCAAGTGAGGGTCTGTCTTCCTCCCATCAAGTGTGTTGGATGAGCTAACTAGTATACCGGAGAGTGATATGGGCTTAGCTCATTTTCAGACACAACGGATAAGGTTGTTTTAACGCACTACGAGTAAGGTCAGGTAGTTCTGAACGGTTTGCACCGTACTGAGACACCGTGCAATCATAAGGGTCTTGTCGAAGCCTTCCTGAGGTAAACAAACTAGCGATAATCACCGGGGTCATGGCTGTATACATTAGGATGCTCATTGTCAAATTAGTGTGTTTGCATAACGGCACAAGTTCGCTGGCAGTAAACAGACTTAGACCATCCCGCTTTGTTTGCGCACACACATACATCCTCGAGACCTAAGTTCCACGTATCCAATAAATTAGACGAAGCTGTATGTGAAGTTTTTGAGGTTGTAGGTACATGGATTCCCGCTCATTTTTTTCGTTGGTTACCTCTCGCTTACACCATGCCAGTGCTCATGGGGTACGTAACAGCCTCCGATGTTACGGCTCAACTCAGGAATGAATGAATTGTTCAGCTGTAACACCCTTCCGGTGCCTAGCTGTCATGCCACCCGAAGGAAGCACGATGGCCGGGATACCGCCAGGTTGCCCAAGCCTAGACAGCGGAAGTCGAGAGGCAGATGTTGGGTTCGAACCACGGACCTTCCGGTCAGTAAACTCGCGCTCTAACCACTTGAGCCATCTCGCCCCATCTCGTCCAGCTCAGGGCATGAACTTACTGACCGGAAGGTTCGTGGTTCGATCCAAACCCCAGCATTTTAACCGCTCCTGTTTGGGTTTGGGCAACCTGGCAGTATCTCAGC
>SJOL01006626.1:55938-84410 GCA_004794785.1 Opisthorchis felineus
CGGTTCCAAAAGTCACATCCGCAGTAGAACTCAACGAATCCGTGTCTTTAGACCAGAGAGCATCAGGAGGCTTCTGGTACTCAAAGAACAATAGGGATTTCGCTCTGTGTAAACCGGGAAGAATAAGGGAAAGAGGAGGTTCTACATTGTTGTAGGACCTTCAAAGCTGTCCGTAAGATGAACTCCATTCTTTATAGCAACACAATATTCAAATGCAACGCGATGCGACATACAAGGAGAATAAGCCCTGTAACAGCCAAACGGTCTTTCATCTATCTGATATGGTTTCACGTACTGCGGTAACCGGTCATTTGAGGCCACTGGTTCCCAGACTTCATCTGGTGAGTCCTCTTCGGCCTCCAGCTCAATTTTGGCTAAATCGGTTTTGCTCTGTGCCTCTAGGAGAGCCCGCTGGAGCTCGACCTCTCGCTTGACCCGATACTCCTGGAGCTGAACAATCCTTAAAGCTTTCCTAGCTACATTACTTTTACGCTTAGATGCACAAAGTGACTTATAAGAACCGGAGCTCGATGCAAACTGCATCGCAATTGTTCCCCCTGCGGCTTCAATAATTTCCGAGTCCTGGGCTCCTGTTTCCTTCATAATGGTTCCAAAAGTTGACATCTTTATTTCAACCAAGACGACGTAATGTCGAGTACCGTAATAAGCATACGATATCTTCGAGTGATGCGTAATACCAGAACCTCCGGGAAGGTAAAACAAAGTCGGAGCTGGGTTTCTATACGGTACTATTAACATAAGACATCAATTCACAAAATGTACAAACCTCGACAGTAGATACTCGTCCACAACAAATGGTCCACTTGGACTATAAAAGTACGAACCAAATGAGCAAACAGGCTCCCACGTGAGACAGTCACATGTGCATAAGGTCGGCCACAAATGGCTGGATGACCTCAAGGCCAAATGGGTGAAGTGGTAAGGACAAACGAACGTCAGTTCATATGGACGCACTAAACACAAAAGTGGGGTGGGGGTTACAAGTAGGGACAAGAAACGTGGGGAATTTCAAATCTTAAAGTAATGGACGATACGAGCTCATTGCGGCACATCAACCTTGCATCTCTGGCTTGTTCAAGCTCCACAAATCCGGTGTAACAGAAGCCCACTCTTGTGTATTGCATTGCCAAACAGGTGGTGTTTTCATGGGCTCGCTTCTTCGTCCACTGATTTCTAATGTACTTGTGGAAGGGGTGACAACGAAGCACCACCCAGTTTCAAGATGCAACAGCATTGTTAAACTTTCGCTTCAGGTCTGTAGCTAGTGACTCGGAAAAAGACCAAGCCACCATCTGCAAATGTTTAACTAATTTCATTCTACTACAAAGTTCACAAGTGAACAGGAACGTGAAAGAAATCTGCCATTTATCGAGGTGTTTGATGGTAACATGAGGATATTTGATAAGTTTCAACCAGGATTTCGTCCTGCAAGTGAAGCCGATCCATGCTAAAAAGTCAATAAGCACTATGCAGATGTTCCATCCTCATTAAGAATCATAGCAGTGTGCATCTTACGAAATTCAAGGAAGCCACGAACCCGCGACCTCCTGGCTTGTAGTTCGAAAAGAACTGTTCGGCCACGAGCAACTGATGAGCATTGTGGCTAATTCTTATTTGAACAGGATGTATCGTCACTCATCCTCCAATCATGGAAGTCACACCAATTCCTTCTGAGAAGTTGTCACTTGAAAGGCTAACCAATACGGGACCACTTGATGTGTTACTGAAGAACGAGTGGAGCTGTAAACTGTCACAATGATGTTCAGCCGCTCGTGGCCAGAAGGTTAGGTGCTCAACCACTGGTATGAAGGCCTTTGGATGGTTTCCAGTAGTTCATATTCACACCACTCTCGTCTGAACGGTCGTTCTCCTGTTCTGGTGTGATTATTCTGGTGATTCCATACCAAAGGAAAGCACTGGACTCGAGTTTCGCTCTTATTAGAGCTCATCAGCAGTGCCAATAGCTGTACAGTGCTTCTCGGCTTTTCAGCCTAGACTGGCTTCACCGACGGAATGAAATCCAAACTAACGAAACCTGCTCACAGAAAGCCGACTTGAGTTGGTCAGTACCCTAATTTCATTAGTTTTGTTCTTCTAAATTTGAGAAGAGACATGTCTCATTGCTTTTATGGCGAGATTAGCACACTAGATATCCCGTCTATTAAACTTGCCTTCAGCACTAACCTTTTATGGGGCAGTGGTAATCCAGACCGGTTGCTACAGTTAACTGCGCAAAAGTCATTGAATAGGCATCCAAAAGCCATCTACAAGTGAAGCAAATGAGTTGCAAAGAGAAAGACTCACGATGCTGTATGAACGCGCATTTCTTGCCATCAGGCTACTTCGTTATCTTATGCCACGGAAGCAATAATTCCCTCATGAATCCAAATTTCTGTCCCCCTATTCGTTCATTTTCTCTCGTGGAGAAAGTAGTATTGAAAGGAAGAGAAGAACTTCGTCCAAAATGCTTACCTGTCAACCAGTCCCAAGTGCTTCACGACGTCAGAGTTTTGTGGCTCCCGAAGTTCCCACGTGTACGAAAGTGACGGAGAGAGAGATTAAGTCTTCAAGTTAGCTAGGTCGATAAAGCGCCCATAGGGTTGACCGTCCGGGTCCACCTCCAAACTTGTCTTATCATTTGACATTATCTGCGCTTGGACTTCTTATTTCAAGATATATCAAGGTCCCTCCTAGACTCAAGACTATGACAACACAGGCTTCGCTTGTCCGGTTGAAACTGGACCACCGCGGAGTGAATAAGGCTGGACACGTGCGAAATGTATGGTAGGGGCTGAAGAGGTTGTTTTAGGTGCTTCGGCTGTTGAAGGCAAGAAGAATTGCGTTCATAACTGACTACCATGGTCGAGATCCGGCTGTCTGGATCCCCCACTGCGTGCATCTCAAACACTTTGTGCGAAATTGTGGTCTGTCATAGATATCCGTACCCAAACGTCAGGAGCATTCGGCTGTCATTACAGTTTGACATTACCAGCTTCTCTTACAAGGCGACCGGCTGCAGTTCATTAGATGTAGTGTTGTGCGGGTTGAGTTGTCCGTTACATTCTAAATTGTCTTGGTCAGAAAGTTTTTTGAACGGAATTTGATCTGTTGGGAAACGGAAGTTCAGTGCAGTTAGGAATAATTCCAATACAAACCAGTTCGACATCGTACTAACTGAAACATGAAGCAGGCGGCTTTTGTGTAGCACACTCAGTTGAAAAGTACATGTCAGCTCAGAGTGGGTTGAGTACTCTATTAATGGCAAACATAATTTTCAAATAAGAGTCTTAATGTTAAACTGTTCCTCTCTATTCAGGCTTTGTTACCCGATCGATTCATGACCAACTGCGAGTGGTGCTCTTGTTTTGGGGTTACAACTATTCGACAATTCGGAAAAACAAACGTTCTGTTTTACTGGGAAAAGTACATCAAAGTGACCAGTCGGTTTGCACTTTTTGGACTTGATTGAAAATCAGCAATAGACCATTTGAGACGAAAAACTCATGAGAACCGAATAGAAAGGCAATCCTGAGCAAGGCGTTGGGTTTCAATAGTGTTCTATCAGTGAGCGGCTTCCGACCCACTTATAACAGTTCCTTTTAAAATGATGAGAACGAACAGTACTACTGTTGAGAGAAGTGACGTGCGTATAACAGCATCAACAATTTTCTCGGAGAAACTCTCGAAAAATAATCTTTTGAACCCAGATAGGATCACTTTGAGGGACAACTATCAACATGTGGGAGGGGCGTAGAAACAACGCTGTTCATCAGGGGCAACATAGATGGACGAAACATTAAGAAAGCAAGACAGCGTAGAAGAGGGCGGGGCAACTACTCAGTGCGTGGGAAAATCTGTTCCTTTCAGGATAAAGGTCACACGCTATGAAGAACAACGTTTCACTTGTTGGCCATCATAGAGGGTTGATTGTGCTACACGTTGTATCCACCCTCTTAGTTTTCACCAGATAAACACGCGCCTATCGGCACTAGACTCACCTGCCCTATTGATTTCCTTCCTGTATGAGTCATAATGCATCAACCGACGAGAAACAGACTTATGTAAAACTACTGTACTTAACATCAGAAAGTTTCGATTATCAAAGAATGAAGCCACCGTTTTTGTGCATACCAAGGTACCATTCTTTACTGTGCTCTCGTTCGGCCAAAAAGTTTTTTCACATTACGGCGAAGAAAATAGAACAGGACGTAGCACACTACTTAAACTGTTGGGAACTGGGAACTCCAAACCGGTTTTGTCCTTCTTGGGGCTCATCAGGTAGGTGGAGTCCTCGATTTTCCTTCAACATTTTGTTCTTCTTGAACCAGGATTACACGAAGTTTGACAGATACACTCATTAGTATGCTAGTTTGGATTTCACGGGGGCTCATCTGGAACCCAGCTGGATCTCTCGTTTGTGATGTGTACGATGTATTGCACTATCTCGAATATCGTATCAACTGAAACATGAGGTGGCCTTTGTGCAGCAATTCACTCGAGAAACATCATAGACAAGAGATTCAGTTGGGATTCAGTTGAGTCTCTCATGAAAACCAAATTGCTATTTGTTTGAGACTTTTCTTTGTGTACCAAAAGCTGTCGCATGCGGTTCAAACTTTTATAGGTATATTTTTGAGGTCCTTCCAAGCAGTACAGAGAGAAGGCTTTCCCAAAGGGCATTCATTTTCGGCTTCAAGATTAGTCCCGAATAAATCGCATGTGTTTTTTGCTTCCAAGAGAGAAAATCCGTCCTGCTTCTGTCACTGTGAAGGATACCACTGGAACCTAGAAATCCTTTGGATAGTTGTCCTAGAAGTGATTCCTTTCGTAGCATCCATCGGTGGTTCTGTAATGTACCACTGCCTCTGCAGTGTCCGCTACATCCGCAGAAATGCAGCTTCGACATATCCATCGCTCGTAGGGAAGTAAATACGCTTTTAAATTAGGTATATCCATCAAAGTTTTCGGGCGTTGCTTAGTTCATCACAGTTTTGGGGGGTTAAGACGGCTAACTCTCAGAACTAAAGGATGATGACTGAAAAATATCGAAGCAATGGGACACTGGTTCAAGAAAGTGAGGATAACACCAAAGAGTGTCGAATTTAACTAAACTCCATGATAACCCGACAAATACACTCATTTTCATATCAAATGTGTTTTCATGGGAGACTCAAGTAAATCTCTCGTTTATGCTATCCTTCAGCTGGATGTGCTGCACAAAGACGGCCGCATGTTTCAGTTGGTACGATATTCGAGATATTGCAGTATACTTTCTTAAAGGAAACTACTCACAAGGTTGCTGATAATTCCCCGTTCGTTTGCTTACTCCGTTCATGTACTTGTGATCTCCACTTGTTTTGCTCATCTGTACCCGGTATTCACCTTGCCGCAAAGACCGTCCCGTCCGGCAGTTGTATGTTAGCATGTGCATGAATGTGCGCAGCTGACCTACTCACTCATGGGTGTTTGTGCCCCGTTTGCTGAGCCTACCGTGTCCTGTTCTGTCGTAGTTTCCGTGTAATTGCACCGCCAATCAGGAAGGAACGACCGCAACCCATACTACAGAGCCAACATTCCGCTCGCCGTTTTTTGGTTTGCTGACCTTGACATTGCGCTGTGCCAGTCAGTGAAAAACTTGCCCACCTGTTGACGACACGAACGTGGACAACTGAGGTTTGTTATATACTTCAGTTCAGTTTTGTGTAAATAGTACCGTAGACTTTCAAACCCAATTCTCTCTTTTGGTATTCGGGATCGTCAAACCTACGCGTATCTCAAAGTCCCGTATCGGGAACCTCAACAAAGAGACAGACACCAACAGAACTTTCTTAAAAATTCAATGATCTCACTGATGGCTGCAGATTCATTCGTAATCAGCCGTTAGAGTAATTTGCGCTACTCAGTGCTTCCCTTTAAGTGTTGCCGTCTCTAGCCGTGAAATCCATGGTTGCGTCACAATTCATTTAATGACTATTTTTTAACCTTGTTCGTTATGTGGCTTGATATTTCTTCCACAGTGGAGTTTAGTCACATGTGAGTAGAGTATGAATAAGTGCGTTTGGTAGTTCATGCGATGCTGACGTATAGAGCGATAAACCAAAGGAACTACCGTCGACTCACCTCCATCAGCGACTGGCTTCTATTTGCTGGAGGGTTCCACAAATACCATCGATCTTGGTAGCAGTAAGCGACCCCGGAAATTGTACTAGGTCATGGTATGTGTCCTGTAATCGATGTAGATTCTAAGGTCTCTTTGAATGAGCTTCAAGTTATATGGAAAAACGAACTAAAACGGATTTCTAATTTCTAATGACCCGTTTCCGACTCCTGCTTACTATCTTGGGGTTTTGTATTCTGTCTTTTGGTTCCTCGATTTTTTCATTTTGCGCCCATCCCGTTGGAAAATGTCGATATTCGAACTTGAGCAGTTCTTTGCCAGTGCAGTGTTGCCATTCCGCCGTAATACCAGCATCTGATGCTTGAAGGCGTTTCTTCAAACGAAAAAAACAGCAAGCGCATGGAGTTGTATTTCTAAACCCTTGGTTTGTACAAGATTATCCAGTTTTAATTGGTTTCATTTTAGACCCATATGAGCTGTGGCAACAAGTTACAAAAATTCCAAAATTTTCCCATTGAGCAGCCTGTTCCATTCTTATCCGCTAGTGAGGCGTTAATTAGCCAATTAGGGTTAATTGGTGAAGTGAGATCAATGGAAACCGTTGAAAGTTACACCTAACATAAGCGTTCTCAGATGTTGAAAGAGTAACCGCTAAACAAAATCCTTTTTGCGTGATTTCGACAATCCACCGAGGGCGTGGCTGAGCTACATTGACGTTACATCTGTTGTCGTGGATAACTTTCTATCACACCCACCTCCATGTGTAACCCTATTCGTTTCGCGCTGGGATATGGGAGACAGAGAGGGCCGAACAAGTGAATTTCCGGATTGCACTGTCTCCTGGACTCATGGCCGATACTGACTGATACTTAAAGGTCACCTGTGCTCACCTATTGAGCATGAAAGACGTGGCATTTCCCCGAACCAAGTAAGTTTGTAACTGCACAATTTCTTAGGAGATTGAAGTTACCTCTGTCAAACAGACACGAGGAAGCAGTGGATATCTTGCGCATTACATCGACCGCATACTACAACTTCTGAACCCAGGATTAACTCGATTGACGCGGTGAGAATCTCCTTTCGATATCGCACTTCCCAGGGTATTCCTTGTGTGCTGTCCACTTGTGGCATCGACACGACATTCCAAACAGACAACACGCTGCAGAGACACAGACAAAAGGCCCGATCGAACCTGAGGACTATACCAACGTGATTGACTCTACGGACTGTGACAGCTTCCACATTGGACAAAGCAGTAAACAACGAAAGGCTTGAATAAACGTACACAGACCGTACACTCGGGGCCTAAGAAACAGGACATGACCCAGCGAATGTACTTCATGTTTTACCTGTCCTGTTAACGCGCTTACCCAGCGGCGAAGTTTTAGTGTGTACGCACAGAGAAGCGTCACCGGATCTGCAGTCATTCACACGGCACCTTCAAATGTCCACGAGAGGTCAGCTGTTCACACGCGCCGACAAGTGCATACGCGCGCATTGACGCACACACAAACTGTGTCACGCATCCGTTTTGAGTTTGAATGAACTAGCAATATTCAATCAGTTGGAAAACGCTTGGAAGAGATTGAGTAGTCATCGCTTCCGTACAACGAATTCAGTTTATTTGTGTATAGAAGGGTAAAGGATATGAGAAATGGGGAAGGCGTCTGATGTTAGTCCAGTACAAACATGCAGTGTGTGTGTCGTTCTGCGACAAACAGTCGGACAATCTGGATAGGGACTGACGGTGCAAAAGTTACCGACTTATCCCCCCTCAGTTACCTCTACCGAACCGTAAGTTTTCAGTTAAAACGGCCCCAAGCTAGTCATGTGGAACAATGCAAGGACGTACAGATGTTGAACAAAGACAGCTCTTGAGATTGAAAAATATCTTACATATCTCAAAAACGGTATCGGTTGTGACAGATGGGGGAGTTCATTGACAGTGAAGGCCAGCACTGCATTTGTCAATCAGCCTCATGCGTGGCATCAAAAGGCTATGGCATTTCTCTGACCTTTTTATTCGCATCAGTGGGAACGGGTCTGAAATCACATATTTCAAAACCACATTCTGTTCTTGGTTCCTCTTTTCGGACACCAGAATAATATGACAGAAGACAGGTTCATCATGAGAACGTTATCTTGCTTCCTTTAGACCACGTACGTCAAGATATGGAACTGATTTCGAGCTGTATGACCCTATGGTTGCTGCGCGACGCATGGACGTGTCTGCTAGCACGCAGAGCTACTGGGCCTTCTGTATGTACAAATAGAGAGACTGTTATCGGCGGGGTGGAGTGGAAGAGAAAAACGGATACTTGGTCGGAAAATTAAGCAGGCAGGAAGTAGAGCGATTCGACTAAGGGAGTGAGAGACAGTAAAGCATACAACAAAGGTGTAAGTTTCAAATATGTTTTTGTCCCGTAAGTGAAGCCCGTCTATGCTAAAAAGTCGAAAAGCTTTGCAGCGTTGTTTCATCCTGATTTGCAATTAACTGAAATCCCTCTCTATTACCTTAGTGTTGGAAAAAGACTCACCAACAAGGGACACAACAGCTGTATTGCGAACAAGCGAGTGCAAAAATTACAAGCCGCATCGCGATATTCAAAGCGCACTTATGACCTTGAATTCAGACTGTCCTGTCGGTGTTGGGTGATTGGTTGGCGCTGATTCTATGAAATGCCCGAACACTCATCATCGTTGACTGTTGCTGAGCGGAATGACTGTTCGGAAGCCGGGTTTTCCAGACCCGGCTGCTTGACGGCTTCCCTACTGCGACTCTGGCGGAGTATTCCGGGTATTCCGGGATTATTTTCAGATATTCGACCTTCCGGACAGTAAATCTCACGGAACACGCGCCCTCCCGGTTAGTGGTTGGGACACTTAGCTGTTGGGCCGCGAGTGGTTGGTCAGCATTGTGATTATCTCACAAGTAGGCAGCATAGAGAAACACTCAGCCTTCAGTCAGAGAAACCGCATCACGTGTTCACCTACTGACTGGCTCCTCGGGTGATGACTATCCTTCCTCTGAAATACTTATACAGTGATATTATAGTTGTAAGCAATGGAATCCAGTTTTTCTTCTATTCGAGCTCATCAGAAACGCATATTGCCGCATGCAAGGGTAGTACATGTCAAAGACACACCATTGCACTTTGAATGACCGCTTCTGAACAGTTGAACTTCGTGTTTAAGCGATGTGTATTGTTCCCCCGCCACTTCGGTAGGTGCTTGCCGGGTCGGATATGCTTGTCAGATATTATTGTAAGCGCTGTAAACCTGTTGGACATTTTTCGACTGCTGACTGTGAGAGTTGCATTTCATTTCAACCACATCACTATCTGTTAACAGTCCTCAACCAACCCTTGAGTCAATATTCTTGCCAGTCAGAGAGGAAGCACTGACCTGGAACAACTCGCCTATTAGAGCTCATCAGCACTGCATAAAAGTGATCGTACTGCGATACGAATGTTGGGTAGAAAATAGAGTCTACCATTTTCGGGGGATAGCTAAAAATCTAATTACGATAGCCTTATAACCCTATAGCGCCTTGATTCCTGTGCGTCAAAATTACTTTGACCAGGTCCTCCAGGACCAGATGCGTTCACAATACGAAAGGTCATGTTCCCTCCATTCGTCTCATTAGAACCTGTTCATAGGTGTTCTCATCAGGAGATGAGAATGAACGCCAGCAGGTGACTGCATGTATTTGAACAAACATGCATAAACGAACGACACTTATTCGGCTGCGAAGATCACAAAAACACGTGATCAGTACAACTGCAGCCTGATTGGTTCGTCTGGTTATGGACAAACGAGGTGCAGGATCACACGCGTGACTGCGTGTGCGCTGCGTGTGCACGATTGCTTTCCGGCGTACCCAGTAGGGGTCTAGCTGTGAGACCAAAGTGGTCTGCGGCACATCTGCAACTAAGTATCTAATTGAGCACCGATGGGTGGCGGACCGCTGGTTCGTACTGGACACTTGGGCACCGTAGAGTGACAGCGCTGAAACAGGAATGCGATGGCCTCTGAAGCCATATAACTCCTGCCAGAAGTTGCACGTGGATTGGTCAAGTGAGTTTGCAGGGTGTGTTCTTTATGAACGAAACCGGAGAGGAATTTTCCTCCAGATACCTAAATTTTTGTTTGAGTTTTTCTCGATGTTCGGTAATGATTTAATACACGAGAGGTTGGAACACGATTCATCGGCATACATCTAAACATTTGATTGGAAGTTTTCCGGAAACTACATTAATCCAAAGGATCCACAACACCGCCGATTCGTTCAAACCTGACCCAATCGAGCTAGGCAGTCGATTCTCAATGCATCCGAACTGATCTCAACAGGGTTAGGTAAACCGTAAGCGTATCCAAAAACGATTAATCTCCCCAGGATGTACGCAGACCACGACCTATTAACCCTAAACCAGCAATTAGGCTCCGTGGTCCGACTGCTGTTCAATCCGCTGCCATTATGAAAACTGTCTTTATGTTTTCGCGCGTTTTGATTGATGTTCACCTAAGATTCCACGAATGAGAACGCCAGTAAAAACAAACATGGTGAAAGAACAAACGTTTGATTATAAGTACTCTCGGTAGAACCAGAGGGAAAGTTAACCTAGTCTTTATCGGTTTGACAAGAAGCAGCAAGACTCACGGTTGGGTAATTTCGGACGAAAGAACCGTCAATGTTTTTACGGACGCTCATCAACCAATATACCTCGCTGCATACCCGCTTCACTGTACAGACAACGCATCATTCAAGAACTAAACCAAATTAAGATGAAAAATTACTTACCTTCCGAGGTAGAAAATCTCCCCTTTCTTTCCAAACTAAAGAAAAACCAGTTCATCCGTAAGTCACTTCCAAAAAATGTCCCGTCCAGGAGACCAACTCCGTCCATAAGTAAAGGTGATACTGTTGATGAATTGATAATTTTGCGGTTTATCACTCAATGAGCACTCAAGGAAGTACTTAGCTGAGCAAGGCAGGGTACAACATATTACTGCAACTTGCTCGGCATCCAAGGTGAAGTCGTCCTCTATCTTGCCTTCTTTCGCTCTCCAAGAGTTGTGCGTGGGGAGTAGTCAAGTGGAAAAATCTTGTGACGCTTCAAATAACAAAATGAAGTGCTTTCCGTATTGTAAACAATTTATCCGGAACATAATTTCCCATTCGCATGATTTATGATCTAATTTCCCCCAGTAGAGCACTCAAATCGTTTCGTCCCATTCGAGTTGATCAACTGTAGTTCGTTCGTGGTATCCGTCTAGGTACGACGCACTCTATTCCCATCTGAATATCCTTGCCTTACAAGGGCTAATCGCAACTACTTATAAGTAATCCCGTTACTTCCAAATTTCTGCACGTGAGCCCCGGGGATTTTCGTCTCCATCGTTGTGGGCATTTTGAAAACAGCAAATTCTACTCAAGTGCTGACGCACAATCAAACGCTATAATTCAGGCTAGTCAGCCTTACTCGTCTGACAGAATTTAAAATGGGACAAGATGGTTCAGTGGTTAGAGCGCGAGCTTACTGACCAGAAAGTCCGCGGTTCGTACCCGACCTCTGCATCTCGACTTCCCCTGTCTAGGCTTGGGCAACCTGGCAGTATCCCAGCCCGCGTGCTTCCTTCGGGTGGCGTGGCAATTAGGCACCGGAAGGGTGTTACAGCTGAACAAGTATCTCTCTTTATCTTAGAATTTAAAATACTGATGCGTTTAGAGAGGTCCAGGACTGCTAAGTTAGAATGAGAGTTTCCGAGAGTCCACACCGAAGTTTGGTAGCGTAGACTATGTGTGATGTAGAACTTCATTTTATCCAAAGAATTTTTTGGGGTGAATTTGCAACTTCAAACCGCCTCATATCTGCAAAACAGGGGAATTCTAGAGGATAACATTTAAGCACGGCTGCGTAGAATAGGAGAGATATGTAAGAAAAATACACCGTATTGTGGACATACGGATTACTGATATTCTGCTGGTGTAGAATTCTTTCGAGCGGTTGTTGAAACAAAAAATTTCTTGAAGCCAAATTTCTTGCTGTCCAGTTCAACTGACGAGCGTGAGGATAAATGTAACACAAGTACTCAATCTTTAAAGCTTGTCCTTGTTTTTGTGTGTAGAAAGTTGCGGAAGCAATTCAACAGAGGAGACGGTTAACCATTTTGATGTTTTTTTTGAACTTTTTATGAGGTGACAGAAAGCAAAATTTACTGTAGGTGTAGCAGGTGATCAAAAAGCTGTATCGATGCTTGTAATTGCTTCGCACATCCTGTTCTGAGAAAGAATCAACGGAATCAACTGTCATGTATTACCTTCCGATGATGCTCGGACTGGAAAATTGTGCATCAGATGTACAGTGGTTGCTTTCCTCCTGTACGTGCAATGGGACGGTAAGAAATATTTCATCTAGACCACAAAAGGTTTTCAAATCGAGAAATAGTTCAGACGGAATGGAAAAGTCTTTTTTTGCCAGGATTATTTTGGTCCAAACGTATCCTTGAAGCGCAACATAAAGCGAATGAGAGCGGCGTGATTCTGGTTGTGATTTAACCCGACAGCGGCTTTAACCCAGTTCGTTATGTTTTCTATGAAACCACAACGACGAATGGAATAGACAGCGTACCTAAATGCTTTTGCAGCTCACTCATCCAAAAGACCGGAAGTATGTAGCTAGACCCACCTAAATGGTTTTCTCACGCAAATACAGCTTGGGTGGGCCATCCAGATTGGTTTCATTGCAACAGGAAACAAAAGTCTGGTAGCTAATTTAACCGAAATTGAACACTCACGTGATGTCCACTTGAGGCTTTCGCAACTACAAAACAGACATTCAGCTGCGATTTTAGCCGATTACAGAAACCCAGGTTGGTAGAAGTAGAGGTTATCATGACGTAAAACACTACTCATAGGGTTGCTGAAAACCCTTTACAACGATTGCACATGATTTGTCTGATTACATTCTACTATGCCTTAAAATAGGGTGTTTCTAGGTCAGTTCTTGCAGTTTGTGGATGAAATCTGCACTGTATTCTCAATCGAAGCAATGACGCATTTTCACACCTACACATCTAAGCTGGGGATGAAATGGCAATTTCAAAAAATGACTCTGAAGATTACTGCGGATAGCACAGTTTGTTGCGCAACATCTGTTCTTCCAGTTGCGTGGTCCGTAATCCTGACATATTGCCTCCCCCTTCAGACGAATGGTGCTTTCTATCAGTGATTTGGTGGCACCAGAAAGTTTCACAAGGCACGGACAAAAATGGCCATTATAAAATAATTCAAATCTGAATAGCGAATGATGAAAGGCTGTTTTGAACGAAATTATTGTAACTTCATTCTTGCAGATGTGTACAGGTGAGTCCGGGGACTAATTGAAAACTGCCCGTATTGGGAGGTAAGTCACCATTAGAACACCCTCTGGAGAACCTTGGTTCGTTCAGAGTTTGGCAAGCGTACTTAAGTAGAATAGTAATGATAATAATCGTTCAGCTGTAACATCCTTTCGGTGCCTAGTTGCCACGCCATTCGAGGGCAGGGTTCACGAATCATCACTTGATGCAATGAGAATCCACGCCACAGGAGAGGTTATCGCCGTCTTCTTCAGTGGAAAATCACCGTATACCAGTGGAGACCAGTGCCACACAAGAAGAAACCCGATTTCGTCTTCTGTTACCTGCAAACCTCACTTGATTGGTGGAAAAATCATTCTCGGCACTAAATGGGGTGCTTTAACGGAAGTATTGACTAATTTCCCTATGTTTTTGGTGTCTCCAAAAAACCACGTAAAGGATGCAAAATTTTGAAGCTTGAGCAAAAATTCTACGAAATTCAAAAAGCGATGTTAATCCCTAGAAGTTTGTCGGGTACCAGAGATTTGAACTGCGGCTATATTTTGGTTCCTTTCCTTTCGCCCATCAACCTCATTTACTGAAATTGGTGTGTGTGGTTACGATATATTGGTCATTAGTTGCTCAGAGGATTCGTAACGAATCAGTTGTAGTTGGTCACCTGCCACCTCCGATTCTCGGCCTTCAACAGAAGAGTGAACTGGGAATATGAAGCCCCCTTCAACTTCAGAAGTGACCGAATGTATATCATCAAACAAGTGTTATGGTGCCCCTGGTCCCGACGAACTTGCATCTGATGTGTTCAAGAGCAACGGTGAATTTATCTACCAGTGCCTGTCTGAGAGACAGACCGTCTCAGACAAATGTGATGAATCGATAATACTACACATCTTCAAGAGGGTAGCCATAGGGCCGTCAGTTTTGTTCCTTGTTGTAACAAGGCTTCTGTCATCACTGTTTCTTCGTCGTCTTGGGGCGGCGCGCGAAAGCTTGATCCGTGACGATGGTCACGGGATTTCGGATTGGGTAGAGGCTGTACCGATGCTGCAACACCATATGTACAGACTACCCACCATCTTGCTATTAATTACGTTTGCTTAACATGGTTCTGGGCTTGTGAGTGTATGGTGAGCTCTTTAGAAGCTTCTGTATAAAAAGTGGTGTCCGATAAGGATGTCTACTCTCCATTTTTGTCAAAAGTTGTCGTGGATGAAATACGGAGACGAGCGCTCTAGGCTTCTATAACCCCGGTGTTCGATTCATTTTTGGTGAGCACCCTGTCGATCTGAGGTACGCGGACAGCATCGTCCTCACTTTTGGAGACGAAGGCCAGACACAAGCTCCATTGAATAGACCGGCCACCATCATACTATCTTTTGGCATGTGGCTTGCAATTACAAAGTGCAAAGTAATGCTTCGGAAGGTGCTAGCCCCTGACTAATGCACCTTGCAATTCAAGCAGAAACACGAGAATTTTACACACCTCGGTAGTTGTATTAGCTGTGATGTAATGGTGTTGTATGGTTCCGAGACGTGGCCTCTGCGGGCAGATGGTGTGAGATGTCTTCATGTTCTTGACCACCGATGGCTGAGAAACATTGGCAGTGTCAAACGGTGTCAACGGATTTGTAATGGTGCAAACAGAAAAAAGTATTTGGTTGTGCAGCAGGTACTTGAATAGCGGAGACTATGTCTTGTTCTCCGTGCTTTCCCAGAACGGCTCAAATCGCAAGGGAGACAATTTATGACTTGGCAGAGGGGTGTGAAAGAGATTACGAGGGGTTTGGGTGGTGTTAGCGCAGTACGCCTTCCAGGATGGGGTCCTCGTGTCCTCATCTGCGCTTGGCCGGAGACATTGCAAGAAATGGCGGCTCATCGACGTCAGTGGCATTCGTGCTGTCAGATTCTTTCCAGATTGTCTGACTGAGCGTTTGGAGGTGTAAGCATCTCAGAATCCTTGCGACAGGCCAGCACTAGGTCCCTTCCTCATTTACTCGTTTCTTTTCGTTTTAGGACTTTAAGTGTGAAACAGTGAAGCATTAGCGTCAACATTGATGTTGTTGTCTCTGATGTTGACGAAGATGATGGTGAACGCGTTGGTAAAGTCCGAAAATCATGCTAATTACTGAACTGGGCTTCACGGGACAGCAAAACATGCTGTACAATCATACAACCTATTTCTTTCAGTTAAGTATTACTGGTGCTTCAAAAAAACTTGCTTTGTTGTTTATGTGCTTGCTGACTCCTTGAAATTCGTTGAAAAGCGTTCATGCGGCAGCCAGGGATGATTTTCCCCAAGACTGAGCAATGGATAAGGGCTGGAAAACCTTTGTTTTATGTCTCTACAGGCTGAATGTTAGGATGTGCATAGTAATCTGCTATTTATAGAGGTGCGCACTCTATCCATTCAGGGTTAAACACTACCTGCATGCACTAAACGCATTATTTCAAGTGTGAACTCTTTCTGTACAATGTTTGTCAGCGTTGAGAGGAGATCAGCCGCAGTTCAACCAAGATGACTTGAGGAAGTTCATTTGATAAGGAATGTGAGAAGCCTGCCTATTTGGTGATGTTTTTGCTGGTCGTTTGGGGATGACTCCAAGGTTAGCGAAATACACTCATCTGCATACAAATTTGGTTTTGACGAGAGACTCATCTGCAGATCAGCTGAATCTATCGTTTGTGATGTTTTCAAGCAACTTAATTTGCTGCACCAGGCCGCCTCATGTTTCAGTTGCTACGATATTCGAGATACCGCGATACATGCATAGAAGTAATACACTACTCATAAGGTTGCTGAAAATTCTTCGACAGCCCACGACCGGTTTCGCCCTTCTTGGGGTTCATCAGGTAGGCGCAGTCCCCGAGTTTCCGTCAACCTTATGTTCTACTTGAACCCAAATTGCACGAAATTAGCGAAATACACTAATTTGCAAACAAATTTGGTTTTTCGAGAGACTCACCTGGAACCCACCCGAATCTCCTGTTTATGATGCTTTTAAGATGTTTTTCAAGATGTTTACAGTAAACCGTTAATCTCACCCTCTCTCCTCCCATTGATTCTTAACCAAGGTGTGATTTCTTCAAGGTCGCATGGTCTAGTGCTCTCAAGGACGAAGCTGCTGTTGGTGCTAAGGTTGATGATGGTTTTGAGACTGGTTTTGATGAGAATACTTTTCACATAGCTGAAATTCCGGTAATTTATCTGTCAACAAGTGAACACCTAAAGCCACTAGCAGGGTTTTAGCTAAGAATGACATGGTAGTAACCTTCCAGAAACTAAATGGTGCGTTTTCAGACAGTGTGGCTGAAGGATCGCCCTTCTGTAGATAGGAACGGGGGGTGTGGCTACAAAATCACTTACAAGTACTTCACTAAGGTCTAAATAAAACGAGGCAAAAATTTGGTGGATACTCCAAAAGATTAAACGGACTATCACGAAACACAGACGATATCGAGTAATTTTCAAAGACTCAGTGATGGAAAGACATACACTGGACTTAGGTCACCAAATAGATTCGGAAATCGTTTAAAGTCTTGGGGCGGGGACTACGATTCATGCTGCGGTGACTGATGACCAAGGTGGTGTAAATCGCGAAGCAACAGATTGTGAATAGAATAGAAGGGTTGGAACTAAATGACTTAAGGAGAGTAGTTTTGAACTAGCCGAGCTGATTCACGGTGATGTAATGGTCCAGCCATAAAACACATTCGGTGTCTAGCTCCGATGCTACTCGAAAGAAGCAAAAGGACTGAGATACTGCCAGTCAGGATATCGGACGTTTCAGTCAATCAGTTCGCCCCCTATCCAGTGGGCAATTTATAGCTATCTTGAACATATTAGTGTCTGGTTACAGGTGACGAGGACTTCATGACAGGTGTGGCTCAGATATGAACTACACAATGTTAGCCGACTAGAAAATTCCTACTCTGTAGCCCAGTTGTCCGAACGCTTGCTAATCAACACAGGCCAACAAATTCCCAGGCAGCCTTCAGGAGAGCTTATTAATTGGAGTAATCCCAACGGGAAATACGAGGTCCTAGACCCAACCGAACTGATCGTTATTCACCCTAATCCACCAGTTCAAAAACCTGGTAACCGGTACCAAGCAACAAGAAATCATGGCAGATATTCAAAAGCAACCTTGCCGACCAAGTTTGCGTCTTCCTCGAAACTCGGCTAGCCTGGAGATCTACTCACTTGGTTTGGCGAGGCTCTGAGTCAAAAGGATAACAATGACGATTTCTCACAAAACCATTCTGAAACATGTCATTCTTAAAATACGATCGAACTAAATCACGTGAGAGATCACACAGACAGTTTCCACCTCGATGCAACGGTGTGCGTGCTCGCTTCTTAAAGGTGGCACCCATTCTGTGGGATATCATTTGACGAGAAGCTTCACTGTTTGGGAGTGGCCTGAATTTGGAGGGACTTTCTTCTGAGGAACAACCAGATGACAAATTTAGAAATGCGCTCACCTAGAGAGGATGTGTAAATTTCCGTGGCAAGTCGTCAACAATAATCAAACAAGGAGCGAGAAAGCAAAGCAGAGTATGGCGGTGCTTACCTTTTCTTCCATAATTCAATAAAACACTTGATTTTTCCGCCTATCGACCCCACAAAGAACTCACACAAAACGATGAATCATTCAAAGTTCCACAACTTATTTCTGAATAATCGGTACATACTGGTGGCAAGATATGTGTGAACGATACTCATCAAGTACTCTGATAAAGCAGTAATATGCAAATAATTTATTGTGCGTCTCGGTGTGCATCAGATAACTTGTACCTCCCTTCAAAGTCAGCTTTTGCACACGCCCTTTTCACAAACACGCAGTGGCTTTGTGATTCCTGTCTCTACTGTTTCAGTGAACTTGAATGACGTGCACTCTTCAGCATTGTAGTCAAACTCCGATTTCACACCAATTTTTACACTTCGCACTCCAGAGTGAAAAGCCTTTGGATGAACAGAGCTTTCCTCTTGCGTTTTGTCTCGTTCACACTCCATTCAACCAAATATCCGGTTGTAACGCCCAGCGGGGAATGATTAAACAGTCCACGGTAAATTTCAGGAAACACGAGAGTTGTTATAAGTTTTCATAAAGAAACGACTGGTATTTGTCACCGAGAGGTGGAAAATATGAGAGGAAGTGAAAGTTGAGCAAACTGCGCTCATTCGTAGTTTTTTAAGGGGGAAAGCAACTGAATCCGAGCTGAATCTTTCGTCTGCGATATCCTTCAACTAAATGTGGTGTACAGTGGTCGTCTTGTGTTCCATTTGTTACTCTATTCGAGATATCGCAGTATATTTTCTTCAGGAAAACTACCCATCATTTGCTGAAAACTCTCTGGCGGCCTATGATCGATTTTGTTCTTCTTTGAGCCTGTCAGGTAGATGCCGTCCTCAAGCTTCCGACAACCTTATTTTCTGATTGGACCCAACTTACACGAACTTCTCAAGATACACGTTTCCTTTTAGAGGGGGACTCAGCCGAAGCCCAGCTGAATCTCTCAGTTATGAGTGTACGTATGATCTTATCTCGCATAGTTCGTACAATTCGTATTCAAACAGAATATAAGGTCGATGGAGACTCGGAGACTGAGCCCACCTGATGAAACTCAAGAACGACGAAACCGGTCGTGGGCTCTCGATGTGTTTTCAGCAACCTTGTGAGTGGCTTCAGTCAAGAAGTGAACGTTGGTTTAAATTGGAGACGGATTTATTGAAATGAAACGGACCAATCGTTGACGTTCTTTTCAAGAAGTTAGAGGTTTAGGTTGTTTGATGATCCGGAAGAATAGCGTCAGAGAGGTCAAGGCTCGACCAGCTTCATAGTGTAGTATACAATAGTATAGTACATAGTATATAGGTTAGTATGGTATAATATTGTATAATATTGTATACCATTACATTAATAGCCTTCAGATTAAAGGCACAACATTAATATTAAATTAAAATGCACTCTAAAAAGGCACAAAAAACTATTGTAAAGCTTATTTTACTGCGTTATGCTAAGCCACACACTATTACAGTAAGTGGTCATTCAATGCAGATTTATTTCGTGTTTTTGGCTTTTTTTCTATTTAATGCCAAATAAGTGAGGACTGGTTATGAGATTTTTTGGCACATTTCTGAAGACACAGTTGATACATCAATCCTGTGGTTATCAAATGTCCACCAGTCATACTGGTGTGGGATCTACAATTAAACTGTCTACCTCGTCAGCGCCTGACTCTGAAGGATTTGAATGTGAGGCCTACAAACCTCTCAACCGCGTATTACTAACCGACAAGTTATCCAGCAAGTTTCAAGCGCCTGTGGCTGGGATGTCCTCATCGGTCGACTCACCCAGGAGAGATATTGGGTGGTCGTTCGACGCGTCGGGAAAGCCAGTCACACCGCTAAAAACGCGATAATTCAGGTGTGTTGGTAAAGTGGTGCTAACACGCCGACCTCGCAGGTCAGAGTTCAAAATCCCGACAAGGCCAAGCACATGCACTGCTGATGAGCTCTAGCAACAGCAAAACTCTGGTCCAGTGCTTTTCCGTTTGGTGGGGACTCACCAACATAATTGCACCGAGACAGAAGGAGGATTGTTCAGAAGAAGGTGATGTGGATGTGAATGCCATGGACCCCGCAACCACTGCAACCGAATGCCTAATCCTAGTTTTATCCTGTCAAGAAGTTGACCCTGGTTGTCTGATGGACCAGAACATAGGGTTTGCCGTTTTACTGAGAATAAACTATCCATCATCTTGAATTAAATGTGGTTGTATGTCTTGCCTGAAAACGAGCTGACAAATTTCTCTACCGAGTGTTATCCAGTTTACCAAGTAACTTCAACTAAATTTTATCAAGGAAACTCCCCAGGTGGCTTCAAAGCCTCGCCCACAAAATAACGGACGCTGTTTTACGGCGCAGCACTTTGTTGCCCTACGATTGTGATCCATATCATCAACATGCGATTAGCTTACCCCATAACAACTGAGTTGACTGTTCCGTCGACGCAAAAATCGCTGTGGTATTTTGCTTGGAAAGTGAATAGTTGACAGTTAGGCGGAGGAGAATATGATTGGTCAGTTTACGGAAAGCTTCTTGATTTAATTATCTCAGATTTGATTTTCACTCCCAGATACCGCGTGAAATCAGATGTTCTCATTAAATTTCTCAGCACAAGATTGTGTCCCCCTTGTCTTTCGAGGAAAATATCAATCGTCGTTAGGGGTGCTATGAGAAAACGGAAGATAGTTTTCCGGAAAACCGTCGCCGGTTTTGTTAATCCACCGTGTATCAAATTCTTTTGACAAAAAACGGATCCAGTGAGAATGGAAAGAAAATTCTTGTCCCGGAAATGTACTGCTAGGATCGCTTGAATTTATATTCACTGTTGGAAGGTTAACGAATGGGGGTAATCATTTGTGTCCCTGTCTAGAGGAAATTAAGCCTGACCGTCCAAAAACCAGACAAAGACCTGAAGTGAACTAATCGGTGACCACAGGTTGCACATCTATTCCATTTCTTTGCAAAATAGTGTTGCCGTAGGTCAACGCTAGTCAGTTTTGGTTTTCATCGCGGGTTTTTGACGCATTCAGTGCAAAATTTTGAAAAATGTTACCCTATAAAACTGAACAGATTTGGAAACCGTGGCTGTCACGTGCTCACGTGATGTGAGTGGCGCTGTGTCCTGTCTAATTGAGGGCTAATCACATCGCTGACCAGCCGCTCATGGCCAAACGGTCAAGTGTTAAAACCACTGGCTGAAAGGTGGCAGGTTTGAAGCTCTGAATTTCGGGAGATGCTCACTGTCGATGAATCTAAACAAGGATGAGATAGCTGTACAGTACTTCCCGGCTTTTCAGCAGAGACCAGCTTCGATAACAGGGCAAAATCTCTCAAGTCGCCATGAAATCCCTTTTCCGTACTGTTCAGACGATTTCTAAACACTTCATTGCTGTTTGCGCGCCAAACTGCATGGTTTTGAACAAAAACTTGCATTTCTTAGCTTCGTTTATGCCGGTACGCTTCCAAGTGGGATATCTATGGTCTGGTCCAATAGGAGACGTCAATCATAAACACTTCGGGAATCAAGCTGGATCATGGTGCGAACCGGTTTATGAGTTTTCGCTGTGGAAGACCTCATTAACCAAGCACCTCATTATCTGAAGGTTTTTTTATAGCACAGCTATTTGCATTTCGGTGAAAAGTTAAAAATACACGGGGGACAACCAAGTGCATGTGAGGTCAGAAATGTGGCCCATTTACGGGGAGATTTTCTATGGTTTGGGAAAATGCACACAATACATAGAAGGATATACATGAACCAATTGATTAGCACTATGCATGTGAAGTTAGGTTGCGCGTTCTCACGGGGTCTGATAGTATGCTATATCTTACCCCGCCAATGAAAGCCATATCCTACCAGACAATATGCGGTTTTCAGTTACGGTTTTCGAAGTGTCCCGAAATCCCTACATCTCATGCCTTACTCGCATGACGAAGTCACACTTTTTTGTGTTTGTTGTTATCCGGCTGCAAGAAACTAAACTAAACACATTCATTCAGTGTTATATCTGACTGATGTTCCCACTCCAGTGGTTGGTGCCAGAAAAAGAACTCACCGAAAAGGAACACAACAGCTTTACTGCAGCAAGCGAGTGCGTGCGAGTGCAAAAGTTACAACGGCCCACCGATATTTAAAGGACAATTGCTGACATTGATCCAGGCTGTCTGATGGGCGTTAGTGAACACGCATCAACATCGATCATGCTTCTATGAAGTGCCTGAACGCTGATCACATTCGGTCATGCTTCTGTGGCGTGCCTGAACACTCATAGGCTTTTGCTGAATTGATCGAATGACTGACTGGCTTGGATGCTTGCCGGCTTTCGTAGAGATATTGGTGGAGTTTTAGGGTCCCAGTAGGTTCCGGGCGTTCTGTGTGGTTACCTTCAGGAAACTGACCTTCCCGATATTCAGAGAAAAGATTTCATCGGTTACCTCACAGCTAGACAGAAACATTGGAGCGACCAGATTGCTGTCACGTGATTGCGCCAATGCCCTAGAAAGCTCTGGTTGAGCCTCAAGTATGTCAAGCGTCTTTCATTTTGCCGGCTTACTTGGTTGTAAACTTGTCGAAGATGATGTAATTGGCTTAGCCCATCCGGGTTCTCATGCCCTATTCCATCTACGCAATGGGTTCATGATGCTCGTGTACTGTCTAAGTTACGATCTCCCAACCCAAGTGTTGTATCGAACTACTGTCCCGGCTCCAGTGCCCTAATGTCGGAAAAAGACTCACCAACAAGGAGCACAACAGATTTATCACGAACGAGCGAGTGCAAAAGTTGCAAGGGGCCTCGCGCTATTTGAAGTCCACTTTGTTTGATCGGCGTGCTTCCATCGCATGCCTGAACACTCGTCTGCCGTTGATGAATTGATTGACTGCTTGAGTGTTCAATAGGAGGCTGGTTTTACTGTCCTGGATGCTTGACGCCTTCCCTACTGTGATTTTGGTGGGGTTTGAATGTTCGGACATTCTGGGACTACTTTTAGGAGTCTGACCTTCCTGACACCAAGCGTTCGAATTTTTTTCAGTTTTCGTTGCGATTTCATTGTGCAGAACTTTGCTGACACCAGTCAGTTTATTTGTTATGCTTTGGTGCAAATTTATCTCACTACTTGGAAAAAATATCTTGATTCGGTGTTTCCTAATATGGGACAGTTTTATTTTCGTTCTTTTGAGGTATGGCAGGACTGCTATTCCACGTCTCTCCATCCCAAATTTTGTGACAGCAGGTATTATTCCATAGGGGCTTAATGTTCCACGGATTTCACGGTCCTGAAAGATAGAGATTTAGTATTTGTCGCCCAGTCCGTTAAACCAGAGCAATAATTCATTAGTTCACATGATTTCGCGGGGTGTATTACTTTTATTCACAGTTATTCAAATGTCGCTTCTAACTTTCTCTATGATGATCAAGCAGAGCCACTCTCACGGTTTGAGCCGACTGTCGTCTAAAATTTTTTTTATCGTAACATAACTTTTTCCTATGTAACACACATGTTTATCAATCGTAATAGTCCTGTGTCTTGCAAAAGACAAGTATTCTGTTTAATCAACCGTATTTTGTTTGGTTTCATCACTCTTGTTTGGACAGTCCTGGAAATCTTAGAAACTTTGAAACCACTGAAGACGTATACTGCTGGTTGACTACAACAGAAGTGAAGTTCATATCTAGTGTTCGGTGCTCTTTGTGGACTAACCGGAATACTTGCTTCCGGAGGATTCTTCAGTCGGTGGATAATTTGAACTAACTAGTTTCCGTTTCCCGGGGCATTCATTCATTTCGTTACTGCCGCATTACCTGCAATGTAGTGTGAATGTAGCACACGTCAAACAAAATTTTGACCCCGGTCTCTTCAGCAACGCACTTGCTAGAAATTTGTTTGACTTGGGTTCTCATGAATTTGTTTCTCAGCTTCTCAGTATGTATCCGACCAGTTCCATCAATCTTTACCTTCCTTTTGCGAAAATTGCGCCATTCAGTCCATTGAGCACCTTGTTAACTCGCTTTCTTGCTTCATGTGTTTACTCCGGTATTGCTGTTTCACCCACAGTGTTGTCCGAAAGTTGTCAGCTCAAATTAACTGCATGCAAACCAACCATACCATAATCCTGATCAGCCTAGTTGAACAACGCTGTTCAACGAACCGCAAAGCAACCCGACTGGGACGGATACAAGCAGCGTCCGGATTTCACACGCAAGGGAAATGGAAAGATTAGTTAGTTATTCAAAAGAAAACGTCAGATTACTTTAAAAATTTGTGACCGACTGTCGTCCGTGTGAACATTTGCTCCCGTTACTCTGTTATGCTAAGGCAACAGAATGCGTCACTGTGTGGTTGAGGACACTGTCCATGAAGAATATGACGTATGCTCTACGTAAGCAAGCACGGTCTGGACTGACGTACTCAGTTATTCGTTGACTAGATTCATTTATCGATACGCTCACCTACTGCACGCCTGCTGAACAGCGACAGTTACGTCATTTTGAACGTTCTTGTGGGAGCAATCAAGTTCCAGACAACGTTATGCTCCAATAGGCTGTGCTTAGTGAATTATTCGCAGTTATGCTGAAGCATCGTTAATGCTAGTCGCACCTTTCTNTTCCCCAGTGGGCCATAATTTCTCCACTGTTGTTTGGCCGCACGACCTGAGAAGATTTTAGGTGGGGAGGGGGTCAACTGCTCTTCCGTTACGAGTGAAAGTCGCCATGCTTTTATTCGACTATTACTCAGCGTATGTATTCTGTAACACATCATACCACAATGTTATGACAATCTGTGTACCATATACTATGTATACTATCTTATATACTATCCTATACACCATATATACTGCCTACTATGTACTATACTTCATCCGTCACAATGCAGTCACGATTTATGCAGCTGCTCATTGAAGAACTCGGGTTACTCATTCCGAATCTGCCAGGGTGTGCATGGGAGTGAGGAATTCTGAAGTAGGCATTTGCATTTTGGAGGTGCAAAGCACTTGTCGCAACAGTTTATTCTGTTCACAGCAAGTTCCGTGGACACATGATTGTCGGATAACCGAACAACGTCATCCACATAATCTAAGTATTTCTCTAGATGCGATTTCAAGGCCCAGTTGGTGGTCCTTTGGAGTGTACGCCCCATGATGCTGTCATAGATGAAGCTGAACAAAAGAGTAAGAGAGAGTAAAAAAACGGACGAACGCCGCCAATCGTGAGAACATTTCTAGACAGACCCTAATGCAAGCAGAGGTGCGGGTGTATTTGTCACAAACTTTGAGGCAGTCTCTCGTTAGCCATGGAATCGAGAGCTTCTTTTAGGTTAAGGAAAGCTGCTAACGTTGGTCGGCGGTATGACCGACGCTGTCTAGACAGCGGACGTAACATGAAGATGTGATTGGTGCATATCTTACCCGATTGGTGCTCTTGGGCATGCGTTTTGCACGATGAGTTCAGAAATCGCAGTATTACTGACGCCAGTAGCCATGGTACAACTGGGGTTACATCCTTGTGGATGCAGTAGTCTCTTAGAGTATATTTGTTGACTGGTCCCAGTTTACTGAAATGATCTTTTGGTTTAAACAATCGGGCCAACATGTCTCCGAACTTCCTTCAACCTTATGTTCTACCTGAACCCAAATTGGACTGATTTCGAAAAATACACTCATTTGCATATCAACCGGATTTTCACAGGACACCATCTCGAATACCTTACCAACTGAAAAACGAGGATATCATAAACGAGAGATTCGATAGAGTCTCCCGTGTAAACCGAACTGATTTGCAAATGGGTGTATTTGTCGAAAGCAAGGTATCACTTCAACTAGAGCAAGCCATGAAGTTTCTATAGTTATATGGGCAAGGCGGGCTCTTTGAGAGATCCACTGGAGTTGAGAAAGACATTCAAGCAGGTTTGGCCAGCAAGCCACCATGTATGCGGTCTTTTCTCATGACTGCTTTGCAGATTTTTTGTCTTTCCAGCAGCATAACTAATCTAATGGTTGTGGGAATGAGCGAATAAAGGGATTAGTATGGGTGCGCTTGTGTGACTTCAGTTTTCCTCAAATGGTGACTACATTTGAATCACTAGCCTCTACTGATAGTGGAATTTGAGGCACCAGTTGCCTGATCTAGAAGGTTCACAAGCCGGGAGCAAACCGGCTGGACCAACATAAAAACAGGCTTTCGCTCCACCACGGTCATGATGCTTGGCCAGTTAGCAGGCGGAACTATTGAGTGATTTTGAGACACATTCTATCAGTCTAAACCGTCACTATTCGGGTTTTGCCTACATCCTACCGGTTGACTTGTGTCATCTAAAGTGACCAGACTGTTGGAAATCCGCTCAAGAAACCCTGAAAAATGCATTCAGGTGTCCTAGAAGCGTTCATTTGGAAAAAAGAGCAATTTAGTTTAGAATCAGAGCCAGTTTAAAACTAGATGATTCTATATGTAATGCACTACTCATAAGGTTGCTGAAAATTCTTCGACAGCCCACTACCGGTTTCGCCCTTCTTGGGGCTCAGCAGGTAGGCGCAGTCTCCGAGTTTCTGTCAACCTTATGTTCTACTTGAAACCAAATTGCACGAAATTAGCAAAATACACTCATTCGCAAACGAATTTGGTTTTTCGAGAGACTCACCTGGAACCGAGCTGAATCTCTCGTTTGTGATGGTTCCAGGCCTGGAAATATATGTATGCATAGTATATAATTAGTATATATATACAGTATATATATACAGTACTCCTCAGCCCTTCATCACAAATTAACCCTACTTATAAGACGAAAGCTCAGCTAGGAATTACAAGGTCTCTTAAAATACGAGCAGCTTGACCATCTGTGTCTATTTCTCGGGTTCAGCAGACTCGCTCCGTGTGTGGCCGCATCCCGAAAATGTCGAAAAATCACGATATAATTTTTGAGAACGTCAGTATCCCCAAGAATGGTTCTGTTATTAAATTATTGTCAGCTTAATTATCTAAAAGGTTGAAGTTTGATTTTTCAGGCTTTTCCCCGCTGTATTGGATGTTTAAAAAAACCGCGCTTCTTTCCTATTGTTCAGTTGGCGTCGATTTCGGTTGAAGCATTAAGACTTCTCTGGAGGTCTTATCATCATCAACTGGGTTCGCATCAGGAGTGGTTGGGCCCATGTCTGGCTTTGAATTTGTGCGCCCATTCGAGTTTCGCGTGTGATCATCCTGTAGGGAGACAAGAATAATACGGGGCAAAAAATAAGCAAGACAAAACCAATAAAATGCAACACCCGCGAATTTAGTTGAATGTAAGGACGCCATTACTTGGGGGTCCTGTCTTTCTTTTGTGCACAATAATTGTACAAACTGAGGGTGAACATTTCCTGATAGATTAGCATCTGCACTGAGCACCCGGCTATCACTTACTATCTTCAGGCTGTCTCCGCAAATATACAATCTGTCTTTGAAGTTAGGTCAAGAAAACACTTTACGATGTTTTTTGGCGCGCGAATTTCAACGGAGAAGCTGCATATTTGAATCAGAAAACCTTGAAACACAAAGCAGCATGAGAAATTATAACATCATGCGTAAGATTCTGCCGTCAGCAAAGTGTCGAACTATTAGTAGCTTGGCTGTGTTTACTGGTGGTTGATCAATCGGTTGGCGCACATTTCGTCACCGATCGAGGAGGCGTCATCAATGCGCGGTTGAACGGATATGTCCTTCATGCATGGTTGCGTTGACATATTTTTCAAAAAGTATATAATATTCTTGACGCTGTGGTCTCATTTGTATTTGCCTTGTTCGTAATGTTATTGGTTCACTCGCAATCGCCATTGCGTCGTGGTATGCACTCCTCAACTTCGATTGGCCCATTCCTGATTCGTGTTACTTTGTAGTGTTTTCATCAAGCAAGGACTTCAGACCGGTTGTAAGGATGTAGACAACGACGAGAGTCCGAAAAACGGTTAACTACCTTAGTACAAGTAAACAGAACTTTAAAATGGCGTTCGGAATTTGAAGAATTTAGAAGAGCAAAGGTTTGTTTTACTCACGGTGCTATCCATACGGAATAGTTATTGTAAGCATTCATGCGTTTCCTGACCAAGACGCTATCAGTGATATCGACTGTGTTTAGAACGCGCTCCAGAAACGAGAACAAGTACAACAAATTGGCACCGTGAAGTACATGTGGCATTCTGTGTGCGAAAGTGGACTCGGTGACTGTGGCTAGTAGAGGGCAGTTGAGAGTCCACAACTACTACACCTTTAGGAATCTTTACATATAAAATTTTCTCTAATAAAACTTCGTATAGTGATAGCCAGGATTCTAAATTCTGACAAGTGAGGATAACGATCACTACACCTAAGGCCACCGCACCAACACGTCAAGTCTAACCTCTGGATGTTCGTGAGCTGCCAGAGTATTGCATGTGCA
>SJOL01006626.1:101412-116733 GCA_004794785.1 Opisthorchis felineus
TCTGGTGATCACATGTTACGTTTATACTATTTCGCCTTGTGGCTAAAAAATATACGGAGTGGGCACAGCCTACCAGAAGAGTGAATATCGTTCATCCGGGAGGAAATAGCTGGAGATAGCTCAACGGTTAAGGCGCCAACATTCCGTCCGGAAGATCCCTGGTTCGAATCCCACCTCGGGATCTCGAATGCTCCTATCTAGGCTTGGGCAACCTGAAAGTATATCTACACTCTTGCTTCTTTCAGGTGTTGTGGCAGACAGGCACAGAAAGTGTGTTACAGTTTCATGGCAGGTGGATTTGTAAATTTTTTCGGTCCACGCACAATCTCTGACGGTCATGCAGCTGGGCTTTCAACATTTGATTTATTGTTAGATGGCTGGTCAAGACTCATTGTAGGTCCTAGCGGCTCTTTAGATTTATCGCGTTTGAGCAACGCTCATAAATATGGTAGATTTTTTGGGACATCCATGTTGATACGCTTACGTGCCTTGTTCCCAAATTTCCCCACAGAAATCGATCAGAATATCCCTTGTGCCACAAAATACTAACCAGATAATCAACCCTGTTGCGTGCTTTGTCGAACTGATGTAGCACGGAGCTTTCAGCGAAACAAAACAGGTAAAATTTGTATAATGATCTGCACACGTAATCCTCCAGTAGACGTATACTGCAAGAACGGCTCCCTCGTCTAGCCCTCATCACGGGTATGAAGCACGGTCAACAGGAGCGCTGTCTAAGCGGACGTCAGAACGCATTCCATCCAGGACAACCAAGAAGGATAAACGGACAGATGGACATGCAAACACAGGGCGCGGAGAGGACAATGACTCGTACCTGACCATCACGCAGAGTTCGACCTGGAGTGCTCTGCATAGAAAACACATAGCGTTTACCATTTTTATGCGTGAAGCGGCCTGCGAAAACAGAAGCTCCGCAAAGACCTGAACTTCAGCGTTTGTAAAATACTTGTGATCAAAGTCCAGTCGATCGACTGAACTGTGACATCCATCAGGTAGGCCACAGTCAAACCGCGTTAGTCGGCTTCGTTTCCGCAGTTCTGTCAAAAGCTTTTTTTGTTCCGACTATTGGTTTCCATTGACACTTATGCTTGTGAGGGCAATTTGAATTTACGGATGACTGCCGTCTGGTCATCTGTGGGGTTTTTCGTTTTATTTCGTATGCTTTCACAGATACCCGATTTTCTGTCACTCACAGTTGATTGCTAACCTAACAAGCGTAATTACCTGCTAATCAGACAAAAGTTACCTGGTACAAGGCTGCCAGATGTCAATTTGATTTGCCCTGGTGCTTGAGTAACACCATTACTGTCTGGGATCTGGGGTCTAGACGAGTTTGGATTGGTAACGTTAGTAGTACTCTTTACTCTGTCTGGCGAGTTCAAGTAAAGTCCAGCGGCATTGATTGGCAGGGAGCAACCCCACAGCCTTTTTCGAAATCATAAACAGTGGGCATCGCCTTAAACCTCTGATGCGATTCGAATTCACTGCTTTCGGTGAACACCACGCCATTCGGTCACATGTAGCCGGTAGGCAATGCTTTTGGTTTGTACTTAGAGGTGACAATATCCATACAAGAAATTCAAAATCGCCTTGCCAATTACAACTGCCGTTTCTTGTTACTGTAGTTCCTTCCTATATGACAGTAAACCATACATCCTCGGTTTTACCTACACTAAGTTGTTCAAACATTTTCTCGCTTTTTGAAATCATTCATCGTAGTCTTCATCTAGACACCGTGGAAGAATCTGGACTAGTTTCGCCCGACGTTTACACTCCGACACTTGCCATCCCGGAGGAGTATTTGTCGTTCTATTTATGTTCTATTTATGTCGTTGTTACAGGTGGTGCTTTTTTGAGTAGCCTGTGTTCCGAAGCTAACTCACCCTGCTGCTCGCGTGGTGCGCGTGTTGCAATGTGAAACAGATTCATTTTCCGACGTTTACTTACTGCGACACGTTGCCACTTAGCGAGGTGCGATACCAACTCACAGCTGCTTTGGTTACATCCGGTGCGTAGGTGTTCATCATGCACTATTTTGGAAAAAACAGTCAGCACGTGTCCCAAATGTATAGAATTACATCGCTTGTTTTGTTGGGTGCACAAGATGGGATTTGGCGCATAACCATACGCGGGCGCGGGTGGTTACCTGTTGGAATGTAGGCTTCAAGCTTCACCAATCCTGTTGTAAATATCTGCTGTCCTTGCTCCAGTGCCTTAGTGTTGGAAAAAGGCTCGTCAACAGGGAACACAGTAGTTTAATTCCAAACAAGTGAGTGCAAGCGTCCTCGCGCTATTTAAAAGGCACTTTTGATATTGATCCAGGCTGTCTGATCGGTGTTGGGTGAACACCCATCATCATCGACCGTGCTTCCATGAGATACCTGAACACTCATCATCGTCGGATGTGCTTCTATGGCATGCCCGAACATTCGTCGGCCGCTGCTGCATTGATCGATTGCTTGAGCGTTCGATAGGAAACAGGCTTTTCTGTCCTGGATGCTTGACGGCTTCCCTACTGTGATTGTGGTGGGGTTTGAGTGCCTCAGTAGGTTTCGGGGATTCTAGGACTACTTTTAGGAATCTGACCTTCCTGCCAAATCCCTTGCTCAAGAAAGAACAAAAAGCTGTCTGATTCGGTTATGAGGATGAAGTCAAATCTTGGAAGGACAGATCACACTCCAGACTCACTCGTAGATAAGTCGGCAGCGCCATGTTTCGTTTGGCAGTCTCAAGCTTCTCACAAAATGACTTATTTGCACCAACAGTGATCCACTCTTCAGATTCACACTGTCTTGAATCTCGAACTTTCTGCCATTTTCTGCTGATCCCAGAGGATCGAGTATTTCGTGTTTATTTCTAGCAGTCGGTCGATAGATAACCCGTTTCACACCATATTCCAGGTTGGATGAAATCATAATTATCTGAGGGTCACCAATCCTCACGAACTAATATGCTGGAAGGTGACCCATGGATGCCAATGGAAGTGTACCTCAGCTGTTCATTTTGTTCTCCAAGGATACTCGGAACAGCCTTCGGCTTCACTCATTTGCACCCTCGACAAGATGCACTCATTAGTTTGTTACGGTTCAAAACATTGCAGGTTTGGGTTGCGTACACCGAAAGACCACTTAACCTTCCCTACTGGTGAACAATCGATATGGCAGGTTCCAAAACTCACGTAATTCTTCTATCACACTTCTTCGGAAATCGATAGCTTCCTTTGTAGCTTTTCTTGATGTCTACGGGTCTAAAGTTGGCAGTTACACTCTTAAACTGTCCACCAGCTATATAAATGTACAGCGTAACTCCATTGGGCTCAAGATCGCTCAGTGGTAAGGAGCGAGCTTACTGATCGTACGGTCTGTGGGTTGGTAACCAACCCTGTCATCTCGACTCTTCCTGTCTGGGTTTGGGCCATCCGGCAGTATCTCAGCCCCTGGATGCCAGACATTGAAAGGCTGTCACGAGTGAGCGATTATTAACTTACCACCATAAGTCTAGGACACGTCAACATGCGAGGCTCGAACTCTGGAGACATTTACTTGCGCTGGTGCTACGTGGAGTTTTCCGCCAACTTAAATCAATAAATATCTTTCGGTCAAAATTTCCATGTAATGTCTTCCCAACTGATCGTGACTGTTTATTGGTTTGCTCCCTGTACTAAGCGATTACTTTTTGGTAACTCCTATTTTACTTCCAGTAGACACTACTCACCTCAACTACTGAATATCCTGAATAAGTCTTATGAGTCGTGCTGTAACGTTTTATTGAAACCTCTACGGATATTTTTGCACCCCCGGTAGTCAACTAACGTCAAGAATGTAGAAGACCGTGATCTGTGCCCAAAATTGTTTGTTTGACGGAGAAGGATGCCAAAAACTATGCCTTGGGTATTCGACTTCATACCCACCTGCATTCCAACTTGGTTTTGATGAGAGACTCACCTGATACCCAGCCAAATCTCTCGTTTATGATGCTCTTTGTATCAAATGAAACATGGGGCGCCTTGTACATCACATTCAGTTGAAGAAAAACGTTATAAACGAGAGGTTTACCTGGGTTTCAGGTGAGTATCCCGTCAAAATCAAATTGGTACGCAGGTGAGTGTATAAGTCGACTTTCATGTAATTTGGGTTCAAGGAGAGAATAGGTTGATGGAATCTTGGGGACTGCGCCCATCTAATGAGCCCCATGAAGGGCGAAACCGGTCATGGGCTGTCGGAGAATTTTCAGCAACCTTATGAGTAGTGTATTACGTCCATACATGTATCGCGATATCTCGAATATCGTAGCAACCGAAACATTAGGCGGCCTGGTCAGCACATTCAGTTGCTTAGAAACATCATAAACGAGAGATTCAGCTGGGTTCCAGGTGAGTCTCTCGCAAAACCAAATTTGTTCGCAAATGAGTGTATTTCTCCAATTTTGTGCAATTTGGTTTCAACTAGAACATAAGGTTGACGGACACTCGGGGACTGCACCTTACTGATGAGCCCCAAGAAGGGGAAAACCTGTCGAAGTGTTTTCGGCGACCTTAGGAGTAGTGTATTACGTCTATGTTTTGGGATCTTTCCAATCCCCGAGTATTTGCGGTAGGGCTATCTTGTTTCATCACAGAGTTTCATTCGAATAAATGATTGACCGGATTAGTGTCTAATGGAAAAAATTTAAATTCCTACTTGGATGAAGTTATTGCGTTCCATCAATGAACGAAATGAATGAAAAGGATGTCATTAATAGGGTTCGTGTGGAGTCCTGGTCCTTTGTACAACAAATCTCGCATGGTAATTCATCACTGTGTGGAATTTCGCCCCTGAAATCCCTCTGGTGGTTCGCATCATTCAAGCTAGTTATTTCAGTAGTATGCAGTGGTGCTGTTACTGAAAAAGTTTGCTGATTGTTGTGCAAGAACGAGAGAATGCTGATTTGATAAACAGATGAACCAGCACCGGATGTACCCAAACAGAATGGCGAGATGGAAGCTGCATTTCTTCAGAGACTGAATTACATAATCACCTGTGAGTTCTTGGACACCTGACTCAGCAGGACATGAAAATGGAGTCGCTACTCTTGATAGGTTTCGACGCCTGAACCACAAGCCGATCATATAATCAGTATACACGAGTTGGAAAACAAGGTTCCTCGGTCGTATTCATTTAGACTGATTGTTGTTTTCTTATCATTTCAACGCTCACGGTAAACTGATAAACATCAAGTCGTTTGACTGACCATGCTATTTAGATATGTTGATGACACTGTTTTCCTTTCAGTTTGAAAATCTTCATATGATCTGAAATAATCTTTTTCGAGGGCAAACTAAGACCTAAAACCTCTCTCAAATGCATTGAGTGACCGTTACACGTCGGTTTTTGTTTATTCTTACAGGTGAGGACTGGTGAATGAAACTAATTTAGGTATATATAATCTAACAACAAAGGAGCCAGAGGATTTGGACTGCTCATATCTAAACAGCTTCATGAAGTTTGAGAACATTTAACTTGTGTACAAAAATTTACCTGCCTCTGCTGTTTCGGTGGTTTGTTACTGAGGAAAACTTTGGTACCTTAGGTAGCGTAGATGGCCAATGGTTTCTTCGAATAGCTGAGCAATTTGATTGTCAACGCCCCATCGATAGTCAAGGTGTCGTCGTCAATGCGTTGTTAGGGAGCGGAGTGGAGCGTGGCGATCTGCTTGTGTTCGTTGCAATCAAACTGCCAAGCTCAGCGCACTGACCAAATACCACTTCGGTGGCTTTCATAGCCCACTTTGGGCGAACCTTTATACCTGCATGCAGCTTTTCCCTTTGCAATAAGATTATCGCAAGGCAAACGTATTTTTGAGGAGTATTTGCTTCAAAGTATCACGCAAAGCCAAACTAGTTTGGCGATCAACCAATTTTCATTCGAACAGTCGATCAGTCAAGCAGATAGTCAGCTATTCGATCAGTCCATCTACCTCTCAACGACTTTATGTATGTATGTATGTATGTATGTATGTATGTATGTATGTATGTATGTATGTATGTATGTATGTATGTATGTATGTATGTATGTATGTATGTATGTATGTATGTATGTATGTATGTATGTATGTATGTATGTATGTATGTATGTATGTATGTATGTATGTATGTATGTATGTATGTATGTATGTATGTATGTATGTATGTATGTATGTATGTATGTATGTATGTATGTATGTATGTATGTATGTATGTATGTATGTATGTATGTATGTATGTATGTATGTATGTATGTATGTATGTATGTATGTATGTATGTATGTATGTATGTATGTATGTATGTATGTATGTATGTATGTATGTATGTATGTATGTATGTATGTATGTATGTATGTATGTATGTATGTATGTATGTATGTATGTATGTATGTATGTATGTATGTATGTATGTATGTATGTATGTATGTATGTATGTATGTATGTATGTATGTATGTATGTATGTATGTATGTATGTATGTATGTATGTATGTATGTATGTATGTATGTATGTATGTATGTATGTATGTATGTATGTATGTATGTATGTATGTATGTATGTATGTATGTATGTATGTATGTATGTATGTATGTATGTATGTATGTATGTATGTATGTATGTATGTATGTATGTATGTATGTATGTATGTATGTATGTATGTATGTATGTATGTATGTATGTATGTATGTATGTATGTATGTATGTATGTATGTATGTATGTATGTATGTATGTATGTATGTATGTATGTATGTATGTATGTATGTATGTATGTATGTATGTATGTATGTATGTATGTATGTATGTATGTATGTATGTATGTATGTATGTATGTATGTATGTATGTATGTATGTATGTATGTATGTATGTATGTATGTATGTATGTATGTATGTATGTATGTATGTATGTATGTATGTATGTATGTATGTATGTATGTATGTATGTATGTATGTATGTATGTATGTATGTATGTATGTATGTATGTATGTATGTATGTATGTATGTATGTATGTATGTATGTATGTATGTATGTATGTATGTATGTATGTATGTATGTATGTATGTATGTATGTATGTATGTATGTATGTATGTATGTATGTATGTATGTATGTATGTATGTATGTATGTATGTATGTATGTATGTATGTATGTATGTATGTATGTATGTATGTATGTATGTATGTATGTATGTATGTATGTATGTATGTATGTATGTATGTATGTATGTATGTATGTATGTATGTATGTATGTATGTATGTATGTATGTATGTATGTATGTATGTATGTATGTATGTATGTATGTATGTATGTATGTATGTATGTATGTATGTATGTATGTATGTATGTATGTATGTATGTATGTATGTATGTATGTATGTATGTATGTATGTATGTATGTATGTATGTATGTATGTATGTATGTATGTATGTATGTATGTATGTATGTATGTATGTATGTATGTATGTATGTATGTATGTATGTATGTATGTATGTATGTATGTATGTATGTATGTATGTATGTATGTATGTATGTATGTATGTATGTATGTATGTATGTATGTATGTATGTATGTATGTATGTATGTATGTATGTATGTATGTATGTATGTATGTATGTATGTATGTATGTATGTATGTATGTATGTATGTATGTATGTATGTATGTATGTATGTATGTATGTATGTATGTATGTATGTATGTATGTATGTATGTATGTATGTATGTATGTATGTATGTATGTATGTATGTATGTATGTATGTATGTATGTATGTATGTATGTATGTATGTATGTATGTATGTATGTATGTATGTATGTATGTATGTATGTATGTATGTATGTATGTATGTATGTATGTATGTATGTATGTATGTATGTATGTATGTATGTATGTATGTATGTATGTATGTATGTATGTATGTATGTATGTATGTATGTATGTATGTATGTATGTATGTATGTATGTATGTATGTATGTATGTATGTATGTATGTATGTATGTATGTATGTATGTATGTATGTATGTATGTATGTATGTATGTATGTATGTATGTATGTATGTATGTATGTATGTATGTATGTATGTATGTATGTATGTATGTATGTATGTATGTATGTATGTATGTATGTATGTATGTATGTATGTATGTATGTATGTATGTATGTATGTATGTATGTATGTATGTATGTATGTATGTATGTATGTATGTATGTATGTATGTATGTATGTATGTATGTATGTATGTATGTATGTATGTATGTATGTATGTATGTATGTATGTATGTATGTATGTATGTATGTATGTATGTATGTATGTATGTATGTATGTATGTATGTATGTATGTATGTATGTATGTATGTATGTATGTATGTATGTATGTATGTATGTATGTATGTATGTATGTATGTATGTATGTATGTATGTATGTATGTATGTATGTATGTATGTATGTATGTATGTATGTATGTATGTATGTATGTATGTATGTATGTATGTATGTATGTATGTATGTATGTATGTATGTATGTATGTATGTATGTATGTATGTATGTATGTATGTATGTATGTATGTATGTATGTATGTATGTATGTATGTATGTATGTATGTATGTATGTATGTATGTATGTATGTATGTATGTATGTATGTATGTATGTATGTATGTATGTATGTATGTATGTATGTATGTATGTATGTATGTATGTATGTATGTATGTATGTATGTATGTATGTATGTATGTATGTATGTATGTATGTATGTATGTATGTATGTATGTATGTATGTATGTATGTATGTATGTATGTATGTATGTATGTATGTATGTATGTATGTATGTATGTATGTATGTATGTATGTATGTATGTATGTATGTATGTATGTATGTATGTATGTATGTATGTATGTATGTATGTATGTATGTATGTATGTATGTATGTATGTATGTATGTATGTATGTATGTATGTATGTATGTATGTATGTATGTATGTATGTATGTATGTATGTATGTATGTATGTATGTATGTATGTATGTATGTATGTATGTATGTATGTATGTATGTATGTATGTATGTATGTATGTATGTATGTATGTATGTATGTATGTATGTATGTATGTATGTATGTATGTATGTATGTATGTATGTATGTATGTATGTATGTATGTATGTATGTATGTATGTATGTATGTATGTATGTATGTATGTATGTATGTATGTATGTATGTATGTATGTATGTATGTATGTATGTATGTATGTATGTATGTATGTATGTATGTATGTATGTATGTATGTATGTATGTATGTATGTATGTATGTATGTATGTATGTATGTATGTATGTATGTATGTATGTATGTATGTATGTATGTATGTATGTATGTATGTATGTATGTATGTATGTATGTATGTATGTATGTATGTATGTATGTATGTATGTATGTATGTATGTATGTATGTATGTATGTATGTATGTATGTATGTATGTATGTATGTATGTATGTATGTATGTATGTATGTATGTATGTATGTATGTATGTATGTATGTATGTATGTATGTATGTATGTATGTATGTATGTATGTATGTATGTATGTATGTATGTATGTATGTATGTATGTATGTATGTATGTATGTATGTATGTATGTATGTATGTATGTATGTATGTATGTATGTATGTATGTATGTATGTATGTATGTATGTATGTATGTATGTATGTATGTATGTATGTATGTATGTATGTATGTATGTATGTATGTATGTATGTATGTATGTATGTATGTATGTATGTATGTATGTATGTATGTATGTATGTATGTATGTATGTATGTATGTATGTATGTATGTATGTATGTATGTATGTATGTATGTATGTATGTATGTATGTATGTATGTATGTATGTATGTATGTATGTATGTATGTATGTATGTATGTATGTATGTATGTATGTATGTATGTATGTATGTATGTATGTATGTATGTATGTATGTATGTATGTATGTATGTATGTATGTATGTATGTATGTATGTATGTATGTATGTATGTATGTATGTATGTATGTATGTATGTATGTATGTATGTATGTATGTATGTATGTATGTATGTATGTATGTATGTATGTATGTATGTATGTATGTATGTATGTATGTATGTATGTATGTATGTATGTATGTATGTATGTATGTATGTATGTATGTATGTATGTATGTATGTATGTATGTATGTATGTATGTATGTATGTATGTATGTATGTATGTATGTATGTATGTATGTATGTATGTATGTATGTATGTATGTATGTATGTATGTATGTATGTATGTATGTATGTATGTATGTATGTATGTATGTATGTATGTATGTATGTATGTATGTATGTATGTATGTATGTATGTATGTATGTATGTATGTATGTATGTATGTATGTATGTATGTATGTATGTATGTATGTATGTATGTATGTATGTATGTATGTATGTATGTATGTATGTATGTATGTATGTATGTATGTATGTATGTATGTATGTATGTATGTATGTATGTATGTATGTATGTATGTATGTATGTATGTATGTATGTATGTATGTATGTATGTATGTATGTATGTATGTATGTATGTATGTATGTATGTATGTATGTATGTATGTATGTATGTATGTATGTATGTATGTATGTATGTATGTATGTATGTATGTATGTATGTATGTATGTATGTATGTATGTATGTATGTATGTATGTATGTATGTATGTATGTATGTATGTATGTATGTATGTATGTATGTATGTATGTATGTATGTATGTATGTATGTATGTATGTATGTATGTATGTATGTATGTATGTATGTATGTATGTATGTATGTATGTATGTATGTATGTATGTATGTATGTATGTATGTATGTATGTATGTATGTATGTATGTATGTATGTATGTATGTATGTATGTATGTATGTATGTATGTATGTATGTATGTATGTATGTATGTATGTATGTATGTATGTATGTATGTATGTATGTATGTATGTATGTATGTATGTATGTATGTATGTATGTATGTATGTATGTATGTATGTATGTATGTATGTATGTATGTATGTATGTATGTATGTNTTTATTTATTTATTTATTTATTTATTTATTTTTATCTGAAAAATGTTCGAGTATGAATTTTGTGTTGAAAAAGTGAAACGTTTGGTGTTTGTCAGTAGCTTAACACCCACTGCCTGTTCGGTAACATGGATTTCCATTTTGGAAGTCTCTGACTGACACATGCAGATCCTGAATGAACAACTCTTGGCGCGATATCGTTCCAATTCCTCCAAATCCCAGCCACTTGCCTTCGGGTCAATCAGTTGCACAGCAGCGAAAAATAGTTTATCGGTTTCTACGCATCTGATTAAGGCATCTACTCTCAACCGCAAAACGTAATATACAGACACGAGGTTTGAGTGTAATTTTCCTCTTGGGTACACACACACACACAAGCGAATAACAAGTCACTTATCACCAAGATGCTTGGTTGTAAAAGTAAGCTCTGATATGTTGATTTGACCAATACAAAATGGATAGGTTCAATTGTGATTTGTTTCATGGCCATGTTTCTACTAAAAAAAACTTGTTAAACCCCTACCACACAGCAGCTCTTGGGAATGTTCTACTCAGTGCTCGTAATCTCATAATGCAGGTCAAATAACAGCGCGAAATAAAAAACATTACCTCGTAGAAAAACTGTTTCTTCTCAGAACAGAGTGATGCATTTACTCCCATCTCGTATGGAGTTCCGCATATTCTGACTTCGTGTATTTCCTCTTGAAGTATGTCCTAATAATTGCATTACAGTACAGGAAACCTCAGCGGTATCATCTTTGAAACGTACCTTTCCAGAACGCAGACTTGTGTATAGGTGTTACAGGCACATTCATTTGGAAAAAACATCTGCTATGAGGTGTACGACAAGGTAGTTTTGCCTGTGGAAGCTTCGAATCTTCAAAGGTGATGATTCCAATACGTAAATGTCTTCGTATTGACCTGGCAGAACAACAACGACAAAAAGTAAATAGCTGGACGTTTCGGTCAGCCGGACTCTTATTTGGTTTGCAGAATAGTATATCTTGCGTCATATAGTACTCTAAAGCTCAATAATCGTCTCATCTGATGTTCAGAGCTCTAACGAGCGCATGATGTACAAGCATGTTTCCCGCACTGCCTTTTTCACAACAGTATTTCAGGATTTCTTTGCTTTACTTTCGGCCTGCTCTATGCAAAATCTGAGGATCGGTTTTATCTCTAAGTGATCGTACCTGCTTGGGGTGTTGTAAGGATGTTTACCGGTTGGGTACTTGATCGATTGTGGGGTTGTGCTTGTCTGGATTACCAGAAGTATTCAATGAACATGCGATCTGGCAGTGAAGTAGGACACTTCTCTGATGCTGTTTTTTGCCAGTGACCAAATGAAACTCATTTCAGTTAGAGGTAACACGCCGCACGGTAAACGAGTAGTCTTGCTACGCGACTTTAGTCTTAGGATCATCCTAGTGAAGTTTTTTGTGGAATTTCACTGTGGGTGTCAGTTACACAACGTGCTCGATTTCAAACCAGTTGTTTCTGTTTTCTTCCATTCATCCTTTTTAGCACATGCCCCTGGTCTGCTTACATCATTAGCTAACCACCACATTTCACATTGCGAATAGCTTTAAATGTTTTTGTATGCGGGGGAGATTTCAACCGCTAGATTTGTGAACAAATTTCAAAAGGGAAAGATTTTGCTATCCGAGTTAGTCTGTGTGCCTGCTTCCACAAACAACTGTATAAGTAATAAGCGTTTTGCAACGTCTACTTTGAACCAGGTTACTCCTCCGTTTAGGTCGGTGAAAGTTCTCTTCAGCTTTCTAGATTGCTGTGCTATCATATTTCCACTCCAATGTGTTGAGAAGGAAACCAATTGGGGAAACTATTCAAACCATTTGTAGGAGCCTTGATGACTGAAAAACACGGACAATCAGCAGTTTGACTGGAAGCTTAAATGTTCTCAGACTAAATAGTTGTATTAAATGTTGAATACGGGAGAGGGTTTCCAAAACAATGCGCCTATGTTTGGAGCAGCAAAGTATACCCAGCACGGTTAACCTGGGGAACACCTGAAAGTCGCGCTTTTCACAATATAAAACATCAAATCAACTGAGGCTAGATTGCTTCCCGAACGCCCACCCACCAGCAGCGCCAGAATCATTTTGTATCGAATTGCGAACGCCTTATTTGCTTGCCGTCCATCATCCACAGGGTGGGTAGCTCCCACTTCTGGTTAGATGAGCATACTTGATGGAAAACACGTGCAGGTTAGCTCCTACAATCAGTACCTCTTCATTCATACTGGCTGGAGACTTCATGCGTGACAGGATCACAGAAAAGTGTTCACACCCATGTGGCTGGTTTCTGAGAGTCATGTGGAGAAGTTTTACATTGCGTGCACATTACCGGTCACTGACACTGGGAATGTTTGCTTTGTTTCGACAGTTTTCCACTTCACTCACAAAAAATGCTCTAAAACGTTGACCAACACTCTGGTTTCGATCTTGACGGCTGTATTTTTCATTACATCGACTTTTCACAGTCCCGGGAAGTAACCTTCAGACAAGTTATAATTTTGTTTCACGGGTTCTCTGCTGAGTATCAATGAGAATGTTTCATTTGTGTGGATTTAAAACGGCTTATAGTTCCATTTCTGGAGAAGCTTTGAAGGCACTTATTAGGGTCAAAGCTTCGTCAAACCAAATGACCGGGTTACTGGGTCGGTTGAGGTTGAAGCCGAAGAAGGGACCAGCCGGCAAGATCACTCAATGCTAGGTGTCGGCAAAAAACTTGTTTTTCAGCGTGGGTCGGCCGGTGGCTACACGCATTTGCATTGGCTCTAAGTTCTCTCGGTTTACTGCATGAAAGGATTCTTTTTGAGTATCGTTTACAGTTTTTGTTGTTCCTTGTATGTTCAGTTAAGTGAATGGGAAAAGTTCCGTGAATTTTGATTGGGTTAAGTCTTGTGTCAGTTCTGCATATTACTCAAATTTGCTGGCAGCCACATACTGTCAAATGTCCATCCTGTCTATCTTCGTATTCCGTATGATAGAATAAATGCATGACCTGTTTGAGGGGAAAACGATTTGTATTTCCTCACGCGCTTTTTTGCATTAGCGGAAACAGCACCACCGAATCAGGTGTCACAGGAAATCTTAAGCTAGAAGGATGCACCATCAAAAGCTGGTATGCGGATGGTGATTTTCTCGATGTTTCAATTGATGGCACAGTAACGACTCATTGATTGATTTCTCATTAGTCACATTGGTTGTGTGAGTCATTCAGATTGATAATTGATAGTTGCAATTGGACTGACCACCGTTGTAGAAAGTGCCGAGGTAGATGTTGGTAGCTCAGGCAGCTTTGAAGACCAATTAGTTCTTCTCTTGGTTGGGCAATTTGATTGCAACCGTTTCATTGCCAATCGAGGTGATATCTTCAGTGTGTTGTTACGAAGCCCGGTATAGCGTAGCGATGGGTAGGTGGTGGTGCGTTGAGTACTGTTAATATACGTGCCGCAAGCCGGGGTTGACCTTCGATCACTATTGGTTATTCGGCTGGGTGGTTCCATTGGTTGATCTGTTATTCTGAGTCCCGATTGGTCGATGACCAAGTAACTTTTGAGCTTGGCCTCTCCTGCTGTCAAACATGCGATTACTGTTCATGAGATCGATATGAATCATTAGAACTACCTGACCAAGATAATTAACTACTTAATCGTTAACAGTCATTTACATCCGTATGACCATTTCAAAATTGAAATCACCAAAACGGAGGTGGATCAAGTCTGACCCTTCACCTCCTCAGCTAAATCGCGAAGAAGTGGGCGCTGACCTTGTGGCAATCAGCGGTTCGTTCAGCTTCCGGACTGAGTTAAGTTGAAACCTTATCACGCTGGGTGTTTCTGATTACACCCCGATTATAAAACAGGAACGAGAAGTTTTCAACAATACACACTACAGAGTGGACTAGAGTAAGTTCTTTGATTTGTCCGGGCGCTCACTCCAGGGGAGGGAAGAGGAAGGAACAAACGAGAATGCGACTTGCAACATCCAATTAAGTATCACTTTCCAGTATCCATGGGGTAGTTACTTACATTGAGTTGGGGCGCCGTGTGCTCACTCAGTTGTGTTGAGTTTACCTGTCATTTTTTCTAAGTGTCTGTCTGGACATCACTGTTTCGATGAGCTGTAGATTGCAGGTCTTCTCATTTACTAGTTTACGTTCA
>SJOL01006626.1:122568-137787 GCA_004794785.1 Opisthorchis felineus
CAGTTGCTTCCACAGATCCAGTTGTCGTATCGTGGAGGGATGGCGGACTAAAGCAAGCCTCTTGCCAGAGGAAGTCATTCTGAGGAGAATACAACTAACCCCTACATACCGACTGAAAGCTAGCCTGTGCTACTCGCTGGTGATGCAACACCGAATGATGGAAAGACGTTTGCAGATATGCCTACAGGAACAACTCGAGCTGCGCTCTGTGACACATCCATCAACAAAAACGTAGTGACGTTCAAACCATCCTCCAGGTGCACGTTGCTCTCAAGCATGAAAGCTCCAGGAATAACGGCACATTGCTTAAAACGGCAAAAGGTGCGATTTTCAGTATCATATGAATTCGTTTCTTTGCGAAAACTTTGAGAGCATATATGTTGCTGCCTTTTTGCCTAAAACCTAGTGCCCCATACACGTTTTTCTATTTTCAGCCGTTCCGACTGCCATCATTTTCAGATTTGCTATCGATCTGGTAGGGCGCCTATGACGTAAATTTTCTGCGTCTCAGATTTCACCTACATTTAACGAGTATTCTGGTTGCCATGGCATCACCAAAACCACTTACCCTGGAGTCGAGACTCAAAGCTTCTTTGTCGTTTATATCCATCGGGGGAGAAGCAAATATGCGTTCACAAATCCCGGTGACGCCATTACATATGAATTCATTTGTTGACAGGGGACTTCACGCCATAAATTTACGCTGACGTCAGCTCGAATAGCTTGATCATGGGAAAGCTAAAAGTGCATGGATGTGTGCTGCAATCATTGATCTAACTGGTGAATTCATTTTCGAAATACCGACTTTACCGAAACGGTTATAGGGTGGGCAAACGGACCTAAAATAGTGTGGCAAGGAAACGGATGGTCAGCATTTTCCCGTTTTAAATCGTTGTAAATTGCAAAGAGTTAATGCTATCTCACTGGCATTTGTGCATTTGCGCTCTTCGTGATTCAACACCATCACCTTGACCAACGGATGTTTTCCTCACTGCAAGACTTGAATTCCACAAACAGAAAAACAATTTTTAAAACTTAAAAAAATCATTCAACTGTAACACCCTTTCGATGCCTAGCTGCCATGCCACCATGAGCTCCACGAACGGCTTTGGTACCACGCATAGTAGGATCACTGGACGGCACACACAAGGGACTGACAAGGGGGGGTGAGATCACGTACAAACCGTCGTCGGATGGATATAATGTCACCACACGATGAACATTGGGTTGTTCGTAGTCGTATCCGCAAGCCTATTCTGCGCGCAGCATATCTACCACGACCAAGTGGGAATTTCGCACACGATTCAAAACGTTTCGATTGGTTGTCTTGGCTTGGTGAGCGTGTTCTGGACTGCAAGAGTATGTTTATATGACCTTGAGATGGGTGACCAATCGGAAAAACAGGGCCATTCTTTTATTTACGAATAGATGTACCAAGCAAGACCAAACCGGCTGTCCTTGCAGCGTCACACATCTTCAATCACCAATATATGGATTAGGAAACCAATAGAAAAACGAAAAATTAGGGATAGGTGTCAAGTGACTCAAAAATCGAATGAGTCAGAGTAATGATCGATACCTCAGTGGTTGCGATCTTCAAAATCTGGAGAATTCGTTTTCAAGTGATACTGAATCCACAAGTGGAGGTTCCCTTCCGTTTGAGAATCACTGCGCCACTCAAGTATCTAGACCAGAAAAGCTTGTAGGTGACCTCCTCTAAGAGGAATTTTGCTTTCCTTTTGACGGGGAATTTGGTGAAATAATGCCTCAGTTTGCGATCCGTGGTGGAAACGCCGCGCCGGTTTCTTAAAAATCGAAAGCACCACAATCAGATAACCAAAGAACCCTCTGCTCCGTGAACTGCACTCTCCAGGGCGGGAGACTATTGTCACCACAATTCAGAATGAACCGATGGATATCCGGGTAACTGACTGATATGAAAAGTTCATCTCCCCTCGGTTCTCTGAAAACTATTGAAGGCTCGAAGTGTGAGTAGGGTTCTAGCAAATCTGAGTGACTCTGTATCACTACGGCTTCATGATTAAGTGACTGAGTTCCCTAACAGTTGTTGTCTGGGTCACTCAAGTAATCACAAGTCGCAAATCTGCCTCCCTCTTTTCGCTTTGGAGGCGACGCATGAAATAAAGCTGCTAATGTGCCGAGAAAAACTTTATCCCCTGCACGATTTTTTCTGCAAGTCGAACACGAGTTGTGCATTGTCCATACGGCTTCCTCCCACATAAGGATAGCAGAAACTCGGGGACTGTGCCTACTTGACGAGCCCCAAGAAGGGCGGAACCGCTCGTGGGCTGTCGAGGAGTCTTCAGCAAAGTTATGAGTAGTGTGTTACTTCTAGACAACTACCCTTCTACTCCGCAGCTTTCGTCCACTCCAAACTAATAAACTTGGTTTGACAGTTGGACTACGTTCAATTATTCCGAAACCTGCTCATTCACTTTGCCTGTCACCTCTTCGGTAGTATCCGCCTGGCTTCCCGAGCGGATTGAGTGGACTACGGTGACTTGTACATGAACAGACACCCACAAACGGTTTGGTTGAATTCCTTTGTAATGTGCTGTGTACAAGTCCTTGACCCCGATGTTGACTCCAGGGTCAAACTATCATCGGCCGGTCATGAGTGACATTTTGCAAGTCTTTTATGGCAAACAGCTGCTCGGTTGCAATTATCTTATGGATGTTATCGGTCAAATGATTTGGCCTTCTCTCCATAAGTGCTCACGTTTTTCACCCAGTTAGCTATATGGGCTGCAAAAATGAGGTCTGGGGAAAGACATTGTTTCGTTTTTCTAGTAAACAATTAGATAGAAGCGATCCGGCGGGAGAAGAACGATGAAAATCTTCAAGTTCTACTTTCGTTTTGTGCAGGGTCGAAAACAGCTCAGTTTCGACTAGAATTAAACTATCATATGATTGTTGCCTTTTGAAGCATGCATCCGTAATTTATCATTGATGGAAATGTCTGAAAACGTTTCTCCCGTCAAGAAGTTCTATTCATCCGAAAATTTCCATCATCTAGGATGAAAACTATCCGTATGGGACAAAACGGTTAAAGTGACTGGTGAAATTAATGACCCTTCAGGAGTGTCTACAGTTAAGTGAACGATAAATCAACAACAGACAGAGATGAGTGTTCATCTTTCGATTAGGTAGCCGAGGCATCAGTTAGGCATGCTAATTCATGAGAAACTTGTTTGTTCCTCAACTAATTTCCGCCTCGTTACGCTGCATTTTGCAACAATGTGCCCAAAAAGTCTTTTCACCTGATCTATCTGTCTGGCTTTCTGCCTAGTTAGCTAACTGGCTACCGGCGTGCTCACCGACAGGTTTGCCTAATTAGAATTTCAAACTTTACTGTTTGAAAATAATCCGTTTTCTTATTTCACTTAAACAATAATGCGTTCGCATTCACTCAAAGTCCAACTGATCCAGCTGGGGCTCGCAGCCATGCAACTGATAGGCAGTGTGCTCAGGTTTACCCCAACCGAAACACCTGCTGGGATTAAATGCGGAAGAAGTGCCTGTTGTGGTAGGGCTTTACTTTGGTAAAACGTTTTAGAGTCTCTATAAAATGTAAACACTATGGTTTGGAAGTTATTGGACGTCTCAATGGAGATTTATTTTCCGTAAGTGAAGGCCATATATACTGAAAAGCGGAGAAGCACCGTACAGCTGTTCCATTCTCATTGAGAATAGTCAGCAGTGCTCATCTCACGAAACGGTAGTAAAGAATCTCGAACCCGTCCGTAGTTTGAACACTTAACCGCTCGAACACGAGCGGCTGGTCAGTAGTGTGATTAGCCCGCGCCAAAACAGGATGTAGCACCATCCATCCTTCAGTCACAGAGGTCACATCACGTGATCATACGTGCTAAATGGCTCCTCGGGCGACGACTTCTTAGAAGGAGGTTTCACGCATCCAGTAAAACTATCCTTCCTGTGAAGTACCTATAGTTTCAGTTTAATGTGAAGAGATTTAATAACTTTCATTTGAGATTTTTTTCTTGTCAATGAAGCCAGTCTATGCTGAGAAGTTGAAAAGCACCGCAGCTCTGTTTGATCAGCATGCTTCTTGGTCTTTCAGCATAGACTGACTCCAGTTAAATGACGAGATCTTCGTCTTTGAAAACCCACCGGCCTCATACTACCCTCAACTGTTAGGCCCTCTGCACTAATCTACACTGCAAAGTAGTTCCATAATTTCTATGGTACCCCTCACCTTCCATCAGATGCTGAGAAGGAGCTTGGACATCTGACCTTAGACTACTCGCATGTTTCGTCAGTAGTATACGTTGTTACACTAGCAGCTAGATTTCGTGAGTACGAAACACTTAGTGTAACTAATATTTATACCTTACGTCAGAACTTACCAACCAAAGGTGGGCATAAATGAGGCAGAGGGAAACCGGTAGGTAAATTTCTCCAGAAGTATGTGTTTTTATGGGACTGTATACATGGACATCAAGAAGTTATTCGAAACAATGCAGTCTTATGGGCAACAAACTGGAAGACACCTGTTCATCAAGCTGGTATTTTAAAAACAAAACCAGAAGATGTGGTCTGAACGATCGGTTAAAACATTTGGGTCCCTCTGGTGGTCAAAGCATCGAGTCCGTGTTTTGGTTACAGGCTGGCTACAGAAGGATATAATGAAGCGTAAAATAGTTGTCCAAGTGAGGTAGATTCATTCACCTGCATTTTCTCTCCGACATTATTTAGGTGGATCACGTATGAATCGCGTTCCATAAGTCAAACTGCGTTACACCGCGGTTTCGAATTTAGCACGTGTGGTCATCGGCGCCAGAGATACCATGTGATCACATGACTGAGGTTTAGAAACATCACGCGTGCGTTGATTTAGTACATATTACTTACCAGATTTTGAAGACATGAAGCGGTTAGTAAACGCTTTACGGATTACTACAATACATCACTACAAAAGAGCACGTTTCAGGATGGAGACTTGAAAGGGGTTGAAATTGCGTGCTGTCCATCTGTTTTGTTCCTGGTGCACATTCTGAAAAATTCCGTGAAGCTTAAGGAACACATTTCGGACTTGGCTAACTCAAGTCACTTGTGTCGACAATCTGGCGTAGGCCGTTGTGTCCAAATGCATCTTCCCAATTTCTGGTGATGCTAAAATTGGTTGTTTGAAGACCACATGAATGCTGTTCGGGCAAATCTTACCGTTTTTTGGTAATTTCAAAAGGACAGTAGGATGGAACAGAGTTGTTATCCCTGGTTCAGTCTCACCTGGGCTACAAAATAATGTAAAACTGGGCTCAACTAAACCCATGTTATATCGGCGCATTCGAAAAATGGAGCGCGTTTTGTGCAAAACATCCAGAATATTGCAGAAAAAGGCGGATTCATTAACACAACCTTAGTTTGAATTCAAAGTTTTCGTGCACAGTCACACTTGTGTTGTGTTTGTGAACGCTGCCGGTGAAAAAATCGGTCTTCCGGCTGTTCAGATTGCTGGGATGACACTCCCGATTTGTTCGGTAACATACGTCTCCAAATGAATAAACAGGGTCACCATTTGAGTGACATTATGATCAATATTTCTATTGTAAACAAGAGGAAACCTGTGATGGTTTATTTAACAGATGGTAGTGAATAATGGCCAATGAAGACACTACGTTGATTGTCCGATTCCTCGTTACATAATGCACCTGCCATCTGGCTGGATACAACGGACTTTGCATGTGTTACAACTGTCGACTTGGCTTCTTCCGCCTGGTTATTGGTACCCGATGGAGCCACAAGGCCAGTACCAATTACCTGGACTTATAACGACCGTTCACCGCCGCATTCGCGTGAGACTCTCTGCGAATGTGTGCCAAATCACTAAAGACTAATTTGTTCCATAAATTGGAAAATGTGTATTCTCCGGTCCATACTCTCTCTTGTGGATGAATCGGTCTGTTCTGAAAAGCCGTACAGCTTTTTTCTGCTTGTTGGCAGCGTGCATCTCACCAAACGTAGGGAGTTTTGAACCCGTAATCTTTCGGCCAGTGGTTGAACACCTGACCTCTTTACCTGATCAGCAGTGTGAATAACTCGCAATTAGACAGGATATAGCGCCATTCATCCTTGGGTCATGCAGTCTACATCACATGACTGCACGCTGACTCACCCGTGTACTCTTGGCCTTGGAAATTATTCCTCTATAGCTCTCCGAGAGACAGAAATAGCTCCGGTTCCAAAGAAAAAAAGCTGTGTACGCAGCCGCATAAACCACCAGAGCGAAATTCAGCACAGAGTTTAGTACAACCCAAACATCCTGCATATGGTTTAGACTGCCAGACTACCACTTCCGCCTGTGAAGAATAGCCTGTTTATTCTGTCCACCTCAGACTCCATCTATATACGTGAATGTAAGCGTGGGGGGCATCAAAGTGGATAGAACAGAAACGTGCGGCAGAATCTTTGTCCAAGCCATTGTTCAAATCGGCCAAAACTATTTAGTAAACCGTATTCGAAAGATACTTGTTGATGCCCCGAACAGCGCTGCAGCGCAAGGTTCACTGACGATTGTCAGGCATGTTTTCAAAGGACCACTGTTGCGCTGGCCACTGGATTCATCAAATTGAACGCGCTGCATAGCAAAAATGGTTTTAAGCTTAGCATTAACATGATAACGACGAATGATTGGTTGATCTTCACTATATCCGAATAATCCAGTCGAGACGCTACCTTTCTGGTGTTTGCTTCAACTCAAACAATGGAAACCATTGCTTCACATTCCTGAAGGCCTGAAACAGCTGCAGAGTGTTTCCCAAATTTTTGGTCCTAGACTGAGTTCGTTTGCGTATGACATCAAGACTGAAATTTCTAAACCTTCATAGATTGTAAAATATTGTAGATTCTACCAAGGATTCCTCCTCATATCTACATCACATGCATAAGATGAGTTGAACTGAAACTGGTAGTACTCTAACATTGTAGTAAGATCAATCCAGATGAATTCTTGGTTCCAATGCCCCTGATATCGACCGGCAACTGTGCTCAGTATGTCCCAAATGTGTGGGCCAGCTGCACACCAGAAAAGTTTCTTAACTAAAGAGAGCGGATTACTCAGGTACTATATGTTTACTTTTCACTTTTCACAAGACTGAACAGAACTGGATCGGAGAGGACATTCTAGTTTAGCCAATCTCACGATTGACTGCGTTCACTTTCTTTATTCGGCAAAACAGATGGAATAAAGCAACTTACTTAATTTTTGACTCCATTTTTGTGTCCGGGAATGCGAAGATAATCGATCTGCCATACGGTTGAATTCGTGCTTTCCTGAGGAACGTTTTTCGGCCAACAGTCCAGTTTGGTACATCAAGTTGAACGGGAAAACTTCGATCGTCAAACGATTAGCAACCATTTCCTGGTAGTTGTAATTTAGAGCGAAATGAAGCATAGCTATTAATTCCTTCCTGAATTCCAAATGATTGAAGGTTGGTTTTTGAGTTTTGTCTTTTTTGGAGGACAGTATATGCAGTGGGAGGTTATGAGTGCATTCCAGATGAGGGGATTCGACATGCTTGATGCAGGCGCAGACTTTTTATGAAGAACAACAGGGGAAGTAATTTTACACAGCTGCCGTCACATTACACTGGTCCTGAAGAATCAGACAATTAGCCTTCTGAATAGGCAAACTGAGTGAAGGAGGACGATACTGTTCAAAATGAGTGAAAGGAAAAACAGATGGACAAACGAGTGAGTGAATGAACGGGAGAATGTGCAAGTGAGTGGGTTGAATGAATGAATGAATAAATGAATGAATGAGCGAATGAGTGAATGAATGAATGGATGAATGAATGAATAAATAAATAACTAAGTGAACGAACAAACAAACGAACGAACGAACGAATGAATGAATGAATAAATAAATAAATAAATAAATAAATAAATCAATGAACAAACGAATGAATGAATGAATGAATGAACGAATGAGTGAATGAATGCATATACGAATGACAGAATAGATGAAGGTAGGAGGGAAGAAAGGAGAATAAGTAAGTGAATGAGCGAATGAACAACTGAATGAATGAAAGAGTGAATGAATGCATAAATGCATGAAGGAAGGATTCAAGTAATGAATAAACTTATTATGAGTGCTGACTGAGTGACCAACTGACCGGCTGAATGGGTGCATGATGGTACTGTTGAATGGGAACTCTGGAATGAACTCTGACAAAATAGATGAATGAATGAATAAATTACTTAAGGAATGAATGAGTTTTTATTAAAAGAATGGATAAGTGATTCAAGGGAGAAACTAGTGATGGTCGTTGGTTCGCTCGCCGAGCTGAGAAATTTGATTGCGAACGTTTCAGCACCAACCGAGGTGACATCATCAGTGCGTTGCTAGAGTGTGTGGTGGAGCATAACGATTGGTCGGTGGTTGTGCGTTGAGTAGTGTTGCGTAAGTGTCGCTAGACGGGGCTGACCTTCGATCACGATAGGTTGTTTGGTTGCTTGGTCTGTTATCCTGTGTCCTTATTGGTCGGTAAACACGTGACCTTTGAGGTTGGCCTCGCATGCTTTCGTGCTTTGGCCGGTGCAGGAGTGACCTCTGTTCTTGGCCCTTCCGAGTTCTAACTTATGATCATTATTGATCTGACTCCAAGGAGTTCCAGGTTTCTTTGTTTTCGAATCCACTATTCGGTTCTCCTTGAGTATTCCGAGTGAGATTTTGTTCCTTTGCAAGTAGTGGTGCGTAAACTGGATCCAGTTCAACTCGTGGTTTACCGGGCTTCCGGAAATTCCCTTTCGCGTCTCGTGTCTCCAGCTGGTGTATGCACGTTTTAGCAGAAGACCAGACTGAATGTGCAGAGCCATTGGTGTAGTTCTAACGAAGGACTTGGGCTCCGATAAGCTGAAAAATTTTAAAATTACCGTCCAACATTAGCGCTAGTCAGGTGAATGAGACTTATCAAAGGGCAAAAATTCCAGCCAATATAATTTTACCAGCCCGATCAGCCACTCCCGTTCAGCTTGCCCATTGTGACTTAGGGACCAGCTAGAATACTCCCCATAATTTGTGCAAATGCGGCCGCCGAGAGTGCCAGTTCTTTTGGGGAATAGACGGATCCAAAGAGCAAATCCGTAAGGGCTTCCGTAAGAGGTGGTTAATCGTCCAGGAAGAGATAGGGCGATGGAGGGGAGACAACAGACTTGAAGACAGGGGAACGAATTTTGAAGCGACAGCTCTCACACCTGAATGACACACCTGTGGAGGGTTGAAACTAGCGGGTCTGTCGCAAACCTAAGGTCGATGGGTAAGCCCTTCCTTATAAACGGACATTGGACCGAGAAAAAATAAAATCCCCATAGGGATGGGAACTATTGGCTGTGCCGCTAAATGATGGAGGTTAAAGGGTAGAGGGAAGAACCTGTTGGAGAATCTAGTTCGACGTGAGAACAGCGCTTGGAAATCGCTGTAGAAATAATGGAATCTGGGGACTACTTAGTTGATTTGAATGTATGCCGTCTGAAGGCCCCCCGTAACAGACTGATCACATTTGGGCATATTGAGTCGGATAACGTGGAAAGATTTCGAATCGGAAGTACAATGTGCAACAGCTCTAGTCTGCTCTCGCATACATCAAATATCAGTCCGGATCTTGGCAACCTGAGACAAAGTTGAGGTATTTGGAGGTCACAGACATTTTTGAATATGGGGTCGGTGAAATTACCCAGTTTGTGGGATGGAGAATACAAACAAATTGGCGAAAGTGCCGTCTGTTAGCTGCAAGATATGGAAACCGATAAGGATCTCAGGGACCGTCTCTTAAAACCCCTTGCTTGTGAGTGAATTCAAAGCCGTCACCAAAGCTGCAGGTGCCACCAGAGAGAATCGCCATAAAAATATTGTTCCCTTTGATTGGGGAAAACAGTTGGGCCAGATATACATCCTTGAAAGCCGCCAAATGTGGACTACCATTCCGGAGCCATGAGAAGATAGGGTCAACTTTGTCGAATGTCAGAGGCTTCCGGTCAAAGATGACTATCTTTTGAGGATTCCGTATTACAAGAGCTTTGATTGGATATGAAATCTTTGATCAATATCCATCCGAGAAAATGGAGGTGCGAATAATTGGTTTTGGTTGGTTGAATCATAGAATGAGCCATACTTACTGCAGGCAGTGATAAGTGACTTTTTCCCCGACGAAGTAAATTAGCGAAAATTTGAAGAAAACCTGGAAATACTCGGCAGCATTTTTACCTCTGAGACGAGAATGAACTGAAGGAATTGCATAAGCGCCAAGAACAAACGGCATTTGGATGTCAGACCACTTTGCATTTATGAACAAGGAAGGCGAACTGGACAGATCCTCATGAGCTGACCTTAATAAGATGGAGAAACACGAATTGAATGTCCAAAGTCGAGATTGTCACGAGAATTTAACCATCAGTGCGTTCAAGGTAGGTGGAGGGTGGTTGGTTGTCCAGGAGTACACAGCAGGCCTAGTGACAATTTGGATTTGCCAGGTTTTCTGGTCAAAGGCGTATTAGGGTTAGGCCGGTGTGTACTCTGACGTTACCAAGAAAACAGACAAGACTGAGTTCTGACAGTACAATTATATTTTGGTTATAAGTCTAGACAGAGTCGCATAGATGGTTTATCACTGTTACGGAGTTGGGGGCCAGACTGAGCATCCGGTACAAGAAGGTAGTGATGTTTGCTATATAAGGGCTGCGCGTGAGTTCAAGGGTTACGCCGGTTTTGATATGTTGCTTGGTTGAGTATAGCTAAGTAAAGTATCGGTTTTGATAATGCTGTAGAATCAGTCTTACGAGTAACCAGCGAATCACGATATAGCGACCGAGTGTTGTTGGCCGAGTTGGTGAGCCGAGTCTCTGAAGACTGACTAAGATACACTAGACATGTTGAGATAGCTACCAACAGTCTATGAGTGGCTAAGATGATGAGTGAAACTTCTGTCGGAGAAGTTGTCACTCGAGGAGCCAATCAACACGCGTGGCTACGTGATGAGCAGCGCTCTATCCTGTCCAAGTGCGGGTTGATCACACTACTGTTTGGCCACTTGTGGCTGAACGGTTGATAGCTTAAACTAATGGCCGAGAGTTCGTGGATTCGAGACCCCCTGCCGTTCCGTAAGAAGTTCTCTGCTGTTGATGCAGTTTGTGCAGTGATTGGGGCTATGAAAAATAGGTGTTGGGCTGGGGAGCCGTATTGCAAGCAGACCATCGGAACCGGGGTATTTGTTGCTTTGAATCCTCAAGATTATGGGGTCTTTCAATGCGGTAAATTGGTGTATTTTGAGATATTGTAAATAACGAGCATTAAGATTGATAGTTTCCGTTGCGTGGTCAGGGTGGTGCACGATAATGGGTCAATCGTGTTAAGGGCATTGGTTTTTTTCTAGTTTATTTTTTGAAGTTGAGTTCATAGACTGGGCTGAAGCGCACTGCTTTCCGAGTGAAGTTCGAATCAGGCAATCTTGGCAGCAGGCAGAGTGGCGGTGAGGTTAGGGTTACGTGGCAGAACAGTGATGTCCAATGAAGAGGAAGCCACCACGGAGGGTGCTGTCGTGGAGGAATGGAATACTGACATGATTTGTGGATGTGTTCACCAAATTTGTTAGGAGCGGACGGGTTAATACGATCTTTTTTCACCAGGAAGTAGGAGAGGTGGCATCATTGTCAAGTTTTTTTAGGTTTAGATGATGTAAAAGCTGACAACCAGCGCTATACATTATGTTGAACTCACCGGTATTGTCAGTGGTGTTGTAGGCGTAACCTGTTTCAAACAAGAGGGACACATGCGTTGGTAAACACATCAAGTTTAAAAAAAACATACTAAGAAGTACCGAGGTTCGAGGCTCCAGGTTCACTGGTAAAATCTCAATTGCCAAGTGGTACAGGATTTGACCTAAGAGAGACTTTGAGAGGAGCAGCTGAAACCATGGAAAAGAGTAACTTACAGGTTGAGTTTTCTAGTGTGTTCATTTGAATCGATTAGTAGGATGATGTAACTTCACAGGCAGGATAATGGCGAGAATAGCTACAATCTCGAATGTTTTAAAGAGAGAAATGAGGTGTAGAATGGGGGAGAATTCTGAGCACGTGTAGCGCCCCAAAAAGTTCTCCTGGTTATTTTCAGGCTGCCATGCGATTTGAGTAGTGACTTGGGTTGCTCGTGTGGGTGGTTAGACCACACAATTGAAACCCTATCTGAGAGGCGGGGCATAACCGGTTGTGTGACAGGTTAGCAAAGCTTTCCTAGCGAATACAGGAACGGAGGATTGAGCCATCAAAACAAGCATGTTTGAGGAATCCGTGTTCTTTTGGTGAATAGTGTGAAACTGATATTTTTTTCTAAAAAATTACTTGGATTAAAAATTTTCCAATTTCGTGGTTTCGTTGGGACGAAATACACTTCACTGGATTGCTAAAATTATGGTGAAACGCGGTGGTGTGGAAAATTGCCAAAATCGTGTCGACAAAAAAACATGAGTTGCTGCATTTGTGTATCTCACCTTGTTTTAAATGATACCTAGGTGCGAAGGGCTTAAAGAAAGGGCTTCCCACAGCTGTTTATGCTACACGCACAAGGTTTGGCGCCATGCCTGGGATAAATAGACTAAATGCTGTTTTTTCATGCTCACTCACAGCTAATGGTATAAACCGAGTACACTCTCATAGATATAAAAGGTCACGCCTTCGCTTTCTGACTGAGCAAGCTGAGGATTCCTCCCATTGGCTCCATAATGAGTAGCCGCTTCTTTGATGAAGTGATATAGAAGAGGGCATTCCGCTATCAACTTTAGGAATTGCGTGACCATTACGGTGTCGTGTCCAATCTGCTCATTTCTATTACCGACATCACTTTTGGTATTTTCGAGCCCGCTTAAAACCAAATTTCCAAGAGAGGAATAATTTTTACTGAATAATGCCGTTCTTCCAAACGCTGAGGAGAAAAAACGCACGCATTAACTGCAAAAATATTTAGTCTGAGAGTAGGGCGTCGAAATACTTTCGACCTGAAAGATTTATAGATCGGACGACACGCAGGTCTCGGGGACCTGTAAAATAGGTTTCTGACTGGAGATGAAAAATTATGTTCCTCTCAGTGGTCACCGATTCTTTTTGAGGACCTGGAAGCAGTAAATTTTTGAGCTCAAAATCTCGTTTGGGCATTTAATAGTAAGATGAAAATTAGGTACACAAGTAACAATTTCAAACTGACAGCATTTTGCTGACTTTTCTAATTTCCTTATACCGATCTGGTAAGCCCCAAAGAGGGTAATGAGCATTTTGTGGTTGAGGTATTTGGTTTTCAGACACTTTGGGCACATGTTAGCATTTTAGTCCTCTGGTGTGCTTCACACAGATTCCTCAAGGCCCGGTACGTGTCCGGATAAGACGAACGGAGGCTCCACCCCCTGTCAGATCATCTGCCTTGATCACTAGGTTCCTTTACCCGATTTAATCCCATTCACTCCGCTGAGTAAAACCACCAGTGGCCATTCGATACCGTGAGTAAAAGCTTGAAGCTGCCCACCATACTGTCACGTGCTTCACTCCCCTGTGCTCACATGATGGATCTTAATGGAGATGAAAATCCATTGAATCAGACCACATCCCTAATATCCTTTCCATGTAGCCAGACAAGTTCAAACCTGGACACCTGGTAGTCAAGACAACAAGAGAGATGCAAACTGAACATCAGCAGCATGCTTGAAATTTAACACTTGCTTGATAACTGAAGACAAGGTGAAAAATAGGCCATTACTTTACTTTCGTAAGTAGTATAATCCTAGCCAAAATTTAATCCACAATCCACAAATTCTATACGGTTCCATTCAAAGCTAAGTGATTGTCAGCACCGTGTAAACAAGGAACTGCTTTTCTCATTTTTCCCACCGAGTTTTGCACAGAGATGTGACACTGATTTTTCAAGATATTTGGTGAGGTCAGAATTTGTACCATTCACGTCACCACTATTAAATAGAGTAAAAATGCCATTGAGAAGGTTACACAATTTTTATTTACTCGGAAGCTAAATCAAGCATGAAAGAATTAGACTGTTACTAACACTCGCACGACCACTAACCCATCGCTACGCACCACTACGCGCCCTAACGACGCACTGATGATGTCATCTCGATTGGTGATGAAACGTTTGCGATCGAGTTGCCCAGCTCAGCGAACAAGCCAACGACCAGCATTACACACTCAAGTTAACTGAGAGGTCTTGTGAAACGTCGATTCCGTGTGGTATTGATTTTAAGTTTGCAAACCACCATAATCGATCCTGGTTTGTCGATGATGTCACCTCGATTGGTGCTGAAACGTTTGCGGTCAAATTGCCCACCTCAGCGAACAAGCCAACAACCATCTACGTTACTTGAGCTACCAACATTTTCCTTTATAGAAAACCTGCAAAACACCTCATGGTGATAAGCTTGACTAGTTCGGCGATTCCAAAACCTCTATTGAACTGAGATGATTCGTACGCAGCTCATTGGAATTCTGTCGAATCAAAAATACCATTATTGCTCTTTCGCAATCTTGGAAGGGGCTATAAATGTATTCCTGCTGGAAGCACACAAGCTTTTACCCACACAGTTGCAAGCTTTCCTCACAAGTGTGAATAGAGAAAAACACGAAATCTATCGGTTGTTAATGGATAGCCTGAAGTGGAACAAGGCGTTCCTTGCAGAAAAATGAAAACGGTATGTGAAGGTTTCATATCTTTGTTTTTGATGCAGGCAGTTGATGATACCTGCTTGGAATGATGATTATCGCGGGAGGGCTATGGGGTGAATGAGCACAGGGTTGATGCTGAATGCAAAGTATGTAAACTGTTGTCTGACTAGATGTTATGGCTCGTTTTTAAGTCCCCATTTTAGCTTTTCCTGTGCTGGAAATTCAGGAGTCCCGTTGGTGAGGACCATGTTCTTTGTTTTTGGTGATAATGTGCACCTGTCTTTTACCGGAACCAAACCCTCTACTTGTTGGTCCTCGAAATTCGACGCCTTTACAGTGTCCAGTTTCATTAAGCTGTGAAAATTGCTAGGTCAGAGTGGGAAGTGAGGATTTAGGCTCAGTTGTTCGTGTGGTGTTGAGGCCCCGAGAACGATGACGACTGGTCTTTGCAGATGCTTAAATGAGCGGATATGTGTTACTGTTTTATGCTTTCGCTTCGAATCTACTCAGAATGCTACCACA
>SJOL01006626.1:154308-168531 GCA_004794785.1 Opisthorchis felineus
AGCGCATAACTGCTAGCGATAAAGCGATATCCGTGCGGAATTCCGCCAAATACTGACGATTAGTTACCCGATAACACCCGTTGCATGGGATGTATGCAGCAAATTGCACGCCAAACTTGCGGTTCACAATTCGCCAAAGTCATACTTGTTTCATTATTAGAAGTGCAGTAAAGGCTGTTTACTGCGAATTCAGTTCATTTAGGTTTATCAGCTATGAACCACGTACCAAGGGTAGTCTGGTAAACAAATTTATTTGCCCTTCTTTGACACTGTCCAAGTTTATTGTCTCCACGGCTAAATTACTTCAAAGTCGCAGTATACGCTGGTAGAGATGGGGAAAGGAGAAGACACCTGAAATTGTAGGGTAGCAGAGATGGTTAATGCCATCATCACAGTCGAAAACCAGAAAGTAATGTCCTGTTGCTGAACTGATCAACTGGATCTCTGAAGTTTGCTGTGACTGAGTGTAAAAACATTTGACGTTGTCAGCTAACTTTAGTAACTTCCCAACGACTATGCACTAGAAAGAAGCAGATTGTAACTTTGAATTGGATAGTCATCTCCTTGGTTTGCTTTGGAGACAGTGAATGGCATGTCAGTATATTGGTGGCTGGAGTGGGCTAATTGGATGTTGGTCAGATGGCAGTTGATCAGTTTAATGAGCTTGGAAACTGGCTTGCAGATGTTTCCTCACCATGCGAAGAAACCTCGTCAGTGCATGGTTAGGTGGGTGGCTCCTCCAATTCTGCTTGCGTTTATGTAGTTCCTAGAGAGTATTTATTATCCGCAACGTGAGTGGTTGTTTGGACACTGTCTGGCAACTAGTCTGATTGGCCACTTCGTGATATGTGTTGCCTTGAGGTTTGATTATTTTGCTTCTGACTGGTTTGTTGTATGGTCACATTTCAGTAGTTCTGTTCCTTTATTCCGAATAATTTGTCCCATTTGTCATGTGCCAACCGATCTTTTGCCCGTTTAATGGCCTACTGTTGGTTGTTTTGACAGGTCTGTCTGCCATCTCTGCTCCGTTGTGGCTATTGATCGGTTCCCGAATCAATATTTTGTTGTCTCTTCTGACTTGCTCATTCGTCTCCCATTTGAGTTAGCGTTCAAACGGTCTCGTTTTTTTTTAAGTTTTGTGTCCGGTTAGCGCCTTCCGTTAGTTTTTCTCAGGCTCTGTGTATGGTTTTTAAACCTGAGTGTTCCGGAGCTCTTTGTTACTGCGAGGTTCGTAGTTTAGGCTAGTTTCAGTGTACCTGCTGATGGTTTTCTCATCCCAGCTGAATCTATGTCTTTCTTGATTTTCGTGTAGGGAGAGAGAAGTCTTTCTGTACTCTCTCTTGACGCTCTTTCGCCGAAATATTCCAAACGGATAGGGTTGAATTCAAAACTGACCCGCTCAAACTATCAAGTGTGAAGGCCAAGTGACCCTATCATCCGCGGAAATGGTGTAGTTGCCATCGAGGTGCGTCGGTAGGCACTGAGTTTACCAACTTTTTGTCTGTCAACAAAGTGGATCGATCACCATGCGTTTGTAAGCGAACAGTTGCTTGAAAAGCAGAGATTTGGACAAGAAAAGTTTAGGATTGAACATTTTCATTGAGGTCTTCCGAAATTTGTCGGCTCAGTTACGCAACACAAAGATTTAGCGAAAGTGCTAGACAGGGATTTAAAAGAATTTTGACAAGAAGAGTTTAGGTGAACATCACAAGAGCGAAAATATGCCTGTGAGTAAACTTCAATCATCGATATCTCCTTCACATCCGTGGTTTCCGTCACGTTGATGAATTTGTTCCGTTCTCCTTCAAGCGCCATTTGTTTTCTAACCAGCCACCATTTTGAAACTAAAAGGATTTCAGACGATGAACTTTGAAACTTCAAAGACCAACATCACTATGATGGATGGCTGGTGATGTGAGATCGATTTTTTGGGAATTCAAGCAAATATTTAAAACAATCAATCTAAATCTAAATATAGATGGAGTGATTGCTCCGCGGGAAAGACAGTTTGCTGTGAGGAAAACTTTGGTCTGTCTTATAACCAGCCTCCATCTGTGTAGTTTTGCACTCGCATCTATCTGTTGGAAAGTTTTGTGTTCGATTTGTATGGATCCTTCAGGGATTTCACGTTGGGGACAGCTTCACTGGCTTCAGAGAGTAAGTGGACCAGAACATTTAACTTGGTGACCTCTGTTAGGTCAGCCACACTGCGCTGTATTAGCTTTACGGGATCGCGTAGAAGAAAGCCAGTAACATCTTTGGTCCTCCAAATCCGGAGGGCTCTGAAACATTCTGCGAAGTCAGCCTCTGCACGCAGCGAAACTGTGTTCACAATCAGGTTGCCGTTGATCAGTTCGCCGAGCTTGGCGAATGGCCTCGTCACCAATAGGGCGGACAATGTCGGTGCGCGTTCAATCATGCAGTAATAACGTTGTTCTCGGGGGACGACGAGGTATCGCCAAAGCAACTGCCAAGCTTGGTGAGCAGTTCAACTGTCGCCTACTCAACACCTATATAAGGTAGAAGGGTCGACAGTGTTTCGACATGCTACCAAGATTTTTGTATGACAAAAGTGGGCCCGACAACTAGAAATCTACGAACTGTAACGCAGGAACCAAACGTTTGGGGAGGTTTGTTGCCCTTTGAAACACACTTCCTACCACAGCTATCTGCGGAATTAATTGAGGGAATATCCATCAGGTACAGAAACAGTCCTGATCAAATATCATTGCAAGATTGAGATGGACAATATTGACGAGGACATCGTAAGTAACGCAGACTCCGAAGATCGTATTCCCACCGAAGGTAGCACTACAGGTCTTTTTTACCAACAGACTTGTCATTAGGTGGAAAGTTGTTATATCTGACTGCTGTTCCCACTCCAGTGCCTGGTGCCAGAAAAGAACTCACCGACAGGGAACACAACAGGTTTGCTGCAACAAGCGAGTGCGTGCGAGTGCAAAACTTACAACGGCCCCCCGATATTTAAAGGACAATTGCTGACATTGATCCAGGCTGTCTGATAGGCGTTTAGTGAACACCCATCAACATCGATCGTGCTTCTATGAAGTGCCTGAACGCTGAGCACATTCGGTCGTGCTTCTGTGGCGTGCCTGAACACTCATCGGTTTTTTGCTGAATTGATTGAATGAGTGATTGGCCTGGATGCTTGCCGGCTTCCCTATTGCGATTTTGGTGAAGTTTCAGAGTCTCAGTAGGTTCCGGGCGTTTGTGGGTTATTTTCAGGAATCTGACCTTCCTGATAAAAATGGAAGCAGATATAGACAGGTGAGCATTGCCTTCTTTCAAACTAGAGCCAACACTCAAACACAACCCTTACCGGGTTACATATAATGCGGTATAAATATCAAATATGAATGTGGAAATAATGTATGCAAAGAAAAATCATTCAGTATTAGTATTGTTCCAGCGCTGAAAATACCTTCTCCCTTCTCGTCACTACAAGACGGGTAAAAACAGCTGAGTGGCTACGAATGGGGATAAAATTTTACACTCAACTCAGGGACTGGTGAACGGAACTCTCCGTAAGCGGATAGAGTTGTTCAAATAATCCGAGTGATGATGCTGTGAAGAACAAAACCGTTTAACGAAATACACTCATTCATAAGGTTGCGAAAATTCTTCGCCCTTCTTGGGGCTCATCAGGTTGGCGAATCCCCCGAGTTTCCGTCAACCTCATGTTCTATTTGAAACCAAATTGCACGGAATTAGCGAAATACACTCATTTGCAAACAAATTAGGTTTTGCGAGAGACTCACCTGGAACCCAGCTGAATCTCTCGTTTGTGATGTTTCCAGGCAAAACCGTTCAAAGAAAAGCTGAGCAAACCGTGGATCAATCAGAATAACATTTCTCTAGTATATTTGAATTGGGTTTGGTAAGCTTTATACATATGTTAACCAAAAATTATGGAAGCTGTCCTGTCCAAGTGAGAGCTAATCACACTAGCCACTCGAGGCCAGACGGTTAAGTATTTAAACACTGACCGGAAGGCTGAGGGTTCGAATCTCTCGGAGTGTCGTGAGACGCACATTGCTGATGATTCCCAACAAGGACAAAACAGCCGTACGGTGCTTTTTGTCTCTTAGGCATGGATTGGTTTGACTGTCTGAACGAAATCACTATTGAATTTAAAGGTAAAAAAACATTTTTCGCGAGTTTCCTGCAAATACCTCTCTAACGGGTGCTTTTCAAGCCACTATCGAAAACCGCTTACGCTGTTTGGTGTTGAACGGTTGTGGTTTATGATGGTTCTCCGAAGACTTGTCTTTTTTTGAAAAGATTTTCGACCACCAAAGTCGAACAGTAGAGTGGTTTTTGCACAAATTGCCTGCTGAGATTTCTATAGTTACTGACCTAAAGTCGTACGTTGTCACAGACGCAATAACAAAATTTCTTGTCGCGTCTTAGCAGAATTACGGATTTTCTTGGTTGGTTCATTTGACATCTTAAAGCTCGTACATAATCAGAATCCGTGATTCAGGGATTCGCCGTCTTATACCCTGTCTAGATTCGAGTTAATCCCACACTGCTGGTCAGCCAATCGAGGCCGAACTACTAGCCTGGAGATCATGGGTTCAAAGTCTCTGGAGTTTCGTGAGCTGATCGCTGCTAATGATTCCCAACTTGTGTTGTTGTTGATCTCTCAAAATATTTCCTTGTACTTCAGCAGAAATGTGCACTTTCGGTTTTTCCTGGTGCAACGCTCACGTGGGTGACTGTTTTGGTCGACAATGTTAGTAATTTAGAATAATAGCGCAGATGTATTGATGGGCATGTTTTCGGCAAAGTCATTTCAAATCATACAGTCGCAAACGATAAGACAGTAAGATTTACTACAATTTAGTGGGCACTTTGGACGTCAACTAGGAAGCTGAGCGAGTTTTTGTTCCTTCCATGAATGAGGCCAATATATAGTACTTTAAGAATGATTCTTCCTTGCTAGTTTTATTGCAACATAGAAATGCTGATGGCGCCTGTAGAAGTCCGTTGTGCCTCCGCTCACAAAGTTTAGGCTGAAACAAAACCCAGAGGTGGAGCGTTGTGTGCTAGTTCCGGCTTCTAAAGCAGTAAGCTGACTCCCGAAAGCAGAATTTGTATTCACGCAGAACTATTGAGCAGTCACTGAAACAGGTCCAAAGTTGACAACCTGACAGCACAGTTAAGAAAATGCTAGTCGGCCTGAGACATAATTTACGCTTTCTAGGATGTCTGTCGCTAAATTTTATCGTCAAACTATAAAGTCGACCCGGCGCGTTAACAGTCTGTCCTGAAATGAAGCGAAGTGAGAGAATAATGTGTTTTTGTTTGAATAACGCTTGCCACTCCACAGTGCAATGCCCTTTTATGAGGCATCTTTAATCCCATTAGGTTGCCCTTGTACCCTTCGGTGTGGTGTTCCTATTTTCCATGAGGGATGCAGAAGTGTGTCTGTTTACCGGTGCTTCTTAATAGGTTTCCTGGTGGGAGGGTTTGCCATACAAGTAAGGGTAAGAAAGGTTAATTACGATGTCTTCTCCAAAAGACGCCACCTATCTCGTTCCGCGGACGCACTCAATTTATTAGGTCACGTCGAATTTGTTCGGTGAAATAGAAACTTTATTAAATCATTAAAGAGGGTGACTGGACGGATTTGTGGTTCACTCCTGGAACTGCCTTCAAGCAACATCCAATAAGAGTTCCATACTGCCGGTCAGCCACTCGGTGTCCAATGGTATGTTGCTCAGCTACTAACCTGAATATTTTGGGTTCGGTTCTCCTTGACTATTCGTGAAGTGCTTATGGCCGACTATTACCCACAAGGATGGAGCAGTTTCAAGGTACTTCATTGCTTTTCCAAACGAACGGTCTGATCTTGCAACACGAACTTTGTGATTTGAGCGTCATAGAAACTCCCTTGACTGCAAACCACGAATCGACTGAGGTAGCCGGGGGAATACCACTGGTGTTTATGCTTATGGAACCTTTGTCGAGATCTCAAGCGTGCCGACAATTTTACTGGATTATGCCTTAGCTAGTCATACACGAGTGTCATGGAGTCTAGTGAAATACACCCACTTGCATATCAATTCAATTTTCACAGGAGACTCAACCAAATACCTGCTGAATCTCTCATTTGTTATATTCTTTTCTCTGACTGTACTGCACAGAGGTCACCTCATGTTTCAGTTGATACGATATTCGAGACATCGTAGTATATTTTCTCGAAACAAATTACTCACAAGGCTGGTAGAAAATCTCCGACAACCCCCAACCTGGTACTTGGTACCACACCCTTCGGGTGTGGCTAACAGTCGGCTCGAAGAACGGCACACAGCCTCAGATTACTTATCTTGAATCCGTTGAATTTTTTTGAGATTTCTAAAATCAACCCAATGATTGGAGAGATCAGACTTTCTCAATGTTTACATAAGGGCACGTCAAACGAGCCGCAATAGTTCGTCGTTTTGTTATCCATGAAGAACTGACAGTGCGATTAGTCCATTTGCTGCAGAAGCACAGATGTTGGACACGAGTGGGCACAGAGTGACCGAGAATTGTGCAAACAACACTCTTAAACCGTTTGATTTATTCATATGATTTGACTGGTCACATGACTTATCATTGTGTTGGTTATCGATCAATTTGCCCTGCGTCCCACCCAGCCCGTTTACAGAGTGGACAAAGTTAATATTGCCTCACGGAAAGCCGTAACCTAGATTGTTGCCAGAACAGTGGGTGATCTTGATAATTTCCTATCGGATCCAGGATTTTTTAGCAAGCGAGCAAAAGTTTGGATGGCCTTCTCAGAAAAAATGAATAAAATAAACCAAACTGCATCGAAAATTTAAATGATTATTCACCCAGGCTGCGGACGGAAAATCTGTTAACGATGGAAATTGACACCGATATAAGTGGTTGTCAATTACCGCCTACTGAATGAGTGTTCATTTATGTATCTTGGCCAGCTCAGCTCAAATCCATCACTGTTTGAATAAGTGCTTTGGTATGTTTTGACTGGGGCTTCTCACTACCCGTGTCAGAACAGTCACCTACTCCGTTTCAGACACGAAGACATGCCAGTGGGCCTCACGAGTTGACAGTCCTGTCGAGCTTAAGTCTGCATTGCCGCCAGTACAAAGACCCTTCCTCACCGGAACACATCAGCACGAGTATGTGAGATGGTGTGGTCGTGGTACATAGTTCAACTCATCAACTCCTGGTTTCTGTTACCGGTAAGCGTGCAGACTTGATTCGTTGGTACACATGAGCAGATGGGATTTACAAATAGACTAATCTGTCTCAGAAGCCCAGAAGCTGGTTGCTACTAAGCGGGAACTGCGGTGCCTTATTCGAATTGTCTTCAAAGCAAACGTCCAAAATATCACAGGGCAAATTACATGGGGTTGTTGGCGTAAAATGACTTGAATGTTTGTGAGATAAGACACAAGTTTTATTCGTTTTTTTATGACATGCCACAGCTGTTAGTAGGATATTGATTTCTACCATGGATTTGTAGAATCATCATTGCAAACAACGCAGATGGTCACACTACCTTGTCGCTGGATGCACCGAAACCCGAATCTAGGATATGCAGCCTCTTTCAAGCTTATCTTGGATGATATTTATGAAAAGGCCTTGACACCAAAGGAGGTTTACGGGAAGTTGACGCTCATATAGCATCCTGCCTCCCAACAACTCATTTTGGTCGACGGGCCGATCAAATTGCAAATACGAATCACGTGAGCGTAGAATACAAACTTCAAGGAATCCCGTATGACCATCCCGTGTAACAAACACCGTGTCAGACTACAACCCTCCGTTCAAGTGCGCTTTACACATTTTCAGTGAGGGGGAGTTTACAAGCCATGGTTCGGTCCACTGAAAGCAGATTATAACAAGATTCTGATGCAAACTTCAGAAAATTCAATGTATGTTTATGGCAGTTTAACGAAGACATTCTTCCATTTGGTCTGGCCAATCATGGCATTGTCATAAGCTTGTGAATTTCGTGGATTCGAAATTCCCTACTGGGGTTTCGTAAGATTTGCACTACCGATGATTTTCAGTAAGGATGAAACAGCTATACAGTGCTTCTCGGCTTCTTAGCGCAGGTTGGCCTTGCTGACAGGACGAACTCTTCGAAACAATTTCCAAAGCTCCACGCCCTAACAATAATTTAGAACTGTTGCCTTTCACGCGCATCTATGTTATTCACGACAGTAAATGGTGCACTGTGTTCTAGACCCTGTGCTTGTGTGCAAGTAGCTATTTTGATCGAGGGCGATTTTTCTTTCAATGGAGTGCAAGCTCCAGCTTCGTGGAACCAATGGAAGAGCAGTTCGACGAGATGCCGTACATTGCTCTCTTTTGCGCTCCCGCTACCACGCTTATTCTGGATAGATATCACCTTCCAAAGAAAAAAAGCCTTGTTATTCTGACCATCCACATTCCATGTGTATGGTTCTCTGTCCCTATGCAGCGGGTAAAACAAGTCAAAACCTAAAAAACCTGTTAACGAATAAAATTCCCCGATTGTGTGCGTTTTTCCAGGTAGTGTAAGTCACCCTTCTCCGCAACCTCGAACTCTTACAAACGGAAGCACTGGACGATTAAAACAGCACCCTTAACGGTCTAACAGTTCCACCGTTGTTTTACAGAAAATTTTGTCAAGATCAGATTGACTGAAACTCGGAGAATTCGCCTACTTAATGAGCTCCGAGAAGGGCGCAACTGGTAATGAGTTGTCGAAGTTTTCAGAAGCCTTATGAGTAGCTTGTTACCTCTGGACAAAAGTGCGCCACCGGCTTCGCTTGGCTATCACAAAATGGGACGTCTTTAGTGTACAGCTGATTGGGTTACGCTTACCTACCGTTTGCGTTTATAAGGCTCTATGGTGAGTGGTTGTCTGAGTAGTGCCAATCACGAGACTTGATTGGAGCTTTTCCGTTCCGGTTACCCTGTATTTTATTGGTCCGTTGAGTTCCTTGTTGTGGTCAGTCAGTTTGCTTTTCTCTTGCATGTCACGTCTTGGTTAGCCTTCCTCCCCATGGCTGATTGACTAGGTAGCTTCTGTTTTCGGCAGTTTTCTTATTTGCTCTGTCTATTCGTACCGCGTTCTGATTTTATGGCTGCCCTGAAGCTGCAGTGTGTTTCGATAAATGAGTGAACTGTTCTTCGTTCACCCATTAATTTCAGTCTATCTTTTGTATGAACACTTTTCAGTGTACACTGTTCTACTCTGAAGTATTGAGCTTAGACAAGCGATTCATCATGCCAACTCCCTAGTGCGACTCACTTTCGTGAAAGTCAAGTTTAGTTTATTTTCACAAAACAACTTAGCAAAAAGCTGGGAGTCATACAGGACACAAAGTTCTACGACTTACTGTCCAAGGTGAGTTAAACACTGAAAACATTCTCACTCCTGAACAAACCCTTCTGATCAGTCCTCTCCCTGCCCTAAATCAATTATTCTTGAGAGGTGAAACAAGAGTGGAAGCAGTGAATATCCTTGACGGTGCTTGAACGTAAACTCCAGCATACCAGGCGATCGCGTTAGCATAAATCCGCACACTGGACGCACCTGATTTATGATTCCTTAGCGGGCAAATATTGTCACGCTTGAACAATCTGATTCAGTCATGCCATGGATGCAAATTATACAAACCCCACAAACACCTGCAACTATTATATATTTACTCACGTATGACTGACCACGGCTCATAAAGGCTAACTTGTCGTTGTGCACGTGAGCAATTTTATACACAATTGGCCATTGCTCTGTATCGGTCATGGGAGAACGAAAATGTATTATTTGTTGTTATTATTTTCCTTCAATAATTGAGTGCCTCCTGGTTCGAGCCCCAGCGCTTGCAGTGCTTACCTGTTCCAATGAAGTTTTGACAAACATGTGCTACCCCTCTGATTATAGTCGGTGGAATTTACTGAAAAACGTATATTCGTAGCTGTCATCATTTTCGTGACACCAATACACCGGATGGAAAGTTGCAGGACTGCTGATCGAGGGAATGAACAGGTGAAACGTACCTGGGAGGAATCGGGTTTCATGACCAATTCATTGGCGAACAAAAAACAAATAATTACGATGAATCCTGAAAAATGACAAGAATTGTTAACGACGCTTTTTCAGTGATATTACGCGAAAATTCAAAGACCTAATGGAAGCAGCCCAGTGAAAATGCGACAAGATAGATCAGATATCGTTTGTTTCTACGGCCGCAATCCAAGATACAACGATCAACCAATCGGAAATAGGCATGCGACCAATACAGAAAACCGCATAGCTCCAACCGAAAAACTCTCACGATGAGTTCCATGCTGCGTCAAAATTTCGCTGATCCAACTACCATGCAAAAAAGCATAGATGAGCAAAGTAAGAGAAGCCCACAATTTACTTTCCTTGACCTGCGAGACGTGCGCGACCTCCTAAACACATATCATTTCGTATGACGGAAATGTCCTGGACAATCAATCTTATCTCCGAAGTTGTTGCGGAACATGTGTCAGATAAAACCGAACTTCCCTTATTTCGGTTACCGTAAATCATGCGCTCCAACAGCGCTGACTGTCTTCTACCAACTATTACCCTGAGGCGTTTGTTAGTTAGCTTGGAATATCTCCATAGAACTGAGGAGCAAATAGGCAATTTCTAGATAACTCCTTCCGGTTCAATCGAAGCTTTCCTGCCCAAAATTACGCTGAATCCAACACTCAAAGATGACAGAAAAATTCCACGCAATGACAAGTTCCGCAACAAGGACATAACCTACGGGGTTGGTGGAAGCTCATGGACAATGTATTGTCGGGTTCAGCCTTCGTGGGGCTCATCTGACTGACGCAGGACCCAGTTTTTCATCAACTTTATGTTCCACGTGAATAGTTAAATGTGAGCAACTGGCTTGCTACGTTCAATCACACACAAAAAATCAACTTCATAAGTTGCAAGTGAGTTGCCAGAATCATTTTCTATCATGAAAATTCCTGACGCTTATTTCGGCGTTCAAATTACGAGTGACCGTTCTCATTGGTTTCGGCCCAGTGGGCAGTTCGGCAAGATGAAACGTTAACCAGTACAGCCACCGTTACTTGGCTTCATTTAGTTTACCAGTTTTTGAAAGCTATTAACTGGTCAGATGCCCTGTCCAGACTATCCATCAATAGTCACGTGAATGAATTAGTCAGTAATTGAATCACGACCGAAGTACGAATCACATCTAAAACTGTATTCACCAGCCCCAACAAGCGAACAGCGGACGTGCGATCCATACTTGACGGGGTGAAGCTGATGATCAAAAGAACACTAGCCCGATCACTCCGCGCGCAGTTGATAAGCCTTGTTGAAGACAAATATGGTCGTCAGGATTTGACCAGATCTTCTTGTTAAACGGCTAAAAACATTTCATCATAATCCCGGTGACAAGACCAGAAAACCGTTTTGCAAGTGCACCATTTCAATGAACTACTTATCCAAGGGCATACGAGGTCACCGGCCAGCAGTAATAGTCTCTTTAATAAGGGTGTAAAAAGCATAACACTTACGTCGAAGTTCCTGTGACCAGACCGCAGACGGCTTCTGCAACGAAGCAGTTCATTTGTATAAGACATCTGTGTTATAGATTATCTGTTTGCCCACGGAATGATTTTACTGTCTTCCGTGCAAATGACAAGCAACTCAGTGGGGGCTTTCTGAGGCAGGTAAATCGTCGTCGACGCTATGCCAAGTAACTCATCTGCATTTTTATTAACTAAGCCATAAATTGTGTGACCGCTAGCCCCAGTACCGAGGGATCTATCCTCCCTCATATTGTGGATGCGACGAGTGAAGATTTTTTGGCGGGTTCTCCAAGTTTTGTCTTCAATCAGACACCGGCAATCTTCCCTAGTTTGGGGTAACATTTACCTGTTAGAGTTCCACTTCGCAGTGGTCACGAGCCCGTTCAACTTTCCCCTTCTACACTCGAGCGGATAAAAAACGCGGGTTCGTTTCAACTTATTTCACACGCCGAAAATTTTAACTTCAAGTCCCGTAACAACCTGGCTCTTGCCGCGGTTTTGTTCGAAAATTCAACCAATTTGTCATTTTCTCCTCAGAAGCCCACTCGCTACCGCCTTTTTCGTTACCTTCAACTATCTGTGAACTTCCTTGCTGCGCGGGGTTCACGCTTCAAGGCAGATAGGGCTTGTCGGCCAGTCTCTTCAAGCAATGTCTGACCGTCGACTCAAGAGAAAAACGATTTCCATGTTCACTTGTACATGTGCGTATTTGTTTCCGCGTGAGAACTATCTTTCAAGATTTTATCACCTTGGCTTTTCAACGTGATCTCTGTGAGCTGAAACACTTTGCAACTCGAAGACCAAACTGAAAGATCTCCTCTTAAGTTCCTATCTTTTGGGGTCCCTGCAACGAAATGAAGTCAGGTGTCCATCACTATTTCTTGGGTTTGAAGATGATCGCCTGCATGACTACCAGGAATCATCACCATCCCCCATGTGGCTAGTCACCAATAATCATTGTACAATTAATATAATAGCAGTCCAGATGAGTGTAACAAGACATTTCCTTTCAAGTACATGACCCCTTCACAGCCGACTGGAGAAGGGACACTCGCAATCTGCTGGTTTTCCTGGCACGGTGCAATTCACGAGCAGACTTGTAGTGATTAACTGTTCAACACCATGGTTGTCCAAAACCATGTTGACAACTCTTACATACCATGGGAAAATTTGGCACTGAATTGGCGTTAACGTAGGCCCTGCGGAATCTGTACAAATTCGCAGGAGAAACGTGTACTGGTTGGTCGATTTCAGTAGCGAAAAATCCGGAGACATCCGAACTTCCCATACTTGGACGGTATTAGTCCACGCAACTCAGTGCGTTGCACCTCTTAAACCTCTTGTACTACTCTGGAAAAGTTTTAACAGACTCTTGAGTCAAATCACCCCCTTAGCCGCTGGTCAACTGAGATCTTGTCTACTCGTTTACACGTGACCTCATTATTGGACCGCGCATCTCCCATCATGTGATCAAGTGTTGGCTGGCTGCTCCAGTGCTAACTGTCCTGAGGAAGGTTCATGTAACTTGTTGATTGCTTTTTATTGAACCCCGAAAGCGGCTTAATTTCGGTTTGCACTCGTGAGTGGCTTTCAAGATAATCTACAAATGTTGTACGAACCTTACCGGTGGGCAAATTTTCTCCCCAAACTAAACTTCACATTTTCTCGATATACCACACTACGTATGAGGATCTTCAACAGTCCACACTTTCGTAATTGATCAGGTGGCTGTTGATCAGTTTGCCGAAGTTGGCAATTGATTTGCAAAGGTTTCTTCAGCGCACTGAAGACGTCTCCTCGAATGGTGACGAAAAGTTTGCGAATCAATTGTCAAACTGGGCGAACAAATCAATAGCCACCTGATTAATTACCAATTATTGCACCCGAGCTACCAATATTCCAACACATTACCAGCCCACACTTTATGTCACCTTCTTCATTATCGTGCCTATCACAGTTTTTCGATTCCGTTTGAGTTTTGACTTAAATCGCCCATGTATATGGTTGCGGCTAGTAAGTAAATTTGTCAATACCCTAGCGCTGTTCGAACCAATGGCTGGTCACAGTCCTCAGAATAGGCGCTCTTTCTTGAGCCTTACTCGACCATGTTAATGAAAATGGTGAGAATAGGTCAAAAGATATATTCGAATGAAAGAAAATGAATAGGATTTTTTATTCGAACAGAAGTTGTGTCGTCCAGTACTGGGTCTTCTGTTGGCTGAATTTTCTAACGAAACATTTTTGCGTCTGTAGCTCCTCTTGGAGGTTAAACTGTTAAACTATACATGGAAGTGAGGCGACTAGCAAACTTGAAGAATAGAACGGGTTTTAGGAAGTGGGAGGAATTGACTGACGTTCTTACAGAAGTAGATGATATTTAGTCGGGCATGAGATGGCAGATTCGCGGTTCAGTTGAAAAACCGCTGGATCCCTGAATGTAAATGCTCTTGAAGGCCAACTGTCGGCATCTAAGCCCACGGTCTTGACTCCACCGTTCCATCATTTACTGAACTCTCCAGATGTAAAAAAGTGTGTCTTTAAAAACGTGTTTATTTCAAAACATATATTTGCAGCTTATCATGGCGAGGTCCGGCACTCAGCCTTAAGGCAACCATGTGGAACAGGAAGCTGGTCTTATATATATATATA
>SJOL01006626.1:170189-202609 GCA_004794785.1 Opisthorchis felineus
ATGATGACTTTTGAAAGTCATCATGGTTGAATTATCTCATCTAATCTAATCCCTAATGAGAGGATCAAGGACAAATTAAGTAATGGAGCTTGAGTGCTTAGGCGTAATTTTCTACTGTCTGAACAAAAAACAATCATCAGGAATGAGAATGTGATATTTCTCACGATGACGACGCTCTTTGCCAAACTACATATTTAAATAAAAAGATTATGCAACTAAAGGATAAATTTTGAGAGTATATTTTTGTTGGAGTATCAGCTGATTTACCAGGGGGCTTCGTTTTCTGTTACGAACACCACAGTGGTCCCTCTGATTGTTTTATATCGTGCAAGATGATTTTTTTACAGTAAAAATGTTTCTTGTTTATAAGAAACATCATTTGGGGATGCCTGATCTGTAACTCGTTTCAAAGCGCTACTTAGTTGAATGATCAGTTCACCCTTCCTAAGAAAGGGGACCAGAACGCAAAGGCAGTATGGAAACTCCGTTTTCTAACCAACTGGTTCACAGATGAATTTCACGAACATACCAAAATGCTAAATTTTTTAGGCTTCATAAAAACTTACTTGTGTATACTACTACTCACAAGGTTGAGTGTACTAACATTCGGTCTTTTTCCGCAGTTCAGGGGGGGACATTTCTTGTATGAATACCATTCGCCTGGAAACAGAAGCAGTTTATCAGCAAGGTTCTTTGTCTGGAAAAATGCGGTATACGACAAAACGTTTTTGCATACATGTTTTTCTCATTACTCTGTTCTTCTTTGCTAAAACGCAGCATTTTAGTATTTCCAGTAAAAACACCGTGCTGGCATTTTGCGCATGGCACAAATGATGAGGTCTTCTCACACACAAAATGAGTAGTACTCTTCACCTCTTGATCTGATTTAAATGGACACATTCCGCTATATCTTGCGAGCGGAATGAGGCTAGATCACAAAATCACAATCGACAGTCATTTGTACGGTGGCTTTTTTGTTTATGTTTGCGTAAATATGCTGTAGAAGTTAGGCCATTCAAGCTCAATTACCACGGGTCTTCCTTGCCAAAGAGGATTCATCGGGTAGTGTAAAATCTTTCTTCGTAGGTGAAGATATCTTAAACAGAGAATACGCTATTTTTACACTGCAGAATTTGGGAATTGTCAAACCTGTTTCTGTCCTCAAAGTATTGCTTAGGCGGGGCTTTTATGAGCAGATCGAGTGCTGTTCCAAATAGTCGCAGCTGCCGCAATCCAAGTTTTTTCTTATTACAACCACGCTTGGCAAGCCATGAACTGATCTACATTCCTCGACGCGATTTAGTTAGTGGGAGTTTTGGGCGTCGTGCAGCGTGAAAATACCGTTGGTGGAGTAAATTGGGGAGAGAGAAATTGAACAAATCTTGTTAATTCGTTCGCAAAAACAGGTATTTCTGTCGATTCACCTTGAATTTTGTTTCGCGGAGATAATACCTTATCCGCATGTAAACTCTAACGAATTTTTTGTCTTGTGGCAGATTAAACCAACTGCTGACGCGTCTAATTTAAATTATATCGACAAAACGCCTACGCAAATATGATTACTAACGGATAGAGCTCTCCAACAATCAGGTGGGCGTGAACCAAATCTAAGTCCAGGAATTCGAAGTTTGATTAAATTAGACTAAAAAGAATGATCGAAAATTTTGCGCAGCGTGACATATGCAAAATTGATTTTTCGAATTGCAAAGAGTTTGAGGCAACTAACCTAATAAGCATGCAAGTCTTGGGCGATGAGTATCCCTAAAATGGCGGGAACTAAAAAAATACAGCAGGACTTGGGAAAAAAATCAAAATTATATTTGCCAGCTAAGCAAGCCAAAATTATGCCAGTATTTCAGTATCTGAAACACACTCCTCTGTACAGTTCTGTTTCTGTCCTTCCACAGTGAAACAAGGCGATACCTTACGTGAGTTTTGTTCTCACTAGAGCCCTCCTCATTAGGATAACCAACCGCACTGCTTGGGTCCGAAGACGTAATGAGTCAGATGTACTGGGCGTGCGGCGTTTGGATTGCGACAAATCTATCGACTAGCCTACCAGAGTCGCAACCTCGTAATCGCCACTCATGTGCACCGACTCTATTAGGAGTAACATTCTGGTCTATTAAATTTGCTCGTTTGGTATCGAACAACCAAACCTACCGCCTAAGGAGGGATAGGGAACCGTTCATATGAAAGCGAGATGGCTCAGTGGTTAGAGCACGAACTTACTGACCGGAAGATCCGTGATTCGAACCCGACCTCTGCCTCTCGACTTCCCCTGTCTAGGCTTGGGCGACCTGGCAGTATCCTAGCCCTTGTGCTTCCTTCGGGTGGCATGGCAGCTAGGCGCCGAAAAGGGGCTACAGCTGAGCGATTAGTATTTATTTTATTTAATGTGGCTACAAACTCCAAAGTCTCTCAGTTAACCGCAAGTGGCAGATATTCTAATTGTGAACAGTTATGTAGTGAGACTTCTGCATGGCGTCCTTCCCTTAGCGATGAGGGTGAACTGAAATCCCAGGTTTTGCTGATACCTTGATGCTAACTCAGTCTGGCTGGTCCAACTAACAACTGGAGTTTTGCTTTAAACTGAAGAGATATAAAGTAGGTAGTCGTAGATCCCATTGGGAGAAAATTTTAATTTATTTGTGACTTAAAAGGCATAATTTTAATCGTTACTATTCAGGTGCTGTAGGGATTTACATGTCTTGAGCAACAGCTCAACTCTGATAGACCGGAAGAAAACATAAACGACCACTGAGGACTATCAGTCCCATCCTGGGATCAGAATTCGGTCGATAAAATCCTCCGTGTTGGCTGCCAAATATTCCCAGTCAGTCCTATGCAGGGTTACTTCAAAGCTTAGCGCGCTTTCGTAAACCGCTTTTGAGTCTTCGACGCAGTGTAATGACACAGCAGCTTACAAATTTGATCAGGCACTCAGACGATGAATTTTCCAAGCTCTGCATGAATCGTGATTGTGCTTCGATGAACCGAGTAACAATCGTTTGAGATTGATTGGTGTAACCATCAAATGTTTGCGATGCAAAAGTTTCAAAAATAACGCTTTCGTAATTGTGAATTAAAACACATCCTTCGTAACATGTTATGTTGGAATTTTCTATTACAATTTCACTGTGGGTACGATATAAACGATCCAAATCTTGGGTTGTGTGAGCAGAGAGTCCTCACCGTGGGAATATGAAACATTGGATTTTTAACCCGTTCCGTCTAGTTTGCGTGATACACCTGGTCTTCTTTGCAAAACGTTTTTAACCATTCTTGACTTATGGCTAAACAGACAGATGGAAGGAACTCAGGAAATGGAATGGGATACATAAATGACAAACAAACTACAAATATATCGTTACGTATATGATAATTTTACACAAATTCACGCCAGGTTTACTGCCATTTGGGTACGTTTTCGCTTGTAAGAACTTGACTTTGATTGTTTCAGTCAGTGTATCAAACTCGATTCCATTGTTTGTGGTCCAAACAATTTAGTTCGATCAACAGAGAGGTTCAGATTTGCCGGGTCACGTGACGCGATTTGCTTTATATCGATCGGTGTCCAGACCTATCACTAGGCATTTTGTGTCCAAATTCCCTTTCAGCTACCAATAAAATCCCAGTTAAAGCGGAAAATTCGATTCCACGCAATGTTCAGATGTCACTCCTCTCCCCGTTTTAGATGGATATTATATCCACCTCTTTGTATCTGCCACAAATATGCCAATCATGTTCATCATATATCATATCGTATAACATGAAATTTTAGTAATGAGTGACCGATAGACGTTTGCCGGGTTAGAATAAAGTCTCGATTGGGAAAGATCAGTGGAAACTTGCAGAAAAACCAAAGCAACCAAAAGCTCTGTAGTTTACCTTGGGCGACTATAAGGTCTGCTGCATGCTTCTTGAGCAGGACCACCCCACTATATTGGCTGAAAGGGAGAAAGATGTGCCAGGAAATGTGCTTTGTGTCTTGCTTGAATAACACTCAAGAATATTACAAAAATATACGTACTGTCTCGACAAATCCCTCATTCAGACCCCTCACTACGTCGGTCTTTTGACACAACAACTCATAGTAACCACCCAAGACTTAACGTTGATTTGGTGTCTTCACCTAAAGAGGTCACAGTCAGCCAGGTAAGAAGGAACTTTTTTGTCAAGAGAAGAACGTTACCCAGCGATACATGCATATATATATATATATATATATATATATAATAGAACAAAACTTCCGAACCGAAGAATTCTCAATCGGTTCCTAACTTTTGCCCCACTAATAACCTAATTCTTTATTTCAATTTTCGAACACTTTTCAAGAGCATCCAAGAGATCTTACGAGTGGACAGACAACAAAATAATACCTACTACTAAAGTTTGGAAAACAATAAGCGGTGACAAACCAACGGCGCCCCTTGTGATCTTGTTTGAATCAGTCCCCCGAATGCCTGAACAGCGTCTTGTGGGGAAAAGGGTTATACCGAACGCATTTTCACCAATGCTACGCTGTGGCGTTCCTGCTGAAATGAACGTGGTTGCGAGAGATCGATGGGTGGACAAAACTCTCGGCAGTGTTTCACAGGGTTGTTTTAGACTGAGAGGCAGCACCCTGCGTGATTCATGCTGAGCTCTCTCATCCTTTTGGATTCCTTGCAGATAAGTATAGTTTGGCTGAAGCGAGTGCGCCGTTCAACATAATTCCATTTTTGGAACCCATACCAGCCAGTTGAAACAAACGAGGTATTTCATCGTTCACCTCCTCAGCATTCCAACTCACATCATGTGACACTCTGTTTCAGTCGTTAGCGTACCCCATTTGCTCTATTCAGCATATAGGTGACATTTGCAAGACGAGTCTTGCCTATGCAGTGTGTGATATACTTAAATGTGACCACTGGCGGCAAGCTCAATCGTTCTGCTGGATGGCTGGTTGGGGAATTCCTGTGGAAACTAAGCCAAATGATGGGTTAGATTTCGATGTACGAACACCATCAGTTTCCGAAGTCTATCCGTAAACCAGTTGGTTTAGTCACTCAGTCCAACAACATAAGCCTGAGCAAATTGTGTCCCTGAGAAATCAGGTTTAGAGGACTATGATCAACGTGAGAGGGTCGGACAACACGAAACAGATTACTCCTGTGTACATCTTGTGTGTACATCTCAGAAGTTATAGAAGGGCACTAGTGTTGTACTGATATACAAGGAACTAGAAGACTGTTTTCCTTTTCGGGATCTGCCTACCGCATCAGGTCAACAGGACCCCAAGCGGGCTAGTCAATGCCACGTATCATTTTTCCTCAAGTAGCGTGTAAGACAGGATGAGCGCAATCTACTCTGTTTAAACCACGGGATAAAATGAAACCGAGGACAAAAAGGGAAGGAAATTCTAAAGCAAACGCTATGCATTACCAATAAATTGTGATTACCAACTAAAAAGGAGAAAACTGAGAGCGCGAGACGCATAGTTTGTACAAAGGATGAACCACTACCCGATAGTGCTCGCGGAGCACACAAATGTCAGACCTATGCGGCTGAATGAGGTGGAATATGGCTCAGCGTGGTTCGAAATATGGTGGCCGGAAAATATCTATTCCAGTATGGGCACAGCTATAGTGAAACTTCAGTTTCAGGTTGATGCGCAGCAATATCTTTCATACGCATGACACTCAGATTATTGTTGATTTTTGTCTTTTAATTGAAGCCGGTCTGTGCTGAGAAGTCTAGCAGCAGCGTACAGCTATTTCACACTGATTTGGAATCATCGACCGTGTGCGTCTCACGAGTTTAGAAACCTGCGGCCTCTGGATAGTAGTTTGAACAGTTAACCATTCGGACATGAGCGAATGATCGTCACTGTGGCCAACTCACACAATGCTGAAGGTTATTAAATCTCCTTTCGCTACCACCACTTTGATTTTAGTCAACTCTTATGCTTAGCTTTTTAAGACCTAGTGTTTCTCACGTAACGGGTGGTAGAGAGGACTGCATACGCACACATCTGCTTCCAGTTTAGTAAGCGCAATCGTTAAGGGAAAACTGTCAGGAAGTTTAGATTTCTGAAAATGACCCCAGAATGCCCAGAACCAAGTGAGATCCTCAAACTCCACCAAAATCTCAACAGGGAAGCCGGCAAGCATTCAGGCCGGTCAGTCAGTCAATCAATCAATTCAGCAACAGCCTGGATCGATGAAAAGTGCTATTCAAATAGCGCAAATAGCGTAACTGTTGCACTCGCTTCTTCGCAATAAAGCTGTTATGTTCCTGGTTGACGAGTCTTTTTCTGGCACTAAGGTACTGAAGCGCGCACACAAGTAGATGTAACAAAAACACTTGGCAAGGCATAAGCTAAAGTTTGAAAGATTCGGATATAGTGTTCAGCTGCTTAACGTTTATGAACGTGACAGAAAACTGTAGGTCACGTTCTGCTAAAACGTAAGTATAGGTGGGAAACTGCAAAATACAGACACTGCAGTCTTCTAAGCTAAGATCCTCAGAATTTAACATAGATGTGGGTCGGGTTGAGCAGGAATGGACTACACAGAAAGATCTGTGGAACACGTGATAGCCTCATGAGTATTATGTTCTCCCAAATCAAAAATGAACGTCTCACATTAATTGGAATTTGTTGAATGCTAGGGTTTTGGGACAAATGTTGTTTGAATTAAATCGACTACTGTGAAGTGAGATAAAATGAGATAACAGTTTAAATATTGGAACGCTATTTGTAGCACGTCCTATCTCGTCCTATTCAGAGCTAACGCAGGGTTCATTGCACATCTACGGGAAAAGTAAAACAGTTACTGATACACAACAAGTAGACTTACAGTTCTTCAGCTCGCGGTAGGTTAGTTTCATTTATCGTGCAAACCAATTCCTGATAGGTCAAGCACCATTTTGTTCGAAAGTCTATGCTCAACTTTAAGTGGAGCCTCTTAAAAAGGGGTTAAAACAAGATGTCATTTTCGTATATTCAGTTTAGTTTCGGTTGTTGTCCTTGAGAAGATTACAGCAAACCTTAAAAATAGTCGACAATTCGTAGGTGATATTTGTCTGTGCCAAATATCTGCTAAACAAGTATGTTCTTTTCCACAAGAACAACTTTCCTAACGTCCTTCACATTCCTCAGCTTGAATTAGGCAATCTCGCAAAACGCACCAACAATTTCTTACTTTATTTGTATATAGCAGTGCAACTTACCAGACACAAGAAGCTTGCAGCTCAAGCTTCTGGAGCAGAATACCTCAGGTATAACGACGGAACAGACCATCCTCCGTAGTAACACGTCATCTTGGTACCCTATGTTTTCCTACACTAGTGGCAGCGGTACAGTCAATTCTCTTCCAAGAAACACCTCTCCCACTAGTTGTTGCTTCGACTAACTACATATTGCGGCGGTAGATATTGATGCTTGTAGTTAAGATGCGAAAGATCCGTGGTTCGAATCTAACCCTGGCTCCTGTCTAGACTTGGGAGATGTGACAGTCTATCAGCCCCCGTGCTTCCTTCGAGTGTCCTGGCAGCAAGTCACCGAAGGGGTGTTACGCCTGAACTATTCCGATTCGGTTTAAAAAACTCAAATTCGGGCAGCAGTCAAATTTATTGCCCATTCGGAAATCTGGGTGTTATTCTGACGAATGTACTCATGCCAGTAAACGTTTGTCCGGTAATTCATGTCCCCACGCTAGATCACAACTAATATTTGTTTTAAGCGAACTCTCGTAGGATAGCTACCTGTGCAAGTCATGACGGACGCTGTTATAAACCTAGAGACAAAAACACCTAAATCGTTTTCCTCTTCTCGGTTTTGGATGAGGAAACCACGACCATACATCTTCCTTATGCTGAAATTAGAGGACAAGAGAGTGAGTGCGGGGACTTGCATCGTAAACAAGCCAAAGTTGAGATACCGAGCCGACTGTGGGATGAACCAATCATCGTGTGATGGCCTTGTGTGTGCTGCGAGTCAGCAACGCACGTGATTGGTCGTTCGGATATCAGCGCTGTGACAAAAGAACCTATTGATCGTTCGTACGATAAACCGTGCTGTTAGGTCAACAGACGGCTTACGCTCAAAATAAGATTTAATTATTTGTTTTCCGTGGTATTCATAAAAGCTTGATTACCTCTGATATACCGACATGTCTCGTGTATTCACTTGTGATGACTGAAACACTGCAGCTGTATATCACAAAACCGGTCTGTTTATATCTCATCAGATTCATGCTGGAAACAGCTTATCTGTGGGTTAAATTCGCATAAGTATGCAGTGAGTAAATAATATGTGCAGTCGATACCTGTCAGAATAATCCATAGCGTCCATCTCACAGATTTCGTCGAGAAAACTGGGAAGACTCGCTGTCTAAGCGGGTACTAAACGACTGATATGTCGCGCTTACATCTTGAGTATCCTGGTTATCCAGTCCATCTGGCTGCAGGCTCCAATGTTGAAGAGCTAAAAGTTTGAGCAGTTAACTACTTTTCAAAGCCATCTTTATTTAAGCCCAAAACGATGTTGGTGCATAAAGTTGGGTGCACGGTTGTTTGGAATTAAATGGTGGGGCAGTTGGGAGGTCCGTGTTGATGGCCATCATGTGATTCATCCTAGGTAGTCACGGCAACTGAACTGATTCTTTCTGCCATCACCAATAAACTAACATTAGTCTTCGTGCCATGCTTATACGGCTGTTGAAATCTTCTAAACCGCCACATTTTACTTGTTCGAGGGGTTTTCAGGAAGGCGTGGTCCCAGAATTCCCATCAAGCTTAAAATTCTTAGTGTTATTATTATATTATCAGGTTTTTTATTATCAGGTTTACTGAGAACGTTAATAGGTTGTTCAGGACTTTTTTCGACCCTTGCAAGTCATGTTTTTTGTTCAACAAACTAATTGGTTATCTCAACTATTATTTCAACCGAAAATTGAAATGACTCAGCCGAGAGTCAGCTGAATCACCTACTAATACCAGGTTTATTTGTACATCAGCTTGGTTTGGTGCTCGATTCCCAAGGGGAAGTAATATTTCAATGCCTGTCTGCTCTTTTTCAGTAGACACTTTCAGTTGGCCAAAGTTAGAAAAGAGTACAAGTTATACAACCTCAAAAACTGCACCGTTTCACTCGTTAACGCGCCCCGGAACCTGATTTATCGTCAAGAAAGTTCATTTTAATAAATGAGATTAAAAATGAGGTATTCCATCCAGTATCGTGGATAATGTCCTTAAAAAATGAATCCATCCTTACTGCTCGTGACATAGTGCCAGGTCGTCTTTCGATTCTCAGTTTTTCTTGATATTCTATCCTTATTTATGGTTATAAAGCGTACGTGCATATCAGCAGATCAGCTGAAAAAAACTTCCACCCGAGAGCTCGGTGTGTCAGTCATGAATCAACGTTCAGGATGTTCCGTCTGCACTTCCTGTCAGAACTTTGGTGCACATCAAAGCAGATCAGATAAGGATTTTCCTGTTCGAACACTATCAAGGATGGTTGTTTTTCCCAAAAAAAATTCTAACAAGATTTCTTTTTCACGCTAGAAATCGGTGCCTTAACAAACTCAAGACTGCATCTTTTCGTTCGCTCTTATTTGTCGGTTCAGATTTGGCCAGGGTGATTCGGTGACAACAAACTTGTCTCGCCTTCCTCACGACCGAATTTCATACGCCAATGTGGCCGTGAATATGCCTCGTTGATGGACCCTGCAAATGAAATTCTAGACCAGTGTTTCGTAGATCTGTTGTAGAATATCCATACTCAGGTCGTCAGAACATGAATGAAATTAAGTGTCACGCCATTTGACTTGAAAAAATCTACTTTACATCTCTACTTTGGAGACAGCAGGTCTGTAGACAAGCAGAACTGCGTGGGCAGTACGTAAGACAGTCTTAATGTAGGATACAAACCCAGGTCGTTGAAGGAGACTAGACCATGACATGATTCACCTGGTCATCCGGGCCGAGCGTAGAAGTGCACCTGACGACACAGAGTAGTCTGTGCACTATATCTCTACCGTATTCGTAGCAATGAACAGGGCTCGATTTTCGAAGCAGTTTTTCCAGGCCACATTCGTTAGGGTAGCACACATACTCATTTTAAGATCACAAACGCTACCATGGAGCTATTCTACTTTCTGTCGGATTACTTCGAGCTTTCCATCCACGGAAACACGGTCTACTTTAAACTGTAAGCTTTAATGTTTGACAGGTGACCCATTTTCCGCAAGAGTCCAAAAAGATCGGTTTCAGAGACGGACATTTATCAGGAGAAATGCTTTCGTACAGATCACAGAGTCATCCTGGACGTTTAATTCTGACACGGAGTCAAGTCGCAACGCACAGCACTTGAGAATGGTCTTTCAGTATGCGTTTGATAGTAGTGTGAGAAGATTTTGTAATTTTCAGCTGAGATTTCTTCCTGTCACATTACGTTTCAAGAGCTCGAGGCCGAACGATTAGGCGTTCAACCGCTGGGCGGAAAGTTGCGGGTTCGAGACTGTCTGGAGTTTCGTGAGATGCCCATTACTACTGATGACTCCCAAATGAAAATAAATCAGAGTTTTAGATATGTGTAGCTCACAAGCAAAACCTGCAACTGAAAACAGTTGGGTTTGAGTGGAAAGATGCCGTCAAACGCCGTAAACCACCAAAATAGGAGCGCTTTGGTTCTTACTGGGCCCCATGATTTGGGAAGCTGTCTTGATTTGAGACAGTAAAGGAGTTCTTCAAACTTGGGTATGCAATCCACCTGCCTCAGAGTTAACTACAATTTAGACACTATTTTCCAGAAGAATTAATGTCTCCCCTTGCGTTATCAGGCTGAGATGTGTTGACGGGTAGGCCGATCGATATTTGTGTCTCGGAATGACACATCTGTGATACCACCGAAGCGTCTTACTTTGTGAATGTCACTGGGATGATAGGTTTGACCTCCCTATTTGTGTGCACAAACGACGATCCAATGACAGCTCAGAATTTCTAGATCTTTATCGACAAGGCCTGTAATTCATTGTAAGACCACACAGAATAGTCTGTGTCTTCGTTTTTTGTCTTCAGGTTTGTGCCCGTTGTCCACAAGCATGCTTCCATGTGAATCTCCCTCCACAAAGACAGAATCACAATGAGTGCAGAGCCAGGAGAGAGGTTTTATAAAACAGTCTCCACCTACGACAAACGCTGCCCCTGAAAAGTTGTACCGTACACAGTAAGGTCAAATCAAATAAGGTCGTGGCCAGAAAGCTGTAGTGGAGTCCTTACCATTCAAAAGTTGAAGAGGAGCAGAAAAAACCCTTAACCAAATTGTTCCAGCTTTAATTTACGCCTATTCAATTGCGCGTTTCGGGAAGATCAAATTGAGTTTATCAAGCATGTCTATCTTGTGAGTTGTATGTCAATCCGCCGATGATTTCGGTGGTGATTGTGGCAGGACGGACACAGGTCACCTACCCAGGAAACCGAAGAAAATGTCAGACACAAACAGAGGGTAAAATCAACCAGACGGGCTTCCGTGTAATTTAAAGAGGTCATCTGTGTTCTGTTGCGCACGAGGCTCCCGGTGGTTAGTGAAGATTTACTGAAGAACACTAGAGAATTAGTTGCCTTCTGCGCTTCTGTTAAATGTTTTTTTGTGTCGGCCCATCTCGTCAGCAAAGTTTGGGTGAAACTGACCGCGAATTAGGACTGAGGCATTGTCATGTCACATGGTCATTTCGTGCAATAGATTACCTTGTTTGGTACTGCGGATCATGGATTCATCAGTGTTCCAGAGTACACAGCCAGCTGACATCCTCATAGGCAGAGAATTGGCATACTGACTAGTTGGTTTTAACCACCTTATTTAGCAGACCTTAAGGACTACAGTTTAAAATTTCAAATTAACGTGTCTTGTGAAATCGACGATGCTGTTCAGCTTCGCATTTGACAAAAGCCTAATCGAAATTCTGCCTTAGTTTGCAATCCACTTTTTTGTACGATCCGGCGTTCGAGCTGCGCATGTAGGTAACTATCCGTGTTGGTTAATTTGTACACAAATTAACCTAAATCCCGTCCTGCGAGTGAACCAATTCTAGGCCAGAAAGTTGGTGAGCATTGCACAGCTGTTTTGTCCATTTTGACGTCAACTTTACGTGATCACGTGACTGAAAAACGAGTAACGCTACATTCTGTCTCATTTCGAGTTAATCACAATGCTGATAAGAAGGTTGTGGCCAAATCACCTGGTCCTCCACTACAGTCAGGGAGATCGTCGGTTCCTAGAGATTCGCAAGATGCTCACCGCTCATGACTGCCAATAACCATTGAACAGATGTTCAGCGCCTCTCGGCTCTTCTGCCTGGAATGAATTCGCTTACTGGACAATTTCTCGATTGGAGAATTCCCGAACCTCTCCATAGCATCGTGTGCACATTCCGGCATGCCCTTGATCATGCACTAACTCAGCTTCAACTTCATGACCACAAGCTCGGAGTTAAAAGCATGAGTCCGAGGGAGATGTCGTCGGTTTCGAACTTATCGAATATACAAACAGTCTATGCATGCTTTAGTACTCAGTGCCATGAGAAAAATCATTCTTGACCTAGCACAATTTTGATGGTATCGGAGTTCGCAGAAAAAAACTTTGAGGGCGCTGGTTTGCAAGTTCCGGAATTTGGCATCATTGAGACGATCCGTTTGTTTTTTGTCTGAGCAGATAAAAACATGTTTTAATAATAATCACTCAGATTTTGAATTTTCAGGCTGTGCATGCTGGTTTGTAAACCGGGAGCGTTGCTCAAAATGTTGAGCTGGGGGTCCGAAAAACCGGCCTATTGTGTCCTGATTAGGACAAAATCCCAAGTTATTTCGGCATTATGAGAATTTGGTCGTGTGAAGAGAGGTTTGCTTTGGGAACGAATGAATTCAAGCGTTTCAGCGAGTGTTGACCCTAGGGTGTTATCATCCTAGTGATAATTACGCCAACCGGTGCAATAAGCAAACGACTGATTTAACTTAGTATTGGTTAAAACAGAGAATACGAGAAGCCGCATAATTAAACTACAAACTCTGAGAACGACTCCAAATTGAAAAAAATGTTGCTCAACTGAAAAAAGAATCGTCAAGATGTTTATGATGCTATTACACTGTCATAATATGTTACTGTCCGTAAATTATCTTATTTTATTATGTCATATATATGTTGAGACTTCTAGTGAGATTTTTATCCCACATTTTGATGTAAAGGTCTCGCTACATTAGTAAGGTGGCTGAAAACCGGTTTCTCCAGGTAAGCAGTCACATAATGGAGGTAATTCTTCGGTTAAAACCGCCGGCTGTCTTCAGTCTTGCATATTTGGAGGAGCCTAATGCTCTTTCTAGGGAGCGCAACCAGTCCCAGTGGATTCGAATCGAATCGAATTTTTCTGCTGTGAGACCCTTCCGGTGCCTAGCTGCCATGCCACCCGAGGGAAGCACGAGGGCTGGAATACTGCCAGGTTGCCCAAGTCTAGACAGGGGAAGTCGAGAGGCAGAGGTCGGGTTCGAACCACGGACCTTCAGGTCAGTAAATTCGCGCTCTAACCACTTGGGCCATCCCACTCTCCCAGTGGAGTAATCGCTCTTGATCAAGAATATTCTAAAGTGACGTCCCACGTTACAATCTATTGTTTTGTTTTTAAAGTGGAACAGCACACAAAAATATCAGGTGTTCAAGTATGTTCAGTTGTTGAGTACTTCTAAGGTACAAGGTCGCATCCAAGGATGTTGTCCTTTTTCAGTAGAATATTGTTGAAAACCTTTGCAAGTGATCCTTGTAAAGCGGCACTCATATGATGAACTAACTTTCACTATTGCATCATATTGGAGACAACCTGATATTCAACACTCGGAGGATTTAAAGCGGTATTTTTCAGAAGGTAATGCAATGCGGACTTTACGGATAGATTTTCGTGCTAATTTACATCTGGATTTGCTATTTTTCCGCAAAAAATGAAGCTCCCAAAACCGGGAGCTCCCGAATGACTCACCAATTTTTTCTATAAAAATCACATGTACATGCTTTTGAGATCAGAATCACACACTTGTTACAAACTATTCATTTTCAGCTTCTTCAATATCATTCAGCGGATCTGAAGATCCACCCAGACAAAAGACTGGTCCGGTTTCATTTAATTCACAGGGTTGTTTCCTCCGGGGCTCCGGGGAACCCGGTGCGGATCGTATAATTGGAACGTACTCTGAGGAACATCTTCGACGGGCGTTCCGGTCACCCATTGGTTGGAGCAGTTCCATCCAATAGTTCATGTCTGTATTAGGAGGGATTTCAGCCTGCACAAAACAGCATTCCCCATTTCTTGTGATTATGTTGAAGCGTTTTGAATCTAGCGGAACCATTTTGGAATGCTTCAGATTCAAACAAATCAAAGGTGAGCATAGTTCAGGAGCACACTTCGTGGGCGTCCCGGCAGGTGAAAAGGAATAAAACATGAGGTACGTGGTGATCTCTCGTTGGCATGTATTTAGACGACTTCCTATAGATGAGATTCTTTGATAAATTTGAACCCACACCAATTCTCTCTTAAGGCTCGTCTTTTTGTCCTTCGTAATTGTAGTTATGTACAGTGTGTCTGAAGTTGGACCGTTTGACCGTAAGTCTTGATGGTCTTCTTGAAGTCCATAGAATGTACCGGCGTCGAGGCTAACATTATCTGTGTAATTCATATCTGGCACGGAAAGCCATCCAGGATGGGACTGGACCGTTTGGTGAACGCCCTCATCATTATCTGCGTTGGTGGGTTCTATGTGTATTACTGGAATGCAGGACATAGTGTACCGGTATTTTGTAGATAGGCTCACATGATCAGTGCCGTTGGAACGTGGTCGCATGATGGGCTTTTATATACACAAGCCACTGAGATATCAAGCACAACCAATGTGAGAACTAATGCCAAATCCAACTTCCGTCAATCCATCCAGTATGACAGGAGATGTTTGGCCAATCACATGCGTTCGTGTAGAAAATAATACAACCAATCAACTGCACCCAAACATTATCTGAACAGCCAATGAACGAATTTGAAGGCAGATGGGATGTGGATTTTGACTGCTCGATGACTCTACACGTGTGTAGCTCAAAATAGTACCACTACTAAGATAAAAAAGCATCAAATCGACAGAATAATCCGCATGCAAATGAGTCAATCAATACACACCGTCCCTTAATGCGCTGTTGCACCGTTTTTGGAGCGAAACAGTCACAAAAATCCACCTTCTCCGGAGATTTTGACTTGTTTTAAGGATTTGTAGTTGTGAATCTGTCTTTTTCGTCATACGAAATAATGGTTCTAAGTACTGGATATTGTCACACAAAAAGTTGGCAGAGCTGTTTTCCAAACTGCAAATTTGAACCTATAGTGCACCCATAGTATCATCCCCATAAGTTTCTCATCAGTCGAGGAAATTCAACTGGCTAACCCGCTGATTTCGCCATAAACATTTTACTGAGACGAAGTATGCGGAAATGACTTCAGATTCCTGTTTTACTGATGTAATCGCTAGATCTTGCAACCATATCTTGGACCAGATGAAGTATGAGATAAACATTCCTGGCCTACCTCATTTATAAGCCAGGATTCAAACGACTATTCTTGATTGTTTACATAAAATCACTAAAAGCAGCGTTGGACCAAGGTCAGACAGGGCCTGTCAATAAAATTAGCTTGAGGCCGTTGTAGCTTCGCACTCGCTTGTTCACAAAAAGCTGTTGTGTTCCTTGCCGGTGAGTCTTTTTCCGGCACTGGGCACTGGAGCGGCGGACAGCAGACAGATATAACAGATATAACTTTGGATATCGGCCAGTTGCGGTTTTTACCGTTTGATTAACCACCCTACATATTTTTACTTCAATTAACAAACTGTACAGACCTACCGTCCCCTTACCATATTATTGTCCTGTTCTTTCGTGTTTTATATGGGTCGTTGAAAACTTGTCTTGTTGGCTTTGGGCGCTGCTGTCTTCTTTCCGAGGAGATTTTGGAAGTTCAATTGAGATTTCGTCCTCTTAGTGAAGCCAGTCTATGCTGAAAAGCCGAGAATCACCGTTGAGCTGTTTCATACCTATTAGGAATCATCAGCTGTGCGCATCTCAAGAAACTCAAGGGTGTTTCGACTTCACGAATTCCTCGCCACATAATACATAACCGTTCAGCGATGAGCGGCTGAAAAGTATTGTGAATATCTTTCACTTAGACACGGAATAGCCCCACTCATCCTTAATTCACGGAAAGTACATCAAGTGGCCACGAACTGACTGGCTGCTTGAGTGAAGACTTCTCAGACGGAAGTCACGCTAGTCGTGTGATATTATTCCTCCTCTGAGCCACTTATAGACTGTCCGCAGCATGAGGATATCTGGAAATTTTCGATTGAAATTTCACCCGTCAGTGAGACCAATATTTGCTGAAAAGCCCAAAAGCACTGTACAGTAATTCCATTCGTAATGAAAACCATCAGCGCTGCGTATCTCATGAACCCGCGACCTCACGGCTTGTAGTTTAAGCCCTCTGCATATCTTCTTGACTTTTCAAAACAGATTGGCCTGAGTTAAATGATTGAATCCTCATTAGTATTTACTACTTCACCTGCTTAACTCACAACAGGCGTAAACACCTTCATATCTATTCTATCGATCGATCGATCCATCCATCTATCTATCTATCTATCTATCTATCTATCCATCTATCCATCTATCTATCTATCTATCTATCTATCTATCTATCTATCTATCTATCTATCTATCTATCTATCTATCTATCTATCTATCTATCTATCTATCTATCTATCTATCTGTCTATCTATTTATCTATCTATTTATCTATTTATTTATTTATATATTTACTCATCTATTCTATACATATGGGACCAAAAACTCCCTGTTCAACCTCCTGCCCCAAGATCCTTTTCTACAAAAGCCCTACAGTTCCGTATTTGGATAGCTCTGTTCTTTCAGCGGTAAACGTCTGGAGATGCTTGCTGTTAGAGTCGCTTTAGCAAAGTGCTTTCAAGAGAAACCCTTGTAGTGTTGAAATCTCCACCAGCAGGCCAGCTCTTTTGCGCTGTTTGTTGTTCCGATCCTTCAGCATATCTCATTTGATGGAAATAAGGAAAAAGTAATTTTGGCAAAAACAATAAACAAGAGTTTAAAATTTCTATCTTCATTCTGAGGGCTACTTGGGTCAATGTTAAAGTCAGTATAAGTCGATTAATATTCAAATCTGGGGTGTATTGGGAAAGGTGATCCAATTTTCTGAACGCTATTCGCTGACTCTAAGTTTGCACTACAGAAACCTTGTGACCGTTCAAAATAATCGATTATCTTTGCTATCATTTAAAGTTTCGACTGGGAGACGCGACCACGGATGTGCTGTGCTGTCGTGTGACCTTAGCCCAGGGCCACGGTGTCATCAGCTCAATGAAAGCCCAAAATTAGTTTATAGCACTCCAGAAAACTTGTCTTAAACATGCATCGTTTTCAGTTTTTGACAAACTCAAAACTGTAGCAGCTTTGCCGAATACCGTAAGGCGAAGAAAACACATTTTTCCACTTCTTCACAGAGAATAAAACTTCCTTTTCAACCCGCGGTGTCCAGCAACTAACCCGATTTTCTGTCAGCATGAAATCCAAGGCGGTCTGAACTGAGTTAGTTGTTCTGAACGGGTTAGATTAAGTGAATCTCGCGTTCTACTGCAGACCAAAAACTGTCACATTATCTAGCGCTGTTAAAGAATTTATAGACTTTCCAGGTATGAAGTTTTTCTGTTCAGATATCTAACAGAGTGCGTGTTTTCTCCTCTATCTACCGCATGCAAGTCTTGTATGAAACAGTTAGGATATTTCGTTTACCGCCTCATTGTGTTTGATGTTGTTGTTACTTCAAGGGTACAAGAATTCAATCCGATTGACCTACACGCAGAAGAACATGCTGCTGTGCCCGAATGCTTTTGTGCAAATACAGAATTCTGCAGAATTCACCAGATCGTTAACAGCTTGTCCCTCTCCAATACACGGAGTGATTTGTACTTTGGCCGTCCACTCTTTTTTCATGCAAATGTTGTTGGCAATATGCATAAAACTATGTAAAATTCCTTTCGTGTGTGGAGATTCAACATGTATTTATTGATCGCATTACGTACACATTGCGCAATCAATCTGAAGCGATTGCGTCACACCGGTTGGCTTTTAGAAAGCAAACTTTTCCGAGCCTTCAAGTGCCTAAGCTTGAATGCGTTCAGTACATAAAACCACCGCAGGTAAGCGTATCAACAGCCTTGTATTTAATCGTATTAGGTATGCATATATATATATATATATATTGTTGGTAGTGTGAGGAGATTTGGGTTTTGTGTGTGGAGATTTCGTCCTGTAAGTAAAGCCAATCCAAGCTGAAAAACCGAGAAACAGCGCGACCTCGCGAAACTCCAGAGAGTCTCTAACCCGCAATGCCTGGCTAGTAGTTGGAACACTGAACCATTCGGTCACGAGTGGCTGATCAGCAGTGTTAGTAAGTCGCACTTAGACAGGATATAGCGCCGCCCATCCTTCAATCACGGGATCCACATCACGCGGTCACACGTGTGGACTGGCTCCTCGAGCAACGACTTCTCAGATGGAAGTTTCACTCATCGAGGGAAGTTTATTCTTCCACTGAGCTACTTATAAACTGTTGGTAGTGTGAGAAGATTTGGGTTTTTTGTGTGGAGATTTCATCCTGCTGGAAAGCCGAGAAGCACTGTGTTCAAACTACTAGCCAGGAGGTCGCGGGTTCGAGACTCTCCGGAGTTTGGTGAGATGCGTACTGCTGATGGTTCCCAATAGGGATCAAACAGCTGTATAGTGCTCCTCGGCTTTTCAGCATAGATTGGCTTCACTTACAGGACGAAATCTCCACACTATATATATAGGGCAAAATAAATTCAGGATTTAAACATCCCGTGAAATAAATAGTAGCAATTTCGATTGCGATGTAACATTCTCCCGTTTCAGGACACATAATATGTGTTCGCAGTTGCTTGATTTTTGTGTTTGGCCAGTAGCTTACCAGTACTCTGCTGGTGTAAGCTTGCCGTTTCTGGATTACCATATACGAACCTTAGAGTGAACAGTACGCTTTTCTCGAAACGTCTGCCTCGTCGGTCGGCTTTCAACGTTCTTGAAGCTGAGGAACTGTAGTGCCGTTTGAATAAAAGTTTGAATAAAAGTTTTTGAAACCCGCAACGACGTACAAACAGTAAAAACTTGTTTCAGGTTACTGGCCACCCCGTAGGCAGTTTACACGGTTTTCCCATCACTACAAAGCACCTGTAGAAATCAAATGGCGTTTGTGGCCGCCCCAGATTCACAACGTTGTCTATATCAGAGAGAGATACCTTGATATTCGGCGCATTGCCAGCCTTTAGAAGGACGAATGCGTGAATCCCAGTGTAATACCGAGGGTCATTTAACGGCCGCAGCAATGCGGAAAACTAGTTCGATTTCCAAAGCCACATGTGATGATTTGGTGATCAACGAACCTAAATTTTCTAAAGGCGACACCGTAATTATGGGGAGAATGGAGAAGAAGCTACGTCTGCCTACCAAAATGGAAACGAAATCGATTTGGCCACGCTTTCATCATGGTAATTTGCTGAAGGTGCATTTCACCTTGCGTGTATCTACATGTTCATTAATCGGGTGGGACAAAAAACGAATGAGTTTGGACTGCAACGCAATAATTTTAGAATAAAATAATTAAATAATAGTTCATCTGTAACACCTTTTTGGTGCTTAGCCGCCATGCCACCCGAAGGAAGCAAAAGGGCTGGGACAGTGCCACGTTGTTTAAGCCTAGACAGGAGAAGTCGAGATGCTGAGGGTGGGTTCGAACCAAGGACCTGCGAGTCAGTAACCACTGAGATACCCAGAGCTCAAAGTAATCATTTTTCTGTAATACAAGCCGGAAAAAAGTCAGGGAACTTGGACTCAGTAGCTCCTGTGATGTCTTGGATGCCCGATCACCAGCAAGGAATTTGTACCGACGGTTTACCGTGATCGAAAACAGGAGCAGACATGTGTAAGATGTTAGAAAAGTATCAACCAGAATAGGCTCAAATGCAACATATGGCGGAACTGTGTACTATTCCCATGATATACCAATCATAACTAAAATCGGATTGTCGGATATCGATATGAAAAAATAGTGGATGACTTGGATAGCAAGGAAGTTTTATTTAATCTGAAACGTGACCTTTAAGTGACGTTGAATCTATTTCAGTAGTCGTCTATGCAAGTCCCTTTTAATTTGCAAATTTTCCCGATCACATGTTTGATCACACCATGGTTATCTTGAGTTGAAAAGATGCCGGTTTTCTGTGCACTTTTGTTTCTTCACCCACCAGTAGTATATGCATTCCTATGTCAAAAAAATTTTCCGGTCTAAAGTGTCTCGGTTTTTCACCTTTCGGAAGAAAATACTATTAACTGTGGTGCGTGAACTCGAGGTTAGCGAATTAGTGCTCAGGCAATTCACTGTAACCGTGACAAGTGAAACAAAGGATTCGCAGATAGTACTTTGTTTTGGAACCCGGTCAGTAGGTGCTACTGGGACACCCCCATCTTAACAAATGACCTCCATAGGTGCCTTTCCGGGAGTGTAACGGATCCTTGCTCACTTTCGTACATTTGGATTGGTTGTCGATATCGTTTGAGAGTTTACGGATCACTTCCGCTCACTAAAACTATATCATTGTCGGAACAGCAAAGCTCGGTTTCTCTGGTTGTCACGACACCTCAGAGAAATTCTACGTAGTGCTGTATGTTAAGTGATATTCAGAATTCACAGGTAAGTGTTTTATGTAGTACTTCACTTATGTGAATGTTTTCTATGAGGATGTAGCCGGACTTCCATTCGATCGACGCAATTTCACAGTCCCGATAAGCCTTTTCTTATCAAAGGGGCTGTAGACTGTCCAACCGGGTTCCAACAGCCTCATCAAGCGGTCGCACTGTGTTCGTAATGAATTTGCTGGTGACCGCGGTGTAATACTAATAATTTCCACGGAATATTTAGTGGCAGCAAGGTGTGACGCGGTGACGTTTGAGTTCGGATACTTGGCAGTGGGATGCGTTCAGCGAATCCGCCCGGAATAACCCGCACATGATGACGAAAAACCAGGAATCTGTAGGCACAAACGAGTAACTGCCAGCTTGAGCTTATGAAAGAGTTTGTTAGTTTGGCTCTCAACTGACATGTGACGACAGAACATACCTCGTACTTGAGCATACACAGGAAGCCAATAAAGGCTAGCATGCCTTCAGATTACCGACATAGAGACCGAGCCTTCTTCATAGGAAGGATTGCGTTAGAACTGTCCCTTCTGAAATGGATGCCTCGTATCCCATATCTCAGTTCCACGAATTGAGTAATCTTTGGTTTTAGAGAATTTAAATCAAAACCTCTTTTCAGAGTTTGTTTCTTCTTAGGAACACTTAGAAGAATAAACTCAAAAAGTACATTTGTATTTTCCGTCCAATTTGATTTCAATTGCACTTTGAGCTGAATAAATTCACTTTTTTCTTCTCACGTTGCTGATTGTTTTGCTTTCAGAATTTTAGAAAATTTCGTTGTTTATCGACCACTCCGGTTAAATCAGAAAAACTGAAGATGCAGCGATCCATTTTATTGAGGAGATTCGTTCACTTCGTGTACGCGTGAACCTAACAGAACACGCTTGATGGATGTATATTATCAATATTCCTCAGCCCAGAAAGCGACCACCCTCTTTGTTGCGTTTTTCATGGGTGTCTAATTTCAATCTCGTCGTTTTGTCCCTGAAATTGAAAGCTTCAATACTCAGAAAGCCAAGATTGATTTTTGTAGAAACAGCATAGTTGACTGTTTGTGCACTGTGCAAATTGCAAATATGCCCTTGCTTGCAACTACGACTTTCAAGTGTTGACGATGGACGTAGATAAGATAATCGGGGGAGCGAAATAAGGACGCAAAATTCTAGACCCACCCACGTCGCCAGTGAAGAGAACTGCTGAACCAATTACGGGGAACGACCCTGTGGGTAGTACTGAAGCCTACTAGAAAATTACTCGTTTTCTCAGAACAAATGCTGAACAACCTGGTTTGGAGTGATGCTCGCAGTTTAACTCGTGTAGAAGGCCTTAATTTGGAGAGCATAAGGCTACATAGCTAACCTTCTCGCGAAAAGATGTTCCAACCCGTAACTTAAAGTCAGGTCAGCGGTGTGACTACCTCGAACTTTGACAGGATACAGCCCCTCTACTCCTTTAGTCGCATAGTTCATAACATGCTTTCCGGTTTGCTATTGGTAGGTTTGCTCTTGAGGTAGCCAGATTGTCTCTTGACTATTTTCTGAGCTGATTAACCGAAATTTCCCAGTTCATTAACAGACCGAAGACCCCCTGTCCTCATTCTTACCAGGCACTCTGATGGCTACATTTCGGGAGAGGTCTCAATTCACTTATGAGTTTTTCTGTGCAGCTTATTTAAAGTTTGCAGGTCGAAGGGGGATTTGAAGGTTTCAATTGGAGCAAACTTCTGTGAAAACGTTGGGAAGCATCAAACGTGTGAGTTATCTCTCTCACTATCAATTTTATTCGAAGCTCCTGCAGATTCCTCAAACGACGAAATATCTCAAGGTTATTTTGTATGCACAAACTAAATGAAAGCTATTGGTTGATACACTACTCGTAACATTGCCAAAACCTTTCGACAGCGCACCAGTGGTTTCGCCCTTCTTGAGGCTCTTCAGGTAGGCGCAGCCCTTGAGTTTCCTTCAACCTTATGTTGTAATTGAACCCAAACTGCACGCCTACACAGTGCATTGCTTATCGTACCTACTGAAACATGAGGTGACTTGGTGCAGAATATTCGGTTGAAGAAAAACATCATAAGTGAGACATTCAGATGGGTCTCACGTTAAAACCGGTTTGGTATGCAAATGAGTGTACTTCTGTAACACAATTTGGTGTGACCAATCCTCATAGGAAAGCTGTGGAGCGCTTTGCGGTGGTTTTAATGGAAAATCCGAACCAGGAACCTGCTGATAAACTTGGATGCACGACATCCGGGAACTTAATAGTGCCTTGCATCATTCTGCATTCGGAGAGGTTATCATATAGCACGACACGGATATCTGGGTAAATTCGAACCATCCATACTCTGATTATCAGTTGAAAACAATTGCACCCGGAAAAATTTGACAGGTTGGACTACATTACTGCATCCTAGAAAGAGGACGCCTGAGGTAGGATAGATCTCTTCCTCTTTTGAAGCACCTCTCCAGTCGATCAAAGTTTTGTTATTTTTATTCAGTTTTCTAACTACTCATATTTTATAAAGTAGCATCGTAAGGATCAATGCTGCCAATGTGTCCGATCGGAGGAAACCCGTTCAGTCTTGTTGTAGATCAGTGGCACCACCAAATTCCTCAGATTTCAGATTTCCAAACCACACATACTGCAGAACAGAATACTAAGTGAGGAATATAACCACACACACACTATACTGTTTGTCGGTCAGTTGATGGTTTGATCAAGTGCCTGCCTGATGGAAGTAGGACACTCAATGTGATCACCATACTGGAATAACAAATTAAGTATAACTCACTCAGTGGTGGATAACCTGACAATGCATAGTGCTGAGAATCGCAGTGAAAATCGCAGATGAAAAGATCACAAAACCTCGAACTGGTGCGGGATACAAACTACGTAAACAGTCAATGGTAAACAAACTGAGGTCATCCAAATGAAAGCTTCTCAACGGTCTTCTAAGGGTAATAGTAATCACACAGTGGAGTAGACTGGTGCTTTGAAAGCCCATCTATTGTGAACCTGGGTTGTTTCATGAAAAGTATTTCATTAAACATCTTGTTCCATCTTTCGGATTAAAAATCAAACTGAATCGAAGCTATTTTCTCTATGAGTACTAATAACCGTATTGGCGTGCGAGGTGGTATTTCCGTCGTACAAACGCAGTATTGCACCCGAAATTCGGTTAGTGGAATTCATTGGGACGTTACCTCGTTGACAGTTCTACTGTTTAGTAATCTACTTAGAAGGAAGACGACCATATACGTCTTAAGGTGATTTTCTCCGGACAGTTTACATCCAAGTGGAAACAGATCTATTGTGTTTCCAGTACATATTGATCTGAGTTACAGAATGAAATCTCACTTCATAAGGATGAATAAAGTCAACTCAACAGCTAAGAAGTACTTATGAAAAGTATTCGCGAAGGTAGCTGGTGTAGGAATGCACCGGGTCGAATCTTCTCACTTGTAAGTCTATCCAAACGTTTTTCACAGGCAAACGTTCCATATCCCAGAGACGAGCTGCGGGGATATTCTTGCTTTGGAGCAGGATTAAAATAGGTCACCAATAAGCAATAATAAGTTGTGAGAAAGGTGAAATTCGGAAGTAGTACGTTTTTGTTAAAGAGAATATTCAACTCATGACAAGGAGTGGATTGACAAACGAAGTTATCGACTACCAACCAGTTCCACAATTACTTGTAAACAATCAGCGAGTGTCTGCGTGAGTCAATACATCTTTAATGCTAGGTCCCGGAGAAGACATAGATTGCGTTATCCATTGGCTCAATCAAGGTTGTTCTGGATAGACCTCCAAGACTCCCAACTAAACCAGACGAACAGCCTAGATGTACAGACGACTGTCGTTAGTCGTTTTGCATCAAGAGTGCCCAACAAGTACCACGGGAACAGTGGCGACAAGCTCCTTTCCTGAATTCATGCCCACATTACTCTGGTCGTCCTTCTGTGTTGGCGCATTTATCCTGATAAGTCCACACCAAAGGGGTGTAAGCACTGGACCCGAGTTTCGCTCTTATTAGAGCCCATTAGCAGCGTAGGGGTTTGGACTTCGGACATCTACTATCCTAGGCGAATCTATGGCCCATACTCCACCAGCGCACGCGCGGCACAATTAAATTATCACGTCTGAACAGGCTAACTTGTTCACGTTTCAGCGATGTGATTGAATCAACCGGCCGGTGTTCAAGTCCAGATGCAGCAAACGAATCACAATGAAATGACCTCTAATAAAAACGAAAAGCCAGTTGACTGTAATGCTTTGGAGAGGACTGTGATGAACAATCGTCGCAGTGCAAAAGGGGCAATGCTCAAATGAGAGATTCATGAATAGAGATACAAAGGATTTCGGCACTTATTTTGAAGGTATTCATCTAGGAAGTATATCAGGTACTCAGTGCATCTGAGCAATCCTCAAAGCAATGCTGATCAGCTGCTAGGGTTAAGCAGCTGAGTGTTCATATTACTACCCGGAAGGTTGCGGGTTCGAGCTTACCTGAGGTTTCATGAGATGCCATAAACTATTTACATCAATAGGGATCAGCTTCCATTTCTGGACCTGTGGCAGAAGCAACAAACTAGCAGTGCTCCACTGCTCTCCGCTTTCGGCGGCTATCACATTTAATTTATTCCTCGACCTTCAGCGGCGAAATCACTCCTTCCCATGCTTGTCACTAACACCAATGTTGACGAGTTTTTCGGTTATCTAACTGGTGAATGTTAATCTATCCGCCGAGCCTGGCAACTGACTGACTAACCACCGAAATTCCTCGCTCGAATGAGGGTAATCAACATGTCTGTGATCTGAATAATCCAAAGTCTAACGAATACAAATAGCTCTAAACAGAATGTAAGGCCTCGACAAATGCACTCGCTTGCGTAGCAATTTGGTTTTTGACGGGTGACTCATCAGAAACCCAGCTAAATCGCTTGTTTATGATGTTTTTAAGCAACTGAATGTGTTTCACCAGGCCGCCTCATGTTTCAGTTGGTACGATATTCGGAATATCGCGGTACATTGTATGGACGTACTACACTACTCATGAGAACATGAAAAACGAGAGATTCAGCTGGGTTCCAGGTAAGTTTCTCGTCAAAACCTAATTGCTAGGCAAATCAGTGTGCTTGTCGAAATCTGTCAAATTTTGGTTCACGTAGAACATAAGGCTGACGAAAACTAGGGGACTGCGCCTATCGGATGAGCCCCAAGAAAGGCGAAATCGGTCGCTGGTTGTCGAAGAGTTTTCAGCAACCCTATGAGTAATGTATTACGTCCATAAAATGTAAGGTCATTCCTGGACACACTAGTGTTTTTAACTGTAGTGATAATAGTACTCATGAACACGCAGGTTGTGCTCAGTTGTATATCGGTATGATGTTAGCACTTCCAGAGACTAGATGCTAATCGCCATACGCAGAACCCGGAAACCTAACTGACAAAAAGCGGCTGTGATGTAGGTCCAGACAGTTCTTTCCAAAGCGCTATGTACGGTTGTCCAGTGCCAGTTTCCCAATGTCTACGGCTACAAAGTTTTCTCGAATTAATCGATCTGTCCGATTTTACACTGGGCGAACTTACTCGACTTCTTGTGTTATACATCCTACCCCTATCGAAGATGTCGAATACAAGTCGTTGCACCGGTTAGTGCCAGAAAGGTTTTTGCCGAGATCAACGACTCGTAGCCGACCCTACAACAAAACATTCCACAGTAAACAGGCGTAACGGCAGTCCATAAATCATGGGCAAGGTGAGTATTCGTTCAGCTATAAAATCCTTTTGGTGCCTAACTACCATGCCACCCAGAGGAAGCACGAGGGCTGGAATACTGTCAGGTAGCTCAAGCCCATACAGGGGAAGTTGAGAGGCAGAGGTCGGGTTCGAATCACGGACCTTCCGGTCAGTAAATTTCCGCTCTAACCACTAGGTCATCTCGTCCCAGGGTGACTATGTTGACCGTATATTGTACGCTCCTTCTAACAAATGATTATGGCTCGAGTATTTGTTAGAGAACATAAGTTTCGAACGGTGCCTCTCATTCTCCGTTCGAAGAAAGTTTATTTTCAAAAACCTAATCAGGTTTTCTCCACCTCTCCCAAACTTAAGTTCCCGGCCAACTGTGGCAGATTTGCGTGCACTAATTTACACACACTCGTTCAAGTTTCATGCTGTTAATTGGGTAGATTTCTTGGCGAACTGGTTCTCCAATTTAGTGTATAAAATTTATCAGAGTCTGTTTGCATCAGCTGACAGACTCAAACATCTTGCCGCTTTAGGTTTGCGTGATTTAGTCGATAGGTTTACCAACCATTTTGTGAATTCCACGTTTTTTGATTTCAGAAACCATTCAAACCACGGTATGTACCATTTTTGTCTACTTAATCACGTGACAACCCTTCTCATTGACACTATATACATAAACCCATCTGCGAACGCCATTGTACTCCAGGTGGTGGCCCTTTGCTCCAGGTTGTCAGTGCAATCAGTCTAACTTCAATTTAAGCCAATTATACTGCCCTAATTAAAAGATGTATGGAGTTCAACGTCATCAACATCGTTCAGCTGTACCACCCTTTTGGTACCTATCTGCCATGCCACCCCCATAGTTTCCCACCTCCAGTCTCCTTCCAACTGACAACGTTGTCCTAGTACCTTGAAAGGATTTGTCTCAGTTTTGTCGGTTAATAATTTTATCTGGGTCAGAATTATGCAATAAAGGACATTAATTGTGAAATATTTTCCGCAATTTCCATACGCAGAACAGGTGGAAGGAGCTGCTCGGTCACTCCGTGGGAAACCTTGAAGACGATTTTGAAGATGTAGTTTGTCACCGTATTTTTACATGTAACACTGTGGAGCTTCAGGCCGTATGTCTGCAGGCTATGTGCTCTGATAATTCCCTTCTGGTTGAAAGTAAATATTTGGAAAAATCTTTATCTCACACACGTTACTTTTTTGGAATGCATCATGAGACTTCCTACTTTAGCCTTAGTTGGGCGCAGTTTTAACAGAATTGGAGGACAAAACTGGCTATAATACCTCACTGCGATCAGACAGTCGACCGGTAGAACTCTTTACAAATTGTCTGCGACGAAGCTCAGCGAAGAGTTCCACACCTATACTCTCAATTGCTTCAACCACACTGGATATGATCTTCGTTGGACTTCTGTTGAATCGCGGTCTGTGTTTAAGCCAATATTCTGCCTCGTTGCTAGGTCGATCAAAGCCTTCGGGTGACACCGAAGTTGATTTTGATCTCATGGCAACACAACTAACCTCTTTGCCTACTGGGGATGACGAAGTTGTAAAATCACTCTTTACAAACTTGAAGTGTTATTCTGTGTTCTGTCACCTCATGTACTTTAAAGGAATCTCAAGAACTGATTTCAAGTACATTCGCTCAACTGAATTTCTGGCGGTTTTGTCCCGTATGTGTATGAGGGCGGTCACAAATTTGTTGAAATGAGTGTTGGCGTAATGACACTGAGTACGTTTCACTTCACTCAACCAGGTAGGACCAACCTATCCTGGATAAAATTTGAGCAGTATCTTTAGTGTACTGCGATCTCGTGCACACTGGACCATCACTATACCTATGCATATTTATTCCGATTTGAGTTGGGTTCATGCGCACGTGCACATTTACGAACCCGGACGTCGGAGAGAAAATAGAAGACCATTTTACTGATATCAGGACGAGATTCTGATCCACAGGCGATAGACACAATTGAAATTTAATCCAGGAGACTGTATCTTCATTGATGTTGTATAAAACTAACAGCAGGTAAAAGCTGATGCGATCAAAATATAAGCCTACCCCTTCACCCCAGAGATATTTCGATGGTCAGATCGTTCCAAGAAGGCCGAAAAAGCGCCATTTGTTGCTCTGATTGCGTGCTTATGGATGACAACCGGATATATAATGATTCGTGCTTGTCTGATTTAGAGTCATGATTGCTTGCTAATTTTAGATTATGCCGCGCGATAATTCATCACCGATGGAGAGAGAAAGATTTATGGATGGATCGGGGGCATGAAACATGTCCTTATTGCAGAATGCATTCTTTTTAGTCATCAAATACCGGTTTTGGCAGTCTTCTCAGCGGAGTAGTAGAACAAGGTAGTGTTCAATCAACGTATACCGACAAAAGATTTATTGTTACCGCTCGTTCTCGTGAATGGGACGGAACACAAGATATTGCGACAAGATAAAACAAGTATCCCTCTTTGCGCCTGTTTTCTGTCAATTTGCTGTCCAAATCGTAGCTAGCTTGAGACCTGGTTTATCGTACCTACATCAATGTATACAAATTTGCGGAAAATCGATTGTTTTGTAACTGTCAAGTGATATCGTACGGTGGTCTGCTGAAAGCTCGTCCACATAGTCACTAAAAGTACCAGTGTTTTTCCATGATTCTTGGGCGAACAGACCGGAATTGTTCTACAAACAACATTTAGTTGGGTCTTACGTGTTTGTCACGCTCCTTCCTCCGTTCTCGTTTCGACCACGTCAATTCCTGCGTGCCATTTCGGATGGAGCTTGCAACCTCTTGACCAAACATCCTTCATTTCCACAGATTACGTGGGAGCTGTGATGGTCAGAATTTGTAGCCGTCTAGCGAAATACACTCATTTTCAAACAAATTTGGTTTTGTGGGAGACTCACCTGGAACCCAGCTGAACGTCTCGTTTACGATGTTTCTAAGCAACTGAATGTGCTGCACCAGGCCGCCTCATATTTCAGTTGGTACAATATTCGAGATATCACGATACATTTATGGACGTCTTCCGGTAGGATGAATGCGGTAAGTTCATTTCTTCTGTCTCCTGGGGGATGAAAGCACACAATAGCTCAGACCCTAGGGTAGTTTACTCACCAGACGCCCAGACGGTGGTTGAAATCGCTTCTTTTGTCGGGAGCCCACATATCCTGAGAGAAGTCATACATTCTCATACATTCATACATTCAGTCATACATTCTCAATTTCCTAATCAGCTGGTCACAAAAATGGCTGAGTCTGGTTGGGTTGATATGCCTAACTGAATTGATATGTAGCCAAGGATATCTTCAAAAATATCAGGAACGAATACACATACATATATATATATATAACATTAATTATAATACATTATTTACTAACAAGCATCGTAACTAAAAACCAGTCATTATCTTCCCGGTCATGGTAAGGATGAGAAAAACCTCCCTACCTCTGCTTTTCGAGCGGTTCATTTGGCCACATGCGTCATACACAAATTACAGGCTGGCACCAACTGGAGATCTTGTGCCACAGAATCTAATGTATGATGGAAAACTGGCTAGATCCGTTCCAGATGTACACCATGTGTTGTCGGTAATGTCTCTGCCTGTCACAAGTTTGCGATTGGCAATATAAGTGGTTGGAAAACGGGTAAGAGAATTTTCGAAACACACTTGACGGAACTTGGAATAAATCCTCATAAATCGAGCAGAAGAAGCGATTGTTCAGAGTCCACAATTTCGGTAGATAAAAGACGATTCAGTTACGTCACGTTCTGTTAAGCTATGCTGATAAACCAGAAAAACCCGAAACAACATGAACAGAAGTTACCAAAGTGAGCATGCATCTGACTAAATCCTGAACGTGATTAACAGATCAGGTTGTGTTGATTCCATTTGTCTGGTTTCCTGTCTGAAAGACAAATGCTTGTCTTTCGTATCACAGATGAAGTGAGAGATATGTCACACGAATGCTGGTTCCTCAGTCTCCCGATAAACTGCGTCAAATCGATTTGGTATTTAAAGGGACTACTTTGGCACGTAGGTGTCAAATAGGATGAACTACGTTGGTTCTTCACCATCTAGTTTACTTGCAGAGTAAAATAGGAGGGAACGCTTCCTGACACCTCGTAATCAGTCGTGTTATTTAGAAGTTCAAAAAAACTCGATGACATCATTATCGTGGAACATCTAACAAAATATGGACGATATACCGGATTCATGACAAACCCAAACTAAAAAACAGTTTTTGTTAAAGGGGTTCCGAACAAATCACTCTATATTTTCTACCAATTCGAAGATCAGCGCAATGTTTCGGCGCAGTGTTTCCGAAGCGACTACTGTTACGAGGCCAACAAGTTCAATTCCACTGGCGTTCAGCAATTTCGCATGGGACATACTCCCATGTGTCACTCAGAAACCTTTCAATTAGAGTCCTTATTTTATCATCATCGTTCTTACTCATGGCAGTAGGCCATCGGGGTCAAATTCTGTTCAGATTTTTTCAAGAATGGTGAAACCTAAAGTGAGATATATCGGGCGTCTATCTTTCTTCAGGTAATATCAATATGATTCGTAAAAATACCTCATGGAACCAAAATTTGATCCGTAAAATTCTCGCTCGAAATCACCTGCTTATTTTGTGTTTCCAAACTCTCAAGCGCATCTCTGTCCACCTGAGAATAGTTACATCCAATATTGTGCACACTTTTTACGACGTATTTAATCTTCCCTCAAGGCACCCCGTTCGGGGTTTTCGCGTTTTACCCCGGAGGTAATAGGCCACAGCTATCGTAAACAAAGGACTTAAAGCTTGCAATAAAATTCGGGCGACTTGTAGCAATCATTTTCAAAACAGATTAGAAAATGGGTCTCGTGACCGAAAACAACAGTTTCAATAGCTCATCCTGTCTTAGCGATGAATGATTGCGCGTAAACCGCCAAAGTAACAGGTAATTCGATTCATTTAACCCTGGCCATCCGGCATTCATTTTCACGGGTCTCTGGCATCACGTGATAGTGAGAAGTGAATATCCGGTCACGTGATGACCAGCTATCCCAAACGTTCCGTCAATGGATTGTTCACTTGAGTTTCGAAACGAAAACTTCACTCAAAAATGACATTCAGAATGTCCATTGTTCAGGTCTTGCTTCGTTTCACTAAACAGAATACACGGTTAAACCGTTCGTAGCATCGATGGACAGTAATCCGCATCAGTTACGGAACAAACAACAAATCCGCCCAACTTTTGTATCCATAATTTGGTAAGTTGAAGTTGTCCAAAGCTATTCCATCTCACACGTCAATTGTCACCCTAAGATACTTGTTGTAAACCAGGTTTCACATCAACAAGTTTTGAAAAAAACAGGTAAAATTTAGAGCTCATGGTGAGAAAACCGGAAGCCTGTATGGAAGCAAGAGACCCGAATTTAAAGTAGGTCTCTAAATTGCCTCCAAATGAAACATCACTCTGAACAAGAACATGGCATTGTACTGTTCCGTGGGCTTTTTTATGTTACCCAAAATATCTTTGACAGTATTTCAGTTACTGAGAAATGACTTGATGTGTGCTGATAGAAGCCAAAGCGGGACACGGGTGACCACGATGCACAGATAAATCATTTGCCTTTGTCAGAGATTATTGCGTGGGTGGGTGGGGGATTGTTTAATGTCACATGAGCCATACGGTGAGCAGTTAATGGCATTTCGCCTAAAGTTCGTTGTCAGACATTTCCGCTCACTGACAAATTGGACAACACGCGCACTCAAAACCTGAGTTCAACGAA
>SJOL01006626.1:226029-245983 GCA_004794785.1 Opisthorchis felineus
TTAACATTAAGATTGGCCTTGAATGACGTGACGCAAAATGTAACCTGTGAGGTGCAATCAAAAAGCTAGAGCTGAGTTCAATCCACAAGCCTCCTGTTTAGTAATCCAGCGCCTAATCTCTGAGCTATCTGAGCTTTGTCCGAAGCAAAATACGCCTCAAAGCCTCACGAGTCTCAGGCTGGATCAATGCGAAAGACAAATGACTGTTATTCTTTGACGCTGGTGACCTGTTCACTCTGTTCCTACACTCGAAGTATATGAAGTTCAGACGTGAAAATTTAGATGCTTCCAAAGTGCTCTGGTGGAGAACGGGTACCACGCTCGCCTCGCATGTCAGATGTCCAGAGTTCAAACCCCGGAAATGCCATTGGATATGCACTGTTGATGAGCTTTAATATGAGGGAAACTCGAATCAAATGCTTCCCCCTATCGCAATCCTTTACAATAAAAATAACTTGTTGGTAGTTTCGTCTTGAATACAATACTCACACAATACTCATTGGAGAGGCTTGACCATTTGCCGGCTGAATATAACAAGGTGGATCCAGGTTGATCTATAGAGCAAACTGAGACGAGATGACTCAGTTGTTAGAGCGCAAATTTACTGACTGGATGGTCTGTGGTTCGAACCTCACTTCTGCCTCTCGACTGCTCTCTTCTAGGCTTAGGCAACCTGGCAATATCCCAGTCCTCGTGCTTCCTTTGGGTGGTATGGCAGTTAGGCACCGAAAGGGTGCCACAGCTGAACGACTTATATTGAAACTGTGCAGTCTGAAATAAGTACTCGGGATAGCTTAGGACATATTGCCAGCAATGAGTCACTCTCACGTTCTGCTTATTGTTAGACATTATTTTTTGTACCTGAAGTCGCACCGACGCACAAGAATGTGTCTATTATCCTAAACTATTTCGTAATACTATTGACCGGCTGCTAGTCTGGAACTAGTCCACGACAAGAGAAGCACAATGAAGAAGGTGTGTGAATATTTTACGCAGAGATTAAGCTCGCAGAAGAGCATTTATTTTACCCGTGTTGGTATCCCATGACATGCCTACGGATTTCAGCATTTGGCTGAAAAATTGTGTTTGTATCCATCGACTGCCTAAAGCTTTATGTACTATACTCAAATGGGAATATCCCAAGTTAAGATTTTGCGGAGATACATAAAAGTGAATTGTGGTCACTCTACGTGAAGCAAATGCGAACTGACTAGATACTGGGTACTAAAGTCGTAACACGTGGTGTGAAGATGAGTGACTCTATATCCTGTCTAGATGAGAGTTGTGTACAGTGCTGATCAGCTAATGGTGGCTGAACTGTATGGTATTCCGCTAGTAGCTGGAAGTCTGGGGTTAAAATCTCCCTAGAGATTTTTGAGACGCTTTATGAGTCAACTGTACAATAACTCGCGGCTTTTCGGCATAAAAAAAGGCATTATCCGAAGGATGAAAATACGAATGGAAAAACTTTAAACTCCATTAAACTACAGTTAAACTACACTGAAACTTTGCTTGCTGGTAATGGTGATAACGTTTATTCCCAGCCGGTGGGTGGAATATCGTCAGGCATGAACATAATGGTGCAGTCAGAATGAAGACTCGACTGACGCCAGGAGTGGTCACAAAAATAATGGAGATTGTCCGACGCGGATGGGGTCATACCGAACTGGAACGATCTAAATGTGGTGGATATCGAGGGCAGAGAGACACAGTTATCAGTGTTTTTTCCTCTATTACGGGACATGTCAAATGAGGTAGCTGTGGACCTGTTTGTCCAGCAGAGTAATTTTCTTGCAAGTGTTTTGTTAATAATCGTTGGGACTTCGTCACAATCTCATTGGTTAATTCCATATTTGTTCTGCGTTGTGGTCCGCACCAACGGTTCCCCAATCGACAACCAATTTAACAATGGTTCTACACATAAAAAAAATCGTTCGGCTGTAACACCCTTTCGGTGCCTCACTGTCATGCCACCCGAAGGAAGCACGAGAGCTGGGATACTGCCAGGTTGCCCAAGCCCAGACAGGGGAAGTCAAGATGCAGAGGTCGGGTTTGAACCACGGAACTTCCGGTCAGTAAATTCGAATTCTAACTGGGCTAGGTAGCCATTTACTAAAATGGTTTCCACTATTTATTCGTCCGCACAGATATATTCCAACGGTAGTATAAAGCACCATTTCAGTAGAACAGATAGATGCATACGACTGACGTATGATTCAGTGAGTGCCACTCACGCAGGTGCATGGAAATGGAATGGAAATATGGTAACAGGGTTTTGACTGAGGGTTGCATTCGTCTATTTTCCCTACAAAAGTTGACATATGATTACTAGGAGGCAATGTTTTGCTCTTAAAACCGTGAAATGATGGATGTCCGCAAGATTTCCATTTTTCGAACCCAAAAAATTCCGGCTGGCATGAGACTACGTGTAAACGGAACTGGGGAATTAATTTCAAGGTCAGCATTTGTTGGAAATTCTGTCAACCACCAAACAGATGAGAATTCAGTAGATGCTCCGAAATGTCAGTCCAATTCGAAAATCTGAAGAGCATCTCACAACATTTTAGTCCACCCTGAGAAGCATAACCAGTCTCGTCATTTTTTGGAAATGTTCAGTCTCTAGATTTGTCTGACAGGAGCCTGAGTGCTTTCTTGTTCGACCACTGACCAGCAGGTGTAGTTCCCTCACCCACTTTAAATATAGCTCCGTGTGGTAATGCAAGGATGATTTTGAAATAAGTCCGAACCTAATAAAGACTCAAGACAAAACTGTGATCAACTATTTGACTAACCAAAGTATCTTGATGTTAGAAAAAGGCTTTTGCGGTGCTCAGTGAGAAGCAGTATGAACCCATCAATGAATTCTGGGGGAGACTAACAAGTTGCACGTCGCTTTCTTTCACATTGTAGAATAACAACACGGATCTTGGAAAACATTCGCCTTACCATCAATGAAACTCAGAAGTGCACTCTTTCAGCCTTCTGGACAGTCTGGTTGGGTGCCGTGCCAACTCTCGAAGATGGACAGTAAACCCACATCGGTTCAAGCAAAATCCGAAGCATACAGGTATTCACACAGTTACACCGCACCAGGTTAGTTTGGGTCTGAGATTTCGAGTAGTTTATGTAAAACAAAAGCCTTCTTCCATGGAATTAAGAATGCCGCTGTGAAGTGGATGAATTCTGGTGATTATATTTGGTGGGAGTTTTAGAAGCTATTTCCAACGGGCCTGCAGAAGCGAGCAACGGAGGATTCACGTTGCTGAAGATAAAGTGTGGTACTGGAAGGTAAATCTCAACAACGCTGTCATTAACAGACATGCATCGAATCTTGTAAAACGAGGTTGATGTGATGGATGGGCAATGCGCATAGAACGACGGTGGTCCCGGAGAACTCGATGGGTCAACCTTTGACACACACAGGACCATGGGTGACGGAAGCCAAAATTAGTTTACAGAGAGTGAAGGTGAAACTTGCAGTAACCAAATGTTTTTTTGTTCGACAAGTGTTGCCAAACTAGGCTGAATTTCAAAAGAGTACTGTGCAACTGTTTTACCCCTACTGGGGATCATTAGCCGCTCGAGTTCAAACTGGTTGTGGGTTCGAAACTCTCTGATGTTTGATGAGATGTGCACCGTTATTGATTCCCCCCAAAAAAACATCTAATGACTTCCTGGTCATTTAGCACAGACTAGTTTTACTTACAGGATGAAAACAAGACGAAAAAATTAGCGAAATACACTCATTTGCAAACAAATTTGGCTCCTCGAGAGACTCACCTGGTTTCAAGTAGAACATAAGGTTGACGGAAACGGTAGGGGACTGCGCCTACCTGGTGAGCCCAAGAAGGGCGAAACCGGTTGTGGGCTGTCGAAGAATTTTCAGCAACCTTAAGAGCAGTGTTTTACATCTATACATGTATCGCGATATCTTGAATATCGTAGCAACTGAAACATGAGGCGGCCTAGTGCAGCACATTCAGTTGCTTAAACACATAATAAACGAGAGATTCAGCTGGGTTCGAGATGTGTCTCTCGAAAAAACAAATTTGTTTGCAAATGAGTGTATTTCGCTAATTTCGTGCAATTTGGTTTCAAGTAGAACATAAGGTTGACAAAAAATCGGGGAATGCGCCTACCTGATGAGTTTCAAGAAGGGCGAAACCGGTCGCTGGCTGTCGAAGAATATGAGTAGTGTATTACGTCTATAGACGGAAAAAATTTTGAATTAATTTAAGAGGAACCCAGGCAATCCCAGTGAGTTTCACCGTATTGTGTAGCAATGCAAGTCAGCTGATTTCAAGCTCCAAAGGGGGAGATTCCAATTCGTAGATGTCAATCACCAGAAGGAAAACTTTACATCCATTTAGACGATAGTATCTTTTCGATGCCTTTTTCACTCACTTGAATCTCCAGCATTTAAAGTCTGGATGTGGAACGAAAATTTGGTGGACTGACTGTAGGTTATCTCACCGCATTTATTAGCACATGGGAGTGTCCACAAAATCTGATCATCAAAGAAGTTTATCGCCAAATATATCTAAACGTCCTGTTTGACCGTCTGTCGTAACCGTTGCAAAGAAATCGGTTTGTCTTCAAACGTAATCTGTTATCAGATGCGGTCGACCGCTGCTTCTTTCAATCGATACAACATACGTGTCGTATTGCAACTCTGTTCTCTTGGTTTGCAACCAACAGTATGCGCAAACAAGACCGTAGGCGCAGAGCGCTAGTCCAAAAGCAGGGTGGTGTATTTATTGCTAATGTCCAGCGAAACATGTTTTGCTCATGGCAAAAAAACTTCCTGGGAAAGTACCTGAGTACCTCTCTTAAGAGGGCAACAGTAGACTCAGCGACTAAGTCAACTGCTCGAATGTGTCACACATTCTTGACACTGGTTGCGTGATCAATCCACGCGAGTCGTCGCACGTTATCTATAGATTGCCAGCGTCATTCCACCTAGTGATCTGGCTACAGTTTCGGGAGTTGCAGTACGATTCCACCGTCTGGTGCCACGCTTTCAAAAGCGATTCGTACGAAATCTGTGTTGTTCGCATTAAACGTAACGTTCAACCAAGTCACTCAACGATCCCCTGGACCACTAAACACAGTCCAGTTAGAAACGACTTTTGATTCACTGACAATCAACTGTTCACGTTTTCCTCCCTGTAAATCAATGACACATCCTAACTTTTTATTTCAACCACTTTGTTCATGTGGCAATACGCTTGAAGCAACGTTAGGCGGATGTCTTCTGAGAGAAACCACTCGGAGGAAATGTAAGTCCAGGCTGCTGCCTTCGCGATATACTTCACTGTTAATCATTTCCTCAAAAAGGACTACATTTTTGCAAAAGAGGAAGGATGTTCTCATAAATTGCAAATTAACTAAACTGTAGGCAGCCCATAGATGGATTAAGAAATGACTGCGCCGTCCAGAACGCTTCAACCTTCGATGGAAATCAGTGTATTGTTTCCCCCATTCCAAAACAGTGTTGAAAGCGCCGCAGGCTGTCCGGAAGGTTCGGTTTAATCGCAAAACGAATAACCAGGAAAAGGGTGTGTGTGTTCTTGAATTCTCTATGGCAAGGTCTGTTAGACTACAGTGAACTTTCAACATCCCACACATTAAATGCACCGTGCACATAAATGGTTAGCAGGTGGACAGAAAAATATGTCCAACCATGTCGCGTGGCGTTATATCCTGCGTATATATTATATTATATCCTGCCACACCACTCTCAGTTTTCCTTATTTGTTTCCCCGCTTTTTTGTTGCACCAGGACAAACGAAAATGTCGTCGAATTTACTTGGCGAAGTGCTTGATACTAAGGACGTTGGGCTTTTAATCTGTCGATTGTCCCACAGGATGAGAGTAGCCAAGTTTGTTTACCGTGTATTAGTAGAACAACCGTACTTACATTCCTGCATATCAATATATCAGAATTTTGGAAGCTCTGGTGGCTTCATCGGCTGTTGATCAGGTGACAGTTGGTCTGTTCTCCGAGCTTGGCGGTTGGCTTGCACACGTCTCATCATCATGAAAAGAGGCATCGTCAGGGCATGCACAGACGTTTGCAACGTTTGCAAGACAAGCTCGGCAACCAGATCAACTGCCACCCGATCAACCGCCAGTCCTACACATCAGTCAGTATCTGCTCCATCTGTAAGGTATGACTGGAAAAAAGTGTGGTTCCAAATGGAGCCCGCCATCAGGAGACTGCCAATCGGCCTTCCCCTTGGCTACACAGACTTCTAATTGCCAAACTCGGTTTTAACCAGCTGCTGATTTGTTTATAAAACCTGAAAACCGATGAAGTCAGAAAATATTTCTTATCTTTTCGAACAAAACGTCGGATAATGAGCAAGTTTTTGGAAACACTTTTTGCATTGCTGGCTTAGGTGGATAGGAAATCAACGCGTTGGCATCAGGAGAGGTTTTCTGTGGCATTCAGGAAAATGTGGCAAGAATCATAACTATTTAACGACACTGTGTAAACAAAACAGTTGCTCTACCCCGGTAATGTCACCTTTTGTGCAATATGTCAGGATATGGGTTCGAATGCCTTTGCAGGGAATCAGATAGACGCATCAGGAAAGGTTGGATCACATCAAAGTTGCGGAACTGACAACCTTGGTCGTAACCGGGGCCTTGGCATTTACGGCGAAATTCCGGGGTGACCTCCGGAAAACTATAGCCCTGTATTCAGAAAAACACGAAAATGATTCATAAAGCGGTTGAACAAACATTCTATCTAGGACTGACTTGCAGGAAAAAGAATACAGTGAGGAACATTTTGTTAAAATTTCAAACTGGGGAAATATGAAAACTGAAAACAAATTTTTCAGGCTAGTTAATACCCAGCTGTCAGGTAGTGCACAACTGATTACCGGTTTCGGGCTAAAATTTCATCTTCTGTTTGCGTGATGTGCATAAAGATGCCCCACCGAAATAAGTACCAAAACCTCAAATCGTCATGACTGAATTAAGCCGTTCTTATGGCTCAAGGTCTTTTCACAGGTTTAAAAGCTACTGACGAAAGGAGGAACCCCCTTTTGCTGTAAAGTTTTCATTAGAATACCCAAACTAAATGGTTACAAAGCATTAGAAACGAAAGTAAAATTTCATCCACACAGAGTTTCCGAAAAGTGAACATTCTCATGGGTCCACCTGAACTTTTCCGGACGGTCTTTGAATATTAACCAATGAGAAACGAACACTGCAAAGCGGTTCATAATTTTCTTCCATCAGATGCGGAGAAGGAGCTTGGACTTCAGACAAGATACTACTCGGATACTTCATCAGTAGTATACACCGTTACGCTGATACGGATGTGTAAACGTAGGGTGGAAGCAAGCACCGTTCCCGCATTATGTACACATTCGGTTTTGCTGTATTCTGCCATACCTAAATCATTTGCGTGCATTGATTTTGAACTTTACGTGGGTGTCCGTTATTCCTGACATTTAGTTCGATTTGCGAACTTACTACTATATTGATCTGCGACTGGCAGTTTCACCACATTTGTTCATGTTCTGCCTAAAGTACTCCATCTTGTTTCTTCTTGATTCAAAAAATCTTTTTTGGAAACATTCGGTGAGGGAAATCACTGAACTGCATTGAAAATCTTTGGATGACGGCGAGATTCTTCACAATAAAAAACGGCAGTGTGAAAGGGAGGACATCCAGGAGTAACCCAGTGACTTACGGGACACCGAGTTTGAAATAGTGACTTGAAAAATCAGAAAGGAATGATATGAACACCAGTTTTGATTCAGTGACCTTTGGTCCTAAAAGGATTTCAGAAAGGTAGGCCACCCATTTTTGAATTGCTATTGGCCAATGGAGAGTCAGCTGATTCCAACGATGTCGGAAACCACAGAAGACCAGAGTAAGACATTTGGTTGTGTGCTACAAAGCTCACTGACTTGGTCGCTGGTTTACTACGCAGTGCACGAAAAAACACCGTGGTGGGTGGGGTCCAGTGTTCCCTACTCGAGGATCGATACTCTGACGCAAATAATCAAAGTGGATATGAATGTGCTATCAACACATATGAGGCATTTTGACCTCATGTTCTGGTTGGTTATCAACCCTGCTGATGGTGTAAAAACTCGTTAGACTGCACTTACTGCCCTCCAAAGATGGATTTTCACAGCCGGTCGCGTTGGTGGCTATTTTTTGGGAAGAAAAACACCTGAGAGCGACTTAGAGGTCCCGGAAGTTACCAAGAGGGAACACAAATTCTGGAATCCTTCGTATTTTCTGTCTCCGCATCTTTTGGTTTTTCAAGTATGGTCAACCTGCTGTATTTCCACTTTTGAAAAGAAGGCCGGAACACCATTGCAAGTTTGAAAGTGGCGATTTCAAGGGGTAGCGAACCTAAAAAATTAGGACTGTCCTGAAAGTAAAATGGGCTTTTATTTCTCCCATATATCAACGATAAAGAACTCGTCTACCTAGAATGGGGAGAACACTGCATAATAGTTTCGCTGAGAAATTACAGAACATTTACAATAGGCTGTGCTTGGATGCGTTCAGCTGTGTCTTCGAGGGTCAACATCTCGCGGAACAGTCTACATAGGGAACTAAAAGCCATGGAATCTGAAATGAATTCCACAAAGGATTGTGACCGTTGTATGCCCATGATGGTGGCGGTGGGAACTGTCAGTACAACCGCAAAGTGAATCCCCTGAAGGAGAAGTCACACGGCCAAGAACGACTCCATGCTGATTGATGGAGAAGCGACGGTGTTTTAATGAGATCGTCAACTGCCTTCGACCAAGATGAATTGATGACTAACTGACAAATCGACTAAATGGGATGGCCACTAGAACATTTGAGCTTAAAGAACGGTGCATTCTTTCATGGATAATAACCCGCAGTGCTCCATACATACATTTTCTACGTTATAGGTGCGTGAACAGGGGTAAAGGTGGCCGTTGTTGAGGGGGTACACTTCAGTGAGTTGATTGACTGGCCACTGGTGTTTTGGTCCAATCATAATTCTCAACTCTCGGTCTGAATTATTTGAAGGCATTAGATAACGTTTGTGTCCGCAGATTTTGGGATCCTAACAGAGAAATCTTCTTGTCAGTGAGCACTGTACAGCTGTTTCATCTTCATTCCAAATCATCGGCAGTGTTCACCTCAGGAAATTCCAGAGAGTCTCGAACCAGCGTCCTCTCGCATAGTAGTCTGAACACAATCGTTTGGCCATTTTCAGTAAGGGAAGGAATAAAATTCGCCAGAAGAGTGAAACTTCCATCTGAGACGTCGTCATTCAAGGACTCTTTCAAAACATGTTAGCACGTGATACGGGTCCCGTGACTGAATAATTAGCGGCGCTATATGCTTTCTAGGTGCAAGCTAATCACATCGCTGATCAGCGGCTCTTGAATGGTTAAGTTTTTACAATGCTAGCCAGCAGTTCGCGGGTTCGAGAATCCCTGGATTTTCGGGATACGTGCACTGGTGATTATCCCCTATAAGGGTGAAACAGCTTTACAGTGTTTCTTGGCTTTTCGGCTTCACTCATAGAACGAAATCATTATTATTGTTGTCCTAAAAAGCGGATTGTGAGTTCAAAATAGCACAGAAATTCGTTTCCACCAACGATGAAGACGTTCTATTTGTTTGAAAGAGAGTGAAAAATGAACTTTAAAAATGCCCTTTTTGAACAAGCTTGTGGGCGTTTTGTATTTCGACTGGTAACTGTAACATGAAAATTCGTTTTGACGTACAACCCCAATGTCATGTGGACATCTTCTGGTTTCGGATAGACAATATCTAACGGATTTGGTCAAGTAGGTTTTGAAATTGAGTAAGTAATGCTTTGGATGACCTCGTCGTCTTGTCATTTGTTTGTACTATTATGCGCGTGTTATCACACGTAATGTACTATGCGAGTGATCTCAAATGATCGACCCGCCATCATCTGTATCGACCACAACAAAAAGGACATGGTTCACAGACAAGTGAGAAAAATTCCTTCAAAAACCCCGCCAGACGCACGCATTTTCACGCAAAAGCGGTTTTAGTGGCAGACTCAGCTGAATTGAGTAGAATGTAAAGTTGACGGAAACTCGGGGGTTATGTCTACCTGATGAGCCCCAAGAAGGGCAAACCCGGTCATGCTCTGTCGGTGATTTCATTAACCTTATGATTAGTTTACTCAAAAACCTGTTCAACCACCGTTGGAAATTCATCGATTTACGTCGAATGGGTGAGCAGTCTAATTTGACCAGAGATACAATATATCCGCACAAACCCCCGGTGACGAAACCTGAGCAATGAAGTCACCCGCATTTTTCCGTCAACCACGAAAACAACATACTCCTGTGCAAGTTATCGCGCCTCTATCTTTTTCTATTCAAGATTTTCTGGCTTCACGATTCCCCAACTAGATTTTTCTTGCAACGCCTAGGCCGTTTATAGAAAAAATCAACTGATTTTTTTAAAACGTTAACCTAACAGCGGAAGAAAAAACGGTGACCAAGGTAAACACGACTTGCGTTTCCATTTTAATAAAAGTTTGTTTTTGTCTTCTCACTGTACTTTATGTTGCCTTGGCAACAAGTGTGTGGAAAAACAAATTTGGTTTTAACCACCCACTCTGGGAGCAAGAACCGTCGTTTGCCAATCCCAAAGGAGAGGAATACTTTACGATATTGTTTATGAAAAGCTTAGTTAAGGGTTTTCAAAATATATATCTTAATAAAATGAAGGAAAACATCCTAGCATGTCTAGGATGATCAAGGACATCTGTTTATCTGTGTTGCATTCATTGATTGGTGAGCATCGGGCCTTAATTGGCAAAAAAACACCATTGCATTTTCGCTGAAATCTCAAGTGAGTTTGTCGTCAGCGCGACTCCGAACAGTTTCAAACGCCTCATTGAACAATATGCAGTTCGACCAGGAGAGACAAATTGACCGTAAGAGTAACTGGCCTTCCGAAATTGCGTTACTTTCGTCCGGTGTCAGTCGGCTTCCTGTAAGTAAACCTCCCCACAGAAAACCCATGCGACTTGTGTGTAGTGTTTTCAGTGACAGACAGATTTGCAAACGGTGGGAAGTTTTTGGTTTCCTAACAGAGATTTTTTAGTACAAATAAAGTCAGTATATGCTGATTATTCAAAAACCACCGCAAAAAGTTTCGTTTATTTCGGAATTATCGAAAGTGCGCCTCAAAAGAAACTCGAGACCAACACCTTCTGGTGCACTCTTTTGAGTGACGCGCCGAGTCCGACTGTTACGACTAAACATGATAAAAAAAAAGTCTATTCTCTCTCAACACCCTTTCATGGGTAAGTTCAGGATCGGTTTTATCCTCTCTTTCTTTGGTTTGGCCAACCAGGTTCCACGTTTCCGTTCAGTCCCGAAATGCCCATCTAGGGGCACTGAGAATCCTGGGCCGGGATGCTGAGTCAAGCTGGCCGCCACCGGAGCAATAGCACCTCTTTCCAGTCTCACGGAGGGCGAAACAGTATATAAGAAACTCACCACTGTTGAAGATGATCTGTTGATGTGATGGAATCGCCGTCTGAGAGGAACGCAGGGCTTCCTGCAATCTACAAACTTAGATACCCATTAAACCTCACAGTTTTCTCAATCAGTAGTGGTGCCGAACACAGTGCCTCATGATCACCGCCATTTGAGGGTTTCAGGTTCATTCACTCCTGACCCGAACGTTTTCTGCACCTGGACCCTGCATGCTCAAAACTTCAACTCCCAACGTCAAATTGGTGGCTGTTAACGGATACGCTGCCGTTATCTTAAGCTGCTGCTGAGTTCAATGAGTCCAGCTGAAAGTGTTCACGAGCTTGAAAACAACAGAAAGCCTGAAAAGAGGCTGGAATTAACAAAATCAGAAACGCGGAAAAAACTGGATTCATGCAAACGGGTTTTTTCACCTGACCCACTTAAATTTTGACGATTTCAGGTACGAGGAGACTGATACATCTACGTTTTTCTTTATGCCCTGCATAGGGAGCTTCTTCATCCTAAGGTTTGGCTGTGTCTACGCGTTTCAACATGGAAACCGTGTTCTTTGGCGACACTTTTAAAGTTCAAGGTTTTATTACAAAAACTGAGTTCACAAACTGAATGTCAGCCCTTACGATGTCAGCACAATTTCCTCAAAAAGGTGGCATTCTTAAGAGAGATAAAAGAGTCATTTTGAGGCCTTTTGAGTTGTCTTCACTCAAATAATGTCCCATACCCATACACTTCACCCGTAGTGTCCCTAGGTGGACACAAACTACCATGAAGCATTCCTTAGCTAGAACCGGGGATGCTGACGACGAAATATATCTAGGTGCAAGCTAATCACATCGCTGATCAGCGGCTCTTGAATGGTTAAGTTTTTACAATGCTAGCCAGCAGTTCGCGGGTCCGAGAATCCCTGGATTTTCGGGATACGTGCACTGGTGATTATCCCCTATAAGGGTGAAACAGCTTTACAGTGCTTCTTGGCTTTTCGACTTCACTCATAGGACGAAATCATTATTATTGTTTTCCTAAAAAGCGGATTGTGAGTTCAAAATAGCACAGAAATTCGTTTCCCCAACGATGAAGACGTTCTATTTGTTTGAAAGAGAGTGAAAAATGAACTTTATAAATACCCTTTTTGAACATGCTTGCGGGCGTTTTGTATTTCGACTGATACCTATAACATAAAAATTCGTTTTGATGTACAACCCCAATGTCATGTGGACATCTTCTGGTTTCGGATAGACAATATCTAACGGATTTGGTCAAGTAGGTTTTGAAATTGAGTAAGTAATGCTTTGGATGACCTCGTCGTCTTATCATTTGTTTGTACTATTATGCGCGTGTTATCACACTTAATGTACTATGTGAGTGATCTCAAATGATCGACCCGCCATCATCTGTGTCGACCACAACAAACAGGACATGGTTCACAGACAAGTGAGAAAAATTCCTTCAAAAACCCCGCCAGACGCACGCATTTTCACGCAAACGCGGTTTTAGTGGCAGACTCAGCTGAATTGAGTAGAATGTAAAGTTGACGGAAACTCGGGGGTTATGTCTACCTGATGAGCCCCAAGAAGGGCAAACCCGGTCATGCTCTGTCGGTGATTTCATTAACCTTATGATTAGTTTACTCAAAAACCTGTTCAACCACCGTTGGAAATTCATCGATTTACGTCGAATGGGTGAGCAGACTAATTTGACCAGAGATACAATATATCCGCACAAACCCCCGGTGACGAACCCTGAGCAATGAAGTCACCCACATTTTTCCGTCAACCACGAAAACAACATACTCCTGTGCAAGTTTTCGCGCCTTTATCTTTTCCTATTCAAGATTTTCTGGCTTCATGATTCCCCAACTAGATTTTTCTTGCAACGCCTAGGCCGTTTATAGAAAAAATCAACTGATTTTTTTAAAACGTTAACCTAACAGCGGAAGAAAAAACGGTGACCAAGGTAAACACGACTTGCGTTTCCATTTTAATAAAAGTTTGTTTTTGTCTTCTCACTGTACTTTATGTTGCCTTGGCAACAAGTGTGTGGAAAAACAAATTTGGTTTTAACCACCCACTCTGGGAGCAAGAACCATCGTTTGCTAATCCCAAAGGAGAGGAATACTTTACGATATTGTTTATGAAAAGCTTAGTTAAGGGTTTTCAAAATATATATCTTAATAAAATGAAGGAAAACATCCTAGCATGTCTAGGATGATCAAGGACATCTGTTTATCTGTGTTGCATTCATTGATTGGTGAGCATCGGGCCTTAATTGGCAAAAAAACACCATTGCATTTTCGCTGAAATCTCAAGTGAGTTTGTCGTCAGCGCGACTCCGAACAGTTTCAAACGCCTCATTGAACAATATGCAGTTCGACCAGGAGTGACAAATTGACCGTAAGAGTAACTGGCCTTCCGAAATTGCGTTACTTTCGTCCGGTGTCAGTCGGCTTCCTGTAAGTAAACCTCCCCACAGAAAACCCATGCGACTTGTGTGTAGTGTTTTCAGTGACAGACAGATTTGCAAACGGTGGGAAGTTTTTGGTTTCCTAACAGAGATTTTTTGGTACAAATAAAGTCAGTATATGCTGATTATTCAACAACCACCGCAAAAAGTTTCGTTTATTTCGGAATTATCGAAAGTGCGCCTCAAAAGAAACTCGAGACCAACACCTTCTGGTGCACTCTTTTGAGTGACGCGCCGAGTCCGACTGTTACGACTAAACATGATAAAAAAAGTCTATTCACTCTCAACACCCTTTCATGGGTAACTTCAGGATCGGTTTTATCCTCGCGTTCTTTGGTTTGTCCAACCAGGTTCCGCGATTCCGTTTAGTCCCGAAATGCCCATCTAGGAACAGTGAGACTCCTGGGCCGGGATGCTGATTCAAGCTGGTCGCCACTGCAGCAATAGCACCAGTCTCACGGAGGGCGAAACAGTATATAAGAAACTCACCACTGTTGAAGATGATCTGTTGATGTGATGGAATCGCCGTCTGAGAGGAACGCAGGGCTTCCTGCAATCTACAAACTTAGATACCCATTAAACATCACAGTTTTCTCAATCAGTAGTGGTGCCGAACACAATGCCTCATGATCACCGCCATTTGAGGGTTTCAGGTTCATTTACTCCTGACCCGAACGTTTTCTGCACCTGGACCCTGCATGCTCAAAACTTCAACTCCCACCGTCAAATTGGTGGCTGTTAACGGATACGCTGCCGTTATCTTAAACTGCTGCTGAGTTCACTGAGTCTAGCTGAACATGTTCACGAGCTTGAAAACAACAGAAAGCCTGAAAAGAGGCTGGAATTAACAAAATCAGAAACGCGGAAAAAAACTGGATTCATTCAAACGGGGTTTTTCACCTGACCCACTTAAATTTTGACGGTTTCCGGTACGAGGAGACTGATACATCTATGTTTTTCTTTATGCTCTGCATGGGGAGCTTTTTCATCCTAAAGTTTGGCTGTGTCAATCCGTTTCCACATGGAAACCGTTTTCTTTGGCGACACTTTTAAAGTTCAAGGTTTTCTTACAAAAACTGAGTTCACAAACTGAATGTCAGCCCGTTACGATGTCAGCACAATTTCCTCAAAAAGGTGGCATTCTCAAGAGAGATAAAAGAGTCATTTTGAGGCCTTTTGAGTTGTCTTCACTCAAATAAGGCCCCATACCCATACACTTCACCCGTAGTGTCCCTAGGTGGACACAAACTACCATGAAGCATTCCTTAGCTAGAACCGGGGATGCTGACGACGAAATATCGATCGTGCGCTGCTCCAAGTGACAAAGTGAGTAATAACGTAAGAGGGACAATGTAACCGGACAGAAAATGGTTCAGTTGATAAGCAGCGGAGCAACGTTCGACCCAATCGCATATCAACCGAAAGACGAAACAACTACCAAGGATATCAACCTAATGATGCATTCAATTCTTGAAATTTACTCTTTCATGTTCACCTGCCAGTTGAACCGTCGTTTGCCTATATAAGCAAGATAAGAAGACCGGCCACCTAGAACGCGAAGCAAGCTTAATGTCACTCTATATTTTAGACCCATATGATTAATCTCCCAACATCTCCCCTCCCCCCCGTCGAAGTTGTGCTTTTCAAAAGATGAATATCTGGTTGGTTTGGGTTTTCAAAAGAGCGCTTAGGGACTTCCATGCCAGTTTCAAGCGTGCAGAGCTTCAGATGAGGACAAGTGAAATGATGTTCAACCTCTCCTTAGTCTTTAAAAACTATGAAAAGCCGTAGAAATATAGAAATCAGTTTTGCCTTGGATATAATGAGGCCTGGAATGGAGAAGTCTGGGATTTTTTGCTCTAGGGTGAATGATAAAAGACAAACACTAACCCAAACAGTCGTAAACAAATGAGTTGCGCCTGAACAAGCATTAGAAGGTAAAGGGGAGAACAAAGGAGCAACAGGTGGGGCATTAAATTGGAGCGCTACTTGTGAAGTCAAGCAAATCACATTTTCCCTAAGGTAACGACAAAGCTCGTTTCCCGTCCGAAGGTATTAATTTGCTTCATTGCAATTCACTCAGGTCTGACGAATGTCCGAAATGAACCAGATCTGACTGATCACACTAGGAATTGGTTGACCCAGTTTCTTGCTCCGTGTAAGTCTCTCCACACACCATATGAAAAACCGAGTAAGTGTTTCCGAGTTGTTCCCACCTGAACGCATTTCAAAGTTTTCAGTCCAACAGATGTGAACTGTTTTCCGTGATGTTTGTGAGCCTTGCCGGATTGTTTGTAAATTAAGGTGCCGTTCAAAATATTTAATTTTGTAAATAAATTAGTCACGTGCAGCTTGACGCAATATTCCATTTGAATGACAAAATTATCGAGTTCATGAACTACAGTTGGCACCTCGTGCGAATTAAGTCTTGCCAAATTATGCCTGAAGGTCATCTATTCGTAAAGACCGAGTATCCACTGATTTGGTGTGCGCTCTCTCACAAAATCGGTTATCCTATATCCGATTGTCCCACCGTTCAAATAAATCCCCTCAGATCGTATAGATGAAAGCAAACGGGAGGAATCTTTAAAAGAGCTGCTTGCAAGAGTGGTTGTCGATCACCTGCTAACTGCATTCCGTTCAAATCGATGTTTTCAGAGACACTAATGGAGGGCTGAGTAAGCGTGAGGTATATAGACTAACAAAGGGCTTGATCATGCATTCTTACATAACTAAATTAGGTAGCTGGCAAAGTTTGATGTAAGACAAATCAGGTCTGGACAGGTGAATATTTTAGATCACCAAAATTCGACTAAACCAAACGTTCCTTTCTTATGTAGCCTGCTTGACTGACTGAAACAATAAACAGCCTGTTTAAATTAGACAAAAGCTTCGACATTGCTGTCTCAAATTCGGCGGAAGCAGTTAACTCTGAATGGAAACTGCGTGTCAGCTGACACACCAGACATGCTAAAACCTGTTTAGTTTCTGAAGAGAAATTCGGAAAGTTCGCATACTTTTTTTACACTTTTCGATTCTCGCGCGAATCTTCCCCACAGGTGTTGAAATTCTGAAAGAGAACAGGCAGTAGGACAGCTTCTGTTGTTTGCTAAAAGCCCTGTGTGTAATGTTTTTGGCAAAGAATCTTAAAACGTTACAAATTCAACATTCATGCTGTTTGAAAGTGGGGCTAATGACACATCCATTGTCAGTAACATTCTGCATTTCATGAGAATTGAAACGTACAGAGATTTCTTAGCCAATGAACCGTTAATTTAAAAAAAGGAAGGGACGAAATCGAATGCCTGTTGTCTGCGGACATGTACAATAAAAAACGCCACATCCCGAAGGTAGCCAAGATAGGCGTCCCGCAACCTATAGTACGGTCAACGGTGCTAGCTTGCTGGCATTGAGTGGCATTGAGGGCTCTTAGTATTGCACGACTACGTAGGATCGGTCCATCGACTGTAAAAATAAAGTTTCGGCAAGTTTGAAACGAAGAACGGCTTAAGTCAGCTCAGGGCGAGAGGGCTCAGTGGTTAGAGAGCGACTTTACTGACCAGAAGGTCCGTGGTTCGAACCCGACCTCTGCTTCTCGACTTCCCCTGTCTAGACTTGGGTAACCTGGCCGTATACCAGCCCTCATGCTTTTTTCGGGTGGCATGGCAGCCAGGCACCGAAGGGGGCTACAGCTGAACGATTATTTATCGATATTTCGACTTGTAAGAGAAGCCATTCTGCGCAGAAAAGTCGAGGTACACTCTACAGGTGTTTCGCCCCTTTTGGAAATAATCGACAGTGCTTCCCAGCTTTTCCTAACAGATTGGCTCCACTTTCAATACAAAATCTCCATTGAAAATTTTTCCTAGTTAGTGTGAGCAAATAGAAACACATTACTGGTTAGATAAGTGAACTTGTCCACTTCACAAATAAGCCTGGATTGGAAAATTCGCAGGGGATTTGTTTTGCGTATGATTATTCCCCCATTTTTCTTAGTTTAGCCTACTTTGGTGGCGCACAGATTTAGTTAAATTCATTGACCAACGCTCCTTTGTAGCTGACCACGTGAACCGACAGCATACGCGGGCTTGTCGGATGAATTGATGAACCACTATGTAACGAGTGAATTGGCGAGAAACGCGTGCGTGAATCCCAGCTTCCAGTTTCGTCGTAGCTCATCTGGAGAACTGATCAATGCCTACGGTGGATAGTCCAGTGCAAGGGACATTTCAACTTCTAATACTGTCTGACGAAGAAACTAGAGGCAGATATACTTCGAAGGACGAGTCGTAAGTATGAGAGCCATCCCATTGCAGTGGAAAATAGGTAGGGTTGATTATTCCGTTCCGGTTTTACGCTGCTGATGTGTGATGGATTGGGGATGTGTGCATTTGTGTGATTTTCCAGCGTCTTCAGAGGTGAGAAAGCCAGAAGTCAAACTAAAGGGTGTTCAATAAGATGTTAGCCCAATTTACAATTGTGATCGATGTTCATCCTACTGTGCCCTACTCCATTTCACTGTATTTTACAGAACAAGGACAACTCCCACTTAAAAATTCGATTCCACAGTTGATCAATGGTTAAAAGTCGACTTGTTTGCACTGAGGACTACATTTTTAAACGCACCTTCAGCCCACAACAACCACTTTTTGGCGCGATTCTCTTTGTTGCTTGTTCCAGCACGAAATATTCTCCACGCCGAAAATGGTTGGTTGTCTCAATCCATCAGTTTTATCAATTTGCTCCATATGTTCCGTACGCTTACGTACGATGGCTAGGCCAGCAGACTGATCTGACCCATCGTCGCCATGGTGTTATCCGTTCTCAATTTTAGCACACCATGTTCCGTCTAGAAAGTGAACTAGATGCTTGAAATATCCAATAATAGCCATCGCTACCACATGCAAACAAAGAACTGTGAAATAATTCCATGTTAGCACGACACATTAGACGGAACTGCACACACAGTCGACAAATTCCTCACCCAGGACGAGTGATACGTGCAGCTTCTGGTGCCCATCCCGTAGAACCTTAGAAATTCCCGGTAAAAATTCCGTTTCTCATCCTGAAAGTTTCCATATTTTATATATATTCTACTTAAATCTCATTAGTAGTGCAGTGAGTGCTCTGGGTTGGTTTATAAGATACTAATATAGAAAAATACATTCATTTGCATATCAACTAAGTTTTCACGAAAGACTATTGAATCTCCTGTTTACCATGTTCTTCAACTGAACGTGCTGCACAAAGGCCACCTTGTGAGTTGTTTCTATTATGAAAATATACTGCGATATCTCAAATATCGTGGCAACTGAAGCATGAGGCGGCCTGCGCGCAGCACATTCAGTTGAAGAGATTATCCTAAACGAGAGATTCAGTTGAGTCTCCCGTGAAAACACAGTTGATTTGAAAATGAGTGTATTTGTCTAAATCAGTCCAATTTGGGTTCGAGTAAAACATAAGGTTGACGGAAGCTCGGGGACTGCGCCTACCTGATGAGCCCCAAGAAGGAAGAAACCGGCCGTTAGTCGTCGAACAGTATTCAGCGACCTTGTGAATAGTTTCCAGTATTGAAACATACTGCGATATCTCGAATATCGTGACAACTGAAACATCAGGCGGTCTGCGTGCAGCACATTCAGTTGAAGAGATTATCATAAACGAGAGATTCAGTTGGGTTGTAGTGGAGCCTGGAGTGAAAACCTAATGTGCGTGCAAGAAGGGAAATTGGCAAATTTCGCACAATTTGTGTGTGTTTGACAGAAAAAGTGGGACCTGCACATAACTGATGGGCACTGAGTAGGACAAAACCGGTGGTGGGTTGTCGAAGAGTTTTCGGCAACTTTTTGAGTGATTCCCTTCAAAAAGTGATTATTACTTTGATGGAACCATATTTGAAAAATGAAGCATAAATTTAACACAGGGGACAAAATAGGCACTTAGATTAGCAAGTGCTGGCAAATATTATTTCAAATTCTGCTGGTCGGGAAGAA
>SJOL01006626.1:259120-282507 GCA_004794785.1 Opisthorchis felineus
GCCTCCATCCAACTAAGGATGTGCAAGGATGCAACCGTTCACCACAGTTAACCAAAGTTGGTGGTTACTCGGAAGTAGGGACGGATGTTATCAGATGTTATCCGTTAAAATGTTGACTGTGTAACAACTAAAAAATAAAAATCTTCGAATTGCCTATCTAAACGAGACGGCACCATCATATGATTCCATAAATATGTAGCCTCCTTGTTTTACCCTCTGTTTTTTTTCATGCTACTTGATCAATTCAAAATTCTTGTAAGAATCAAGTGCCTATAACGTACTAAACAAATGCACCGTCATTCTGAGTAAACACGAACATACAGCGTCTAGAAAGAACAACGGAGGATAGAATGAGTCCATCCGGAATAACGTCCGTTTTGGTAAACGCAACTGGTAGTGCACCTGTGGTTTTGATCTCGCGTAGACAGAGACTTTATCGAATTCGAGTGAACCCTTTGTATTAAAGGTAATGCCTCAGTTCAGCTCTCTGTCTGAACCTTACAAGCAAGTGTTTTCGGCCAACGAAGCACCAAAGATACACGACCTGTAGTAAACGTCAAAAGCCTGGTCAAAACACACGTTTACAGCGCATGAGGTGACAACATTCTGGAAAATCTGACGCCTTCTGGATGCGGTCTTGGCCACCGATAGCTGGCACATACTGAGATATCATTGGCTGTTAGATCCACACTTTCAGCCAATCGGAGATCGCCTTGATGCTGGACCGGGAAGCCGTCTAATCCTGCGGCCAATCGCATACCAGTCAGGATCCTTGGCCGTAGCTAGGCCTAACTGCAGATGATAAAGCGGTTTTGGTGCGGTATTCCTCTAAACACTTCTATTTACTGTTCGCAACGTCATGTTTCGTTGCATATTAGGTCTTACTTGGTGGCCGTTTTATAACAAGTGGTTTGCTGTGGAAGGCACTGATTGTGACTGACGTCTGGTCGGTGCCAGACGGGTTAGGGATACTTGACGCCGTGAGTAGGACGCACTCCGATGTTTCTAATCGTAGTTGTCTTACGATTAGGCAACCATCCCGGTGTGCCAATTCGGATATCCAAAAACGGAAACCTGCCCTTGCTCTAGTGTCCACTGTTTGGTTCATTTTCTGGATGCACATAGTCAGGAAAGCTGAAGTCAGCTTCTATTTCCTGTCAGAATATGAAAACCATCAAGATCTCGTTAATAAATCTGACATAGAACAGGTTTTCTGGTTGAGATGTTTGTTGATTGACTGTTCTGGACAATTTGATTGCCCTGACCTTGAAAACTAGGGCTGGCTTTTCCACCGCAGGACACCTTGGTCCAATGAATAGCACCTCACATTTGATCCAGTCACAATCAGAGTAGTCACAGATAGAATCAGCAACAACGTTCAACATGATGTTTATTCAGGACTATTTTCGGTAGGTTTGGTGAAAATTACACAGCGGAACCAAAAATTCCTATCGACGGTCCTCCAGATTAAGGCATGATATCCATGTGCAAAATCTATGAGAACGGAGCAACATTTTTTGAACACTGGTCATGTGCTATCTGTCAGCCAACCAAATTTCTCCATTTGAAGTACAAGTTCCTCAAGCCATATAGTTTAGGGCTGAAAAATCATCATCCAGAGGCTCAACCTACCTCGCAGATCACTCGAACTTGCCTAGCGTACCTTTCCCGAACCAAGTTTGGCGTAGTCAACAGACTGTGTTTTTTCTGTTGCCGCTGCTGTTGCGCGTCTTCCACTGAAATGAACACCCGTGCATTTTGGATCATTTTTTCGACCAAATTGATTTCATGTGACGTGTCCGCCATTAGCAGTCGAAAGTGAGCAAGTTTCTGCCTGGAAAGTGGGCATTGACAAATGCTTATGATGAGTTGCACACATTCAATCAATTGGAAAAAGTTTGGAACCGATTGAGAAGTCATCGTTTCAGAAGGGCTTGGTAAACGATCGGTAGTTTTTAATGGGACAACGTTTCGCTTCTGACACAAAAGCATCATCAGTTTAAGTGAGCAGGTCTCCAAGTTGGCCAGGTTTTAAGGCAGACGGAGATCCAGTCAGTAGGATCTCTTCAGATTATCACACTAGATCAGTGTTGAGTGTCAATTAACGGCTCTTGTCGGTTAGTGTGGTTGTCTAAGTTTTGCACTGATGAGTTAGAGGAGTTTCAAATTAGTTCCGACCGGTTTTGGTTCCTTAATCTTCCATTTCATGGTGTTTCAATCTACCGGTGGCACCCGCGGTGAACCATCAATTCAAGCACCCTGAAGTGAAAGATTAGGGAACCAAACCCGTTCAAACATAATTCGAAATTCCCTCAACCCATCAATCGCAAGATTTAGACAACCGCACTAGCCGACAAGACCCTCCAACTGGCACTCAACACTGATCTAGTGTGCTAATCTAAAGAGGTCATACTGATTGGTTGTGTCTGCCTTAGAACCTGGCCAAATTGGTGACCTGCTCACTTGGACTGATGATGTTTTTGTGTCAAAAGCGAAACGTTACCCGATTAAAAACTACCGATTGTTTACCAAGCCCTTCTGAAAAGCTGCATGCATTGTTTTGACGAGGGTGACTTTGCTTGCCAGCTGAGGTTTTACATCATCATCGTCATCATCGGCAGCAAAATATCGGGGTTCAAAAACTAAGGCTTTGCCACCTTACAACCATCATTTATTTGAAAGCCTTATTGTATATGGTGTATGTATATTGTGCGTACTATATATATATATATAGTACGCAGTATATATATATAGTATATATATATACTGGTTATTCATGTCGCCCTGCCCAATGATATTTGGTTCCCCATCTTCTCCCTGAGGTCATCCAAGAACCAGTCCACCAATGTCCCAACTGTGCACCTACGCATTCAAATCTGTGAATGTGCCAAGAGGTTTGTTCGTTCAAACGAACTTGTCCCAAAGAACCATATCCGCAAACTGTGAACCTATGAAGATGTGCACTTTCACAGCCGACAAGGTCTTGGTTGCAGAAATATTTGTCCACATGCTCACAAGTTCAACGCGCCACAAGATTAATTCATCCCACTTACGAGGGATTCAAATCCAGAAACAGAATTTTCTACGTTTGTTGGATTTAGTGAAACCCGAATTTTAGGACTGTTGAAGTTTTATCACTTCAAGACACTAACCCACTTCTGTTTATGATGGTTTGATTCATACTGCATTTTTTCGTGAGAAAGGCTAAATTATTTCTAGCCGAAAAACACACGAACTTGCGATGTGCCGTTACAAGTTGGCGGTTTTTTATGCCTACGGTGTCCTTTTCTTTTCCAGAAAACTGAGGACACACCTAAAATTAGCTGTCGCCAATCGTTAGGATTTCGAACTCATTTGCATATATAACTGATCCAGTAGGAGATTCGACGGAATCCCTCGTCTCAAACACCGCCTCAGGGTTCCTAGCAAAAATGTTCAACCATACTACTTTGGTTCGGATTTAAGTAGTGCGAAAAGAATATCCAACTCAGGAGTATTAAACTGGACAAAGGAACAAAATTAAACATCTTGGTGCGCTCATGTAGAACTACTACTTCAAAAACCTTTGTGGTACCAATGTGGTTAATACGTTCTTTCAACGGCCACGTTGCATCGGGGGACACCAGCTGGATTCAGCGCGCACCAGTCAGCAGAAGGACAGTTAAGAAAAAATCGATTAATCACAAACAGGTGGCATCAAACGCGGCTAAGAAACACTTTAGACAAGAAGGTACATTCAACCAATGGAGAAAGATGACGGAGTTAGTAGGGTGTCAACACTAAGATTACAGCTCATCATCAGCTTACAGTGTAAAAAGGAAACCAATGGTGCATGAAGCCACTGGAGAAATGAGTAAGTCAGATACAACCTGCATCCAAGACAATATCTTAAGTGAAGACCTCTTGTTCATATAGACTCGGTATATGAACGTTGTTCTTTGGTCAGCCTACAACAGTTCTGAGACTGATGGGTTCCCCTTACTTCAGTCGACTAGATAATGAAATGACAAGCATCCAGTCGCTTGTACAGAGGGAGATTCACCATCTGATCTGCTTCGCCGATGCAGCCGTATGCGATCTGATTCATGGAATACGGGGCAGTAAAGTCGAACGCATTACATGCTGAAGTGCTCAGGTTGATTCGCTTATTGTGGATAGTAGAGTCAACCCAGCGGCTGCATAAGTGCAACAAGCGTAGTAGGTGATTTCTCTCTTGTAACTGCAACAAAGTGGCGACCCGACAGATCAGATCGTTGTTGACTTGTTCACCGAGATTGGCGACTGATCTACAAACGTTTCGTGACAATTCGAGGAGATAAAATCAGTGGGAAGCTCCTCACTTCTAGCTCGCGCTAATGTCATTTGTAAAGAGTATCTTTAGACCCTAACCCAATTGGCTGTTCGTGCGCCATCTCGTTCGTAGTCTGATTGGTCCGTTCGTGATCCCCGTTACTTCGTGGTCTAAATTTCTTCCGTTTGATTCGCTCACTATTTACCATCCTTGTTCATTCTTTATTCGTCTGATTGGGTTGCTCCTGATTTGTGTTGCTTTGTGGTTTACCTTCCTGTCGTATGCTTGGATGATTTTATACCGTCATCTTTAATAGTTCACTCTCTTCATCTTGACTTACCAAGTTTCAACTTGCAGTTTATCCTTACTGGCCTGAGTGATTGATTTGCACGAGTTGTACCTGCGGAGCTCCCACCATTTTCCCCCTTTTTGTCATTGGACTGGCTGGAGCTAGAGCTTATGAGAGTTATGGTTTCGGGTCCAATCGATCTGGAATTCTTTCCACTTGAACCCCTTTGGTTTGTTCTTCCATTTCTCGTTCGATTCAGAGCTTGATGGCTCGGGGATTTTACCTGTCCACAGAGGTTAATGGACGGTATCAATCTCCATGCACCTGTTTATTTCTCCATCAGCGAAGTATCACACTTGCATAAATAGCGATCTATTTTGTCTCTGTTTGGTCTAGTTCAAGTTGAATTTGTATCTAGCTCATCTGTGTACACGGAAACCGGGAAAGCACGACAGAAAAGCGGAAATACACAAGTCCAGTGTGCGCTAGACCTTTGAGTCTATCGGAGTAAAACTTTGGATCTGAAGGTACTACCCTTTGCATGCTGGACGACGATATTCTGAACGCTTGAAGTGTAAGTTGGAGGCTTGGTAAAAATATTTTGAAGAATTTTTAAATTTTGTTACGTTGCGCTTCAACGTATCAGGTGAATTCGGATTCGACTATTTAGGGGTTGTGAAAATGTATGAAACTGGCGTTATCTCTGATGAATAAAATATCGTCTACAGCCCCCACCGGGGTTTCTCTGATTCACCTTCTTCAAATCAGTCTCATGCAGCTGCAGTCCTAGCTATGTAAACTGGATGGAACGTGCCTCGAAACATGTGGCCTGCCGTTTGATTTTCCAGTCTACTGGAGCAAGCCGAGCCCAGAATCGGGACCCGACCACATCGATTCTAAGGCGTATCTGAGCCCCATGGTCAACAGGCTGAGTTCAGGGATTTGCTTCAAAACTCCAAGCCAAGTTTCCCAGCTTCTAATGCGGTTATGCTGAATAACCAATATCGACCAAGTTTATATGAACAGTTTTCTTGACAAGAGACATCAGCTTGCCTGCGGGATGCATAAGCCACCTGACTGGCCTGTTTTCTTACTGTTTCTCTTTTCGTCATGCTACTTCGTGGGGAGGAAAACCGTTGATATTCAGCGAAACCGGTGACAATTCTACATTGTTTATTGATATTGTGAGGAAAAATGATTCTCAGCCTGACTCTCAGTCAGGCTAATCAAAGTAAAAAGCCGAAAAGCACCGTACAGCTGCTTCATCCTTGTTGGAAACTATCAGCAGTGCGTATCCCCCGATACTCCGGTAGGCAGTTTCGAACCCGCAGTCTTTCGGCCAGTGGTTGAACACTTAACCATCTGGCCACGAATAACTGATCAGCAGGGTGATTACATCTCACTTAGACTTGGCCAGACGGTTAAGTGTTCAACCACTGGCTGGAAGGTGGTGGATTAGGAACTCTCTGAGTTTCGTGATGATTCCTGGCAAGGATAAAAAAGCTGACAGGATAAAGTCTTTGTTGAACAATATACATTAGTTCGAGGTACTGTATCCCTCATCAGTAATTTACCCCTGTGTGACCGTGTCTGGCGTCCCTTGTTCGGGCCACTGCGTCGTTTATACCCTTGAAGGGAGTTTCAAATTCTCAGCTCATCATATCAAGGCAGAATCAAATTTATGAATCATGAGGGAGGGCGAACAAAGTTGACCAATCGAACTTCCGTTGTCTATTTTTTGGAACTAATCTTGTTCCGATATGTCAAGCGACACGACCATACAGGTATGTCCGTGTTGTCAACAGTGTTAGGGAAATCTCCGAGGCTGAATAGAATTTTTAGCCAGAATACCGTATTTGGGTCCTCAGAAACAGACCTCTGTAATGGATCCACTCATAGTTTAATACAGTAGCGAGATGGCTCAGTGGTTAGAGCGCAAATTTACTGACCGGAAGGTCCGTGGTTCGAACCCCACCTCTGCATCTCGACTTCCGCTGTCTAGGCTTGGGCGACCTAGTGGTGTCCCAGCCCTCGTGATTCCTTCTGGTGGCATGGCAGTTAGGTATTGAAAGGGCGTTACAGCTGAACGATCGTTCATCTATCGTCTTCCATAGTTTAATACAACAGTTGGCGCTGTATCAGGGATCTGTTTATATGTCTTATGCATTAAAATGTAAAAACCAGTGAGAGCAACATGTCAGAACACGGTTGAGTGTTAGAAAGAACGACCAGGTTGAGCTGAACATTCCATGAGTTACTCAGTTTCTTACCTCCAGGATACACTCTTGAGTGGACATAAGCTCCCAAGCCAGGACTAAGACCCGTCGTCAACTGAGCAGCTCCGTACACTTAATATACCATGCAAGTAAGAAATTCAAAAATGGTGGGCATAAAAATGAAAATGCGTTGCCAACCGCACCCGTCAAATGTCCAAAGTATGTTCTTGTTTCAGTACAGTGGTCCCAGTTATGAGAACCACTTTATACTTTCTAAACTGACGCATCTCTTATCTGGAGGCACGGTTAAAGACAGACTCAGAGTTCGGCAAACACAAATAAGGCCGTTAAATGAACTCCACGTCAAAATTCCTCGGATACTGCCAAGCCATAAAGTGTTCAAAGTTTGTCCCTGGTTCCGGGAAAGTGCATTTTACAAACGCACTGCTTCCTCACTCACTCCATCCGAATGCTGCACGTGGCAGTCCTCACCACAGTAGTCATAATCAGTCACGTGAATTCTCTGTCCCAACGCACTAGCTAAGTCATTCGAACGAGACAAAAAGCTCGCTGCAGTAGCCGCTCTCTTTATGCAGATCTAACAGGTATTGAGGACTGCTGAAGCGCAAACGACGTACCATTTGTCATGTCTTTTTCTGGACAAGCGGAACACGATCCAGTTTGTATTATCGAACAAGCAAAATGAGATCCACGTCTGTTGGCCGTTTTGTTAGTGCACGAGAGATTCAGCTGGGTTTCAGGTGAGTCTTTCGCTGAAACCAAATAGGTGTGCAAATGTGCGTACTTCGTAGATTACGAGATGTTCAAATGTTGTTTATACGGCCCCCAATATCTTGCGGGGTTTGGTTGGAGGCGTCCCCCGACTGAGTGGCCATTCGTTGTCAGTGGCCTCTTTGCTTTCAGACTTTTTGACTGAGCGCTTATTAATGTAGACACATCATAACGTTTGCAGTAAGCTAGCACAAGGTCCCCGTCACCCACTCGTCTCCTTATTTTTACTTTAGGGCTTTGAGTGTAACTGAATAAACTTTATGGTTGTGCGGCAGTGAAGCAACAGTGTTAACACTGATGTTTCCACTTTTGGTGGCGATGGTAATGATATTGTATGAATAGTTTTTCGAGAATTACTCTGGTCTTTGTACCCTATCTTCCATACACGTTTTGTTTAAATTTGGAAGTCTATTACTGGACAAATTCATGGTTTCCCCATTGATCCTCAACCTAGTTTACAATCCTCCATTTACAACCCAATCAGAGACCTGTTAACTTTCCCATCCACGGAGATACTTTCGCGCAAACTATCTATCTATCTAACCGAATTTAGAACCGACGCACTGTAAGAAAATGTAAACATTATTAATTCCAACTACATCCAAACTCTGTAACGTTTTGGGACCTTCAGCTGAGGTTGTGACTTGGTTTTATTCTGGAGAACGGCTTCCCACCATCTCGGAAGCACAAACTTATGGGAAACACTTGTCAAATGGACTACGAAAAAACGCTGGATGCTCAAACCCAACTCCATTTCCACCTAGTTACGTCGCAATTACTCTGTTCTAAGGTAATTTTAATTCAAGACGAGTAATCCACAGCTTATTTTTGTAGATTTTTGCAATCAGATTAATCTTATTCACTCAGCGAACTTACATTTGTGCACTGGACAATATTCCTTCCGTTTGACCGTAGAACTCGTTAGCCTCCTCTTTGAGCACATCCGCCTTTTGCTTGCAACGTGCCAGTGCTTCGAGCAATATATTCTTGTAGCTGTTCACTGAATTCTTTACCAGCAGAAAAAAATAAAGATAAATTATAGATTTTGGCTCGGCGGCCCTCTCGAGTTCAGTAAAATGTGTACTACTGATAGGCCAAGAGTAGTCAGAAATAATCAATGCCTAGATTGAGACACCCGAAAATCAATTCACCGTGAAAGTTGTTGGCATGCACCAGGTGAGTTCCTGGTTGGACTGCCTGACAAACAATGTCAAGTCATTGAAAGTTTGGGACAAGTAGCGAGGCTTAACTGACCCTTGACCGAAATCGTGCCAACATACCGTTCTGACAAATGCAGGAAACTTGGGATCCTTCTGCGCCATCCAAATGGTGGTTTCCAATTCCTCCACCTTCTTCCAATCGATAGTATTGTCCAGCACGTTATCCATCTCAGTCATGGCGACCTTCAACAGAAAAGTAACATAAGGGAGTCAAATAAATTTCAAATAATTGGCGGTACACACACACATCTATCGACCGAGACCCACGATAGAATAATGTCCCTACACATGTTTGCTGACCTCACTTCATTCATGGTGATTGTAACTCAACGACCTTTGGGAAACATATGGGAAGGGTTATGGGAACTGGCGTATGGACTGGCAGGATTGGAAACACTTGGGAGTGTTAGAAGGCCATAGGACATTTGGTTTCAGGATCCGCTCTGAGTGATCATTTTTGCCTGTTTCAAAGCAGCTACCACCTGATTTTGGGACCAGAAGGCCCGCCTCTCTGAAATTTGACTGTGCTAGTATGATTCAGGAGTCTCACTCGTGCCAATACACTTATTTGGGTGGTCGAACGACTTCACCAGACTGAACCGAAGACAAGTATGATGGTGTTAGGTGTGAGAAGCACTGAACAGCCTTGTTCATGTACCAAAACGTCCTCTCTACTGAGAACGCTGAGGGTGAGTCTAAACTGTGTGTAAAAGCGCTTATTACATATTGGTGATTGCCTGGGGGAACTTAAAATGTGGTGTGAACGTATATGATACTGCCGTCAGACAGTAATTTGGGTTTGATTTCACTCAATTCTACGGAAGGTTGTCCTCGGCATGACAGAAGTGTTCACTTTAAGATATTCATTACTGCCGTTCTTTGATAAATAAATGAAAAAACATCATTCTTTATTGACATACAAATTGATGTAAAAATATATGTATATACCTACAAGTCAGTGCATTTACCAGTTCACCTGGATTTGTGATTATATAAACTTGAAACTCTAGCAAAGGGCACGTGAAAAAACCTTTACTATATCGGCTGACCCTAACAAAACTCTGGTGAAGTTCAAAACGAAGTTATCGATCGGCGTCGAATCGGCACCGGATATATTACCCAACTGAAGCCATCAACCCAGTCCACCGCAAGATGAAAACCGCCATAGAGACCGAAGTTTCTTGAGATATATCTACCAAGAATTTATAGTCTGCCCTCTACGGCCAGAAACGTTTGGGCGTTACTTTGACAGTTCTCTAAGTTCTTTATTGGTCACGTTAATTTGGACTTACATAAATGATGGGTGTAAACAGCATTGCGTTTTACCTTTCTCCTTGGTGTACGCGAGGGAACGAAATACGAAATACGAAGTAAAATTTGTTGAGTGCAACCCCGTTCAAACTGCTCGGGAATTAGCCAGGCCTAGTTTGCAAGTAATCAATCGATCGGGATCAATTGATACCGTTGATTTTTCAGGCGTTTTTACTGACTCTTCGAATTATTGCAAGCACTGAATTCGTCTACTGAAATAAGTCGGTGAATTTGCAATTGAAGAGACTATTGGTGGATTTTACGGCTGCTGGTCAGTTTTTTCGCCAAACCGGATAAGTAGTTCGTTGACTACTGTATTCTACTGTATTCTGTATTCTACTGCAGGTCGTTCTCTCTAACTGACATAAAAATTCAGGTTGAACTGAGCCATCAAAAAGGGAACTGTCGGACGAATTTATATACTTTGGCAACAGATTTCTGAAGGTGGGATTGTTTATTCCACCATGTCGTCGGTGATCCGGACACACAGCCTAATAAAACTGACTACTGTTCAGCTGTAATACACTTTCAACGTTTAGCTGCCTTGCCACTTGAAGCAAAGACGATGGTTGAGATACTGCCTGGTTGCCCAAGCCTAGACAGGAGCAGTCGAGAAGCTGGGGTTGGGTTCGAACCACGGAACTTGCGGTCAGTAAATTCGCACACTGACCACTGAGCTACTTCGAGCTCGCAATCGGACAGCTTGTTATGTGTGTCCGTTGTTTAAAGCTATTGTACACACACCTTTCTGACCATTGAATTTATCAAAATAACTGGAGTGGACAGCAGGGATTAACGTTTTTTTCATCCGTTGTACATGAGTGCAGTTTATCTCGGATTTTCAGTGTCTGATATTGAAAAAATCCGGATCAAGCACGTCTAAGGGGTTAACCACATGCTTCTTCACAGTGAAACCCTACCAAGTTTTTTTTGGAAAAAACTGGCTAGCTTACATCCATCAAAGACCTTTTGTGGGTGCGATATATTCTATCGATTCTAATTTGATCATCTGTTGATCCTGACACATCTGGCTTCAATAAAACACAAACAAGTCACACTTGGATGTCTTACGAGCGAGTGGAACTGAGAAGTGTATTGACAAAGAAAACGCCAGCCATCCTGTCAGATACGTCCATTTTCCTGTTGAAATCAATGTTTGGTTTCACAGTTTCTTCTTTGGAAATGTGATGGAATGAATTTATTTTGGAAAGGATAGGTGGAGTAGAGCCCTTGAATACCGTTCTCATTGATTCTCTGAGTAACCAGCCAGATCTGCCAAGTTTTGTTAGTCCTTCGGTGAAGTAGATGGTTTGGTTTAGGTTCTCCTCTTTCGCCGAAGGAATTCGACCGCATTGTGAAAAATTATATTTCCACTCGCAAATTTATCTACAAGTACGTTGTTTGCAACATTTCCTTCTTACCGGATAAAATCAAGAAAACACGGTGAACATACTATCGTTTGATAAAAGCTCTTCAAGGTCATTTTCGCGTTTCCCAGTATCTGAACTCTAAGCTGCTTATATTAGGGGAAAGCGTGCTACATTTACTCTCAGCAGACACCAGGCAAACATAAATTCGTAGGTCCGGACAAGAAAATATGTTGTGTAGACGTTATACACTATTCATAAGGTTGCTAAAACCTCGTTGACAGCCAGCAACCGGTTTTCCCTTATTTAGGCTCATCAGAACGACGCAGTCCCCAAGTTTATGTCAACCTTATGTTCTACTTGAACCCAAATTGGATAAAATACGCTATTACCGTGTGCTGACTTTCCAGTCACCAATTCGGTAAATATCTTGGCTGCGTCGGTCGACAGTTTAAACATGACTCACGTAGATAGAGTCTACAAATTGTCTCGAACTTCTACAAGTCTCCAGCCCGGTTTTCGTTGTCTGTGGGACTGCTCGAGTGAAATACTCTCATAGGGGTGTAATACGATTGATATATCTGTGCTGGGTTGTCGCTTTGGAGCCCGCGCAAATCAGTCACATCGCACAAAGTGTAAACAGCGTCGTCTGTCCAGAAGTGTTCATTCGACTTGCAGCTACATGAGAGAAACATAAAACCTTGAATTTAGACGAAGTAATCTACTTAAGCAGGACACAAACCAGCCTGGTATGACGTGCTATGTGACTGTTACACGTACACTCCCCATTATAGCTCAATGGGGATTTGATCCAGTCTCTTCGTAATGGTCCAGTCCAAAGCTCCTTTGGGCGGTCATGTTCGACTTACGTATCCTACGAGCGTAGCTTATTGGTCCGTGATCACGTGGTCCGTTGATGTGCAATCAAATAATGAAAAAAGACGAAAAAGACGAAACCTTCGAATAGTTGCCCTGTAGAGAAGAAATCGTAGAGGGGCTGGGAATCTTTCCTAACCGATTAGCATGGGAGAATCAATTTAATGTAGATTAAGCGTTGATTTTCATAGAATAATTTTTGCAGATGGCTTCCTATCACCAAACTTGCAGGGAAACCCACATGACCGTAAAATTATCGACAAATATTTGTGGTTCTAAACTCGACGAAGTAGAGATGATGTCACTCAGTGTGACTGCACCCTATCAATATCCAGTTGAGGATCATACCAAACGACTTACCAGGTAACTTTGCGACACAGAGTCCCCTGTCGGCGACGTGATATTATGTCCAGGATCACTCGAGGGTCCGTCCACCGACTTGAAAAGTGTACTACGATACTGATGTGGGAGTGCGTTTCTTCTGGAAAGACGTCGAACAGACATTGATCCATATGGTCTTATGTAGTCCTCAGTGGTTCCTTTGGTATATCGTTGTGGGGACCTTGTACGACCATGCACATTCGACCACTGAGCTGGACCCAAGGTTTCGGCCAACATCAAGTCCGTGAGAGGCAGTTCGATGGCTATTTTAAGGGTTCCCGCATTGTGCCGTTCCCCAGGTGATTTGACCAATACGCCACTCCATAAGCCACTCACCACTCCTGTCGGTGTTATTGTCCTTTGATCGCTCGTGGTTTCCTCCGACTTAAATTTTAATAGAAAATTGACTGGTTCGAGACATTTGGATAAAATACACTGGAAATTTGGGGAAATTAATACCTTGCTGCTGGTAGAAAATTATTTGAGTTTGGCCACAGACGGAGAAATCGGTATGATAAAACAGCCGATTGTCCGGGATAAATTCGTACAGTGACCTATGATCTGAACCAGCGCACACGGCGTCTCCAAGTAAGAATATCGAGAAAAAATCAGCTCGTGGATTCGACATGCAGGGAGAAAGTTTCAGGACTCTTGCGTGTGAAAGAAGCCCACAAAGTAATAACTGTTCGACAAGGTAGAATATATTCGGTAAGACTGGTTATTAGGGGAACCAGCTCCGAACGTAACCGGACTACACAACTGCCAATGGAATAACCGTTTTCGTTGAGACAGATTTCATTCGTTGTTCTTCACTTGCCCTTGGCAGATGAGTTTTATTTTTAGTATCGCTTTCTGGCCCACCTAGACCTTTCCACGTGAGCTTTATAAACAGCCCGTTTTCGGCTGCACATGACACGGCTGTACGCGTCAGTGTTCAATAGGTCAGCTGATTCGCACGTTCATTGGCTTTCTGGTTTGGCTAAGCGCGTCGGGCTATCAAGCGGCTATCCAGAGTCGGGTTCACGGTATTAGGAAGGCATTAAGAAGACTGCGATCCACAACACTGGTCAAACTCTGCACTAGTTGCGTAAGGACACGAATGCACTGACTGTTCCTCAAAGATAGAATGTGAAAATTCACCTGCCCTTGAATTCACAATTGATCGATGTTTCACTTAGGAAGTAAAGTAGACGTATGATGAAGGGCCGGAAAAAACAATACAGCTTTTTCATCCAAGTCAAGGATTATCAGTCCTGCACACCCCAGGTTCATCAGATGGAATTCGAGACCAAAACAACCTGCCTAACGGATGGACCCCATACCACTTGGTCACGAGTGTGAGTACCTTGTAATCAGGCAGTGTTTAGTACTAATTATCTTTCAGGCACGTGAGTCCTTTCACTTTGTTCCATTTTGAATGACTCCTGGAGTGACTACCATCGGCCGCACCCCGTCTAATAGCAACAAAAGCCTCGTCCAAACAGATTGTCCAGAGCTTCAGTCTGATGACTAGTTGCACGGTATGTTCCAATTTCTCCAGTACTGCTTCCGTAAGCGGCGGTTCCTTTGGTTTTTCTTTCAGTCGTTTGTACATCTGTTCTTCAAATTTGAAGCATGTGCGCACATACAAGCCCAAAGGGCGGAAAAAGCTTTTCATGGTTCCCATTGTTTTCAGATTATTTTGAAGCTGTTCACTCAGGGTCTGCCTGACGAGTTTGTGGTCGATTGATGCACAGTTTCAATTTGACTTTCGTCCTTTAAGTGAAGTGAATCTCGCGGTTGATGGATGACAGTTGCTGTGTCCTGTCTAAGTGCGAGTTAATCACACTGCTAATGGGTCGCTCATGGCCGGACGGTTAGGTGCTCAAACTACTAGCCACGAGGTCGCGGGTTCGAGACTCTACGGAGTGTCGCGAGATGCGCACTGCTGATGATTCAGAATAAGCAACTGTGTAGTAATACTTGGCTTTTCAGCACATATTGGCTTAGCTCCGTTTTAAGCCGGCCCCTTTATCAACTCTCTATTCACGTAACACTGTGTTCAGCTGGCTACCAGTTATGGCCTAGTCTTGAACTGCAAGCGTCCGTGACAAACACAGTGCATTCGGCAGCATCACGCTGAGTGAACCTGCATTGATTGTCGGAACCGTCACTCAGAAATTTCATTTGTCATGCCGTCGACAAGGTAGACTGAGGTAACCCAGGAGCAAATATCACAGACTACCATTCTGGTGGCCCTCGTTGGAAAATCTGCACAGGGGCTCCGAAGTCGGCTGCCAGCATTCTTCTTGAAGATCATGTATGCATGGTGATTCATCAATAGAAAGACGTAAAAAACACTCGAAAGGTACAGACCAACCAGGTGAGCGACTTCACCGGTTTTTCTACTTCTCTCACATCAATCTTATCAACGCAAACAACTGGCAAGCAACTATTACTCACCTCTTTGAAAGAACTTGAGTTACTGTGCTCTACATCCGTTGATCCGTTCATATCCGTTCTCAGCTCAAAGCTACACATCTTGATTTGCTGCACCTGGAGAGCGCAACCTTATTCTATCTATTTTAGCCTGGTTCTGTTGCCACAAACAAGTAGGATCCAGGTTATCACTAGATAAGGGTTCAAAGATCGTCAACTCGATTCTTCCATGAGAACTGATAATCCGTATCTTCACGCTAACGTTCGATAGAACCTGTCTTGTTTTTCATTGGCCCATCAATCTCCATACCCCCGACGCACGTTTATTTCGCTTGCTGGTAAACATCAGAGTTAACATTCTGTCACGTGATTGTTCTACGGACCAATTTTAGGCCTTTAAAATAATCCAAGGTTCGGGTTTTACTTAGATTAAATCAATACTACTTCATCAATCACATTTTTATTGTGTTCTTGCATGTAGTGCCCTTCAGAAGAGAAGCCTCTTGGCTAGGAATGATAGTTTTCACGGGAAATGGACTAAACTTCTAACATATACTAACTAATAACAAGGGCAGGAGTTTGGCAGTCATCCGCGATTATTCCATGGGTCTCATTCACGAGTGCATTTCTGTTTGCCTACATTACAGGCAGGTCTGGTTCCGCGAAGATCGGGTCCATTAAACTGGACGCAGCACCAGAATTACGGCTTCTAGACTGAGAGATTGCTTCGTTTTGTTAGCCGTTTCTTTCATCGTAAAGAAGACGTGTACTCCATCAAAGAAAACGCAAAATCAGTTTTGGAAAATGGAGGTAAATTGTGCCAGATGGTAAACGTTTCTAATGGCCGACCAGATCGCCGATCTTTTGGGGGTCATTCGAGCGAAATATGAACCCTTCGGTGTCAGTCATTGGGGTGGGCGTTCGATAACTCTTCGTTTCCTCAACAGAATACACCACTCAAATGGTCGCTGAAAAATTCTCGACAGTCCAGGACCAGCTCCTTTCTTCGTAGGGCTCATGAGGTAGGCGCAGTCAAGTTTACCCTTCACATGCATTCAAAAATTGGCTCGTGTGACACAGGAAGCAGATATTGTGTAACACATTCCGTTGAAAAATGTCGTATTCTTTGTTCTGCCATGGCGCTAATTTCTGTGTTTGCAAATATAGGTCGTGATTTCTTGAAAACTGAACAGCAACTGCCGCATTTTCGACTGTTTTTGTGGAAGAAAACAATAACCAAACTGGGCAACCGAAGCTTTAGGAAAACATTCCTCTCACACGTGCCTTCAGACTGAATGTCGACTATATTTGGGTATGACGGTCATTGTAACCAGCCGCTGACTTGCTTGGACGATCAGCTAACGGCTGGTGAAAAGTTAGTGTTTTATTTAGAAAGGTATTGCTGTTAGCGCATGATATGTCCAGTGGCTTGGAGGTTCACATTAGTGGAATCACTGCTCACCGAGTCATGGCCCTTTTGGGGTAATCAGTGGTTTAAAACATATCCATCCATGCAACCAGTAACTCAAGGTTTCTGGAGGTCACTTGTCGATTTATTCCAAACGGAATGTAAGCCTGCGTTCATAGCAAGAATAAATCTGATATTATCTTATGAACAAACAACACCCACCGATGGGTACCGGATGACTGCGGAAGAATCCAGTCTGGACAAGATAAAGTTTGTTTGTGGAGGGCAGTTGCCTCCGAGAATATTCTTGTTCGCCAATTCCGCGTATGTTTTACTCAACAGTACGTGGAAATCTCTCGAATATTCTTCCGAGTTATGAAATGACCAAAGATGATTCACGGCCTCCACTTTCCAGAGAAAAATACCACTGAATTGTGCAGTCTTTCGCTTGCGGGTACAAGATGGCTCAGCGGCTAAAGTGCGAGAATCTTGACCGGCAGGTCCGTGGTTCTAGGCCAGCACTACCCTTCCGATTGCTTCTTTCTAGGTCTGAATCATTCTTTAGTGATCACCAGTATTATAATATGGTATAAGTTGCCTTACAATGTCTCAGCTCGGCAGCTCAATTATCGTGAAATCGTTACGGACATAACCTGATCCGAAAAGGAATAGGTCTCTACAGAACAATGAAGAGTTCTAAGTCTTCTTCGACTTGTAAGCCAGTAGCCCCGTGGGCTTAGCTGAGCCAGATAATTTCGGCCAAAAAACAATTCCGAATCGTAAGAGATTTTTATTGGATTTTTCTGGAAAATATCCATTTGCAATAACTAACCATGAAATGTGAATTTGTCCTATGCGAATGAATGTTCTCACCTCCGTACAAGTTGTACACAACCTGAAGGAGCAATTTTAAGATGGATTTGGGATGTGAATAAAAGTGAAGTCGACGTTTCTTGGACTGCAAATTATTGACAATTCAGGCCCAAAGGAAATGCAGCAAAGTTTGGCACCTTGGATCTAAAAAGATATACTGCATCGACAGTTCATTTGTTTTTTTACAAATCTGCAGTTGCAAGGGAGTATCGGTTTTTTACGTTATGATGTTTTGACCGAGAATCTTTCGGTGATTATGTAAGGGCATCACTTTAGGGGGAGAATAAAACGTGACACTTAAATTCGAATCAAAAGCTCCACAAGTGAAAAGTTCTGTTGTGAGGTTCCTACTTCGGGACTTTGCAATGTTCGCAACTCCGTCCATAAAATCTACATGTGTCTTCTGATTGTGCTAATCAATATGTTTTAGCGTTTTGGAATGTGCTCACAAATGGTTCTGGTATTTCAGCGACTAACTTGAAGTGTCCGATTTAAGTAATTTATCCAAGTGGCTGCATTTCTACAGTACCGTTCAAGAAAACCGTACGTCTTCTGGAAACTTGAGGACTCCCTCGAAGTGATGAGACTTAAGAAGGGCAAAGCTGGTAGCGAAATGTCAAAGAGTATACAACAGCTTTATGAGTAGTGCGTTGTCTGCGATGTCTCGAATATCATGCCATGAGGCGGCGTCTGGGCAGTCGAAGAATACTCTAGACGAGGGATCCAGTTGAATATCCTGTAGGTTGGTTTATTTCGTCAACTGCGCACAATGTGGAACCCTTAGACTACACCTACCCGATAAGCATCAAGCTGTAGGAACCATGAGGGCGATCTCCATGGCGTTTTAACGAAGACGTACATAGATAACGAAGGTTAAAAGCTATCAGTCCTTCTATTCTCCTTTCCCAGAGGTAACCAAATAACCAGTGGTCCCAGGCCTAAAAAGGATTCCACAGCACTCTGTGACTAGGCTTATTTCGAACTACCAAGGAGTTTTTCTATGACGGCTTGGGGTAGTTGGTTGGATTTATCCAAGCAATCTGTGAGATAGATACCTCTCAGGTTCCAAGACGTCCAGACCAGCAGAACAGACGGGCGTCTATTGGAGTGGGTACAAAACACACCTCGTGACACTTGATTAGAGGATTGTCACAGATATTTCCAAAAGGTTTGAAGTCAACGGTCAATCCCCTACTAAAAAATCGTTCAGCTATGGCACCTTTTCGGTGCCTAACTGCCATGCCACCAGAAGAAAGCACGAGGGCTGGGATACTGCCAGGTTGTCCACGCCTAGACAGAGGAAGTCGAGAGGCAGAGGTCGGGTTCGAACCACGGATTTTCCGGTTAGTAAATTCGCGCTCTAACCACTAAGCTATCTCCTCCCCCAATACACTACTGCAAACAAGTAACCAAGCAGATCCCAAAGACACGTCTTTTGTGTGGCCATGCGACTGAAAGTGAAAAACATGTGAGGTCTTCCTTCTTAGAACTCATCAGTCGGCACTGTGCCCTCAGAAGTTCTTGAAGAAACAGCCGCTGGCTTCTATGGTTGTATTCAATTGTCGAATGTTGCCTCGCGCCACTTTGTTGCTAACGTTCCCTGTTGTCCACCATTTTTGCAACGGAGAAGACCAAAAGAAATTCCGGCACTTCACGGCATTGGTTCATGATTCGCACTAATGGAACAGACGAAAACGACTCGATGCTTTAGCTTGATGTTGTATTTTATATGGACTGCAAAGCTACATCCAGGTTGTCCAGCTTGCAATGAAAATTGTTGGACACTACTGATATTCTGCGGGTGTGAGTGAACTCAAACCCAATATGACATGCTTCTAACCCTACCGCGATTTCAGTTTTCTGTTTTAAACGGTTTCTTCATTTAAGTGAACCTACTGGGCAATAAATTCTGCCATCAAAGTTCTTTCCTATAACCAAATATGAAGTGCTTCGCTTTTGGGGGCAGGGGACTTGGGGGATTCTTGTTTGCTAACTAAAAATCACAAAGACACGTACTGGGGTACTCTGTCCAGTGGGTCCTCAGTGACATGAGTTCACAAGAGTCAATATGAAAAACTGTCTGGTTGTTGCATGCTTAGTAAAGCTTTGTTAACAAAGACCACACAGGGGACGAATAGGTCTGGTTGTATTCCACTATCCACATGGTTGGTCAAAAGTTCAAACTTAAAGCATTCGGGTTTTCTCCCGATCATGTTGTGCAGCACCACCAAAACGATCAATTTCCCATAGTCTCGAGTGAGAATGTCGGAAATGGTGTACACCTACCAGAAACTAACCTGTAATCTGAAACTCCAAATATAAAATGACTGAAACGTACCGCAAAGTTGCTGCACTCTCTCTCTCAGTTTAGTTAAGGGGTTTCCGTCCAAACGCTTGATGAAATTGGAAATCGATAATCCGGCATCACTCAGAATGTCAACATACATGGCATTGAGCATCCCGTGTCTGTTTGTATGGAAACGTGAAAAACGACCTTTGCTCAGTTGCCTGGCGCTCATAGGTTTGATCTACGCGATTTGATTTCATTGTACTCCTATCCGTAAAACCACACGATGATTCAATTCGCGTAAACAAGTCCACAAATGCGGCCCAAAGTAAATTAATTTCGACAGATTCATTCATTTGCAAACCAATCTGGTTTTCACGGGAGTCTCAGCTGAATGGTATTCTTCATGGTATTCTTCAGTTGAATGCATTTGTCCAGATTTGTGCAATTTGGGTTCAAGCAGAACATAAGGTTGACGGAAACTCGGGGACTGCGCCTACTTGATGAGCCCCAAGAAGGGCTAAACCGGTCGTGGGCTGTCGAAGAGTTTTCAGCGAATTTGTGAGTAGTTTCCATTATGAAATTAACTTCGGTTTCAACTGATCACATGCCCGAGAGAGAAAGATAACGATTGCAGCAATTTTCAAGAGGAACTAACGAAAATGGTTGTGGGACAAATGGAAACTCATCCTTTCAGAAGGGCTTCGTTAACCAAGCATTTCTGAAACCATTATTTTTCAATCGGTTCCAAACTCTCCCAACTGACTGACAACTAATTCTGTTCCCCGTACTGAAGCATGTTGGAGAGTAACGCAGAAAGCATACTGCGATTCTCAGACCAAGCAGTCGAACAATTAATTTGCCACGAAATTACCAGAATTTCCTGGCCCACTGGACACTTGCAGTGCATCGTCTCACATCTACCCACAGGATGCCTGTATCCGAAGGTTAATTCATTTCCTAAACTGACTTCGATATTCTAAACATCCATAAACCGGAAACTTGAGGGAACGAAGTTTCGCCCGTCTGTCATAAAATCAATAAAGTCATAGCGATCAAATTCGCTCAAGTTGTTTTCCATTTTTATTGGTGTAATTTTGAGGTTGACTGAAAAGGAACTCATGAAATCCCACATAGAATCATGTCATGGTTTAAACAGATCTTCGACAAAGAAAATTCCTGTCCTATTCAGACAGCAACGAAATTGGGATCAGCTGATTACGATGCACGAACCCTGAATTACTGCCAAACGATGAGAACCACCTGATGAACGCTAACATGTGGCTTATAAGGTTTAGTAGTACAATTCATACACTTATATATCATGTGTCGAAAGAAGGAACCACACTTCTGTTGGAGTGCAGTGTTAAAGTAAGAAAACCAAGTATCTTCTGCGGGATACTGTGACTGGCACAAGGAGAGACTGTTTTGTTTGTATTTACAGTGTCACCGACGAAGACGAGACCCAATTAAGAGTGGGACTGTTTGCCTGCTTGGATCCTGAAGACAAAACTAATTACCGTGGAACAACTGTCCAGAGGTATCCATATAATTGCCTTGTAAATGTCAATTATTGTGTCCAGAAATTGCCCATCAACATTATCGATTTCTTCAGAAGAATATTATGGCAATAAATCTACATACCACTGCCGTTTGTCAGCAGTGAAGCTCTCTGAGTGAACAAGGTTTTCACCATGTGTCTCCTGCTTACCAGTAAGGCAACGATTCAACAGGAACTAACAATCAGATTTCACGAGACGTCTTCAGCTGGTACGATATTCGAGATATCGCGATACATGTATAGACGTAATGCACTACTCATAAGGTTGCTGAAAATCCTTCGACAGCCCACGAACGGTTTTGCCATTCTTGGGGCTTATCAGGTGGGCTCTGTCCTTGAGTTTCCACCAACCTTATGTTCTGTTTGAACCCAAATTGCACGAGATTAGCGAAATACACTCATTTGCAAACAAATTTCGTTTAGCGGGAGACTCACCTGGAACTCAGCTGAATCTTTCATGTATGATGGTTCTAAGCAACTAAATGTGCTGCACCAGGCCGCCTCATGTTTCAGTTGGTACGATATTTAAGCTATCGCGACACATGTATAGACTACTCATAAGGTTGCTGTCAAAGAATTTTCAGCAACCTTATGAGTAGTGTATTACGAATATGCGACATACATATTCATGGAAGTAAACCACTCCCAACATTGTTGAACTTTCCTTCGATAGCTCACAACGAGTTTAACCGTTCTGTTTCTGTCTCATTGTGTTGACGCAGTCCCCGATAAAATATATTGCAGTGTGTAAAATGTCGTGCAAGCTGAAACACGAGGCGGCCTTTGTGCAGTACTACAGTTGAAGAACATGATAAACAGCTAGATTATTGTGGAAGTGCGTACATTCCGGGAGCTCTTGCATTAACTGAAAAATTCAATTCCATAGGTAGCATACAGAGCCATAAGTGGACGATCTTTCGGCGAAAAACGAGGGGGATTGGGAGTTGTATCATTTTAGCACGTCGGACTCACCCCCAGATGGTTTGGTTCATCCAGATACAGTAGTGGACAGAAGGCCGTTCCAGACTATCCGTGTTTTAGCTCGCAGCCGTTTGCTTTATTCCGACGATTACTGGTAGTTTAGCTATTCTGGTTTGTTTGCTGCCACGAGATGTCGTGAAGCGCTGCTGACAACGCCCCAAGTTTCACTGAAACACGCACAACCGGATATCATTGGTTTTAGAAAGGTAGGATTCCTCAGTGGCTTAAAGAATGCACAAGTGTTGATTGAATTATCAAAGGTTCACTTATTTTTATCGATTATCAGCGAAAAAGATACACATTCATAGATAGACAACGCAGTATGAACATAAAGGAAAACGACAGATTAATGTGAACTTAGATCGGGATGGGAAAGATTCTACGGGGGACTGCTGGTTTCATCCAGTAAGTGAAATCAGTCTAATTGCACAAGGCAGCTAGAAGAACACGTTTGCGAGAGGAATAAATTTCGTACAGTCTGTTCCGCCAGAAAACGGATAAAGCAGCAAACGATTAATAAAACCGTACAGCTTGCTACATTTGTACAGTTTCAAAGCAAATTGATCGATCGATATAACCAAAGCAGTCTCAGAGTTGTCCTCAGATCTTTCTGAGCACAGAGGACAGCCTTGAAGCGAACTGTATGGCGAACTGTTTCGTGCTCAGATCTGGAACGATGAGTTACGTTCAAATGGGTGACCTGTGTCGAATAAATGCCTTGCGACGGGCGATTTGTTTCTGGATTTGATCAGCGTTGAGTTAGGGTCAGCTGATGTAGTAGGGGGTTTTGGGGCTCCTTTGTTCGTATCAGTTATACAGATCTACTTACCACCCCAAATGCAGGTTGTTCTTTTCGAAAGTGCGTTTCTTTCTGACCATCGTTGCAACTTCAGGCGAGGTGAGAATGACACAAACGGCATAAAGTTATGTAAGACGGTAAAGGAGTAGTTAAGCGGCTAAATAAGTGTGGTTGTGGCGATCAACTATGTTTAATACTGATAAAACTGCGGCATAATTTAAAAGGTAACAGGCATAAAAATGATTTTTTCGGACTGTCTGATTTTTATTACACGGAAGGGTTTACCCTAAAACAGTTTCCTTCTTCAGGTAGCTCGT
>SJOL01006626.1:288915-316394 GCA_004794785.1 Opisthorchis felineus
AAATTTAGTATCACAAAATAGTGTTGCTTGTACACCGAGTAAAGTGTAGTAAGGCATGCCGCGCAAAATGCTCTGTCGCGGAGACCATCGATTTTCAGCTGTCTTCGTCAGCTAAGCTTCTGAAGCGGTTGTTGTTTTTGCTGAAATGTTGATGAAATACACTCATTTGCAAACAAATTTGGTTTTGCAAGATATTCACCTGGAACCCAGCTGAATCTTACGTTCATGATGTAAAACCTTTTTCTTCCAGGATTGATGAACGTGAGTAAATCATGCGCAACTAACATCCTGGTAGACCACGCTGAGACAAGATTTACCTGGGCAGCTGTATAAGTTCCGGCGACCTGGCTGGAAAAGAGATTATTTATCGAATCGGAAAGTCGAGGACAGCTTTTGCCAACCTCCGGCACCTACGGCGGCGATGTGACTTCATTTTTGCCTGTCAAGGGCCGTTTACACTGCATCAGTCTGATTCAAACTGCTTTATGAGTCAAAGACCTGGCCTGTACATGCAGAAGACATACGAAAGATGTCAGTGTTTGACCCCTGATATCTCCGGAGCATTGGTCAGGTCAGGTGAGAACATTGGATTAGTAATGCTGAGGTACGCCAGGTGGTCTTAGGAAGAAGGAACTCTCCCGCGATAGATGAATTACTCACGCTTCATAGGCTACACCGGTTAGGACATGTACTCCGCATGCTAGAAGACCGTCTACCTCACAGATCTCTTTTTGCCCAGCCCCGTACAGAGTGGAAGCCACCGAGAGGTGGACAGTGTACGACTTGGCAACGAAGTACGAAAACACTAACCAGTAAACTTGGTCTGGTCGGCAACTGCCGCTTCCCTCGACGGGAACCCCGGACTCAAATCATCAATGGTTAATGACATTGGCAGAAATGGCCCAATCACGCAGTCAGTGGCGCTTGTGTATCAAAGCTATCTCCTTCAATACGTAGCTACCCAGTTCCCGAAATGACCAAATACGCCATCGCCTCAAAGGCTTGGCTGTATCTCCCACACTGCCCCTTTTTCCGGTGATCAGAACTGTAGCATCTGAAACCAGTGTGCCTATCCTACACGTTTTATAGCTGATAAATTGATCTGATCAGACTGGCGGCTGCACACCGTGACCAAAATAGCATGCTGAAATGCGGATATCGTCACCAAACTTCTGTCAGTGGCATGAATCAGATCGCCGTCTAGATAGAACGCACTACTCACAAAACTACTGGAAAATCTTTGACAACCCATCACCGGTTTTGTACTCCTTCGGGCTCAACAGACAGGGACAGATCTCGAGTTTCCGGCAACTTTGTTCTAGTTAAACCTAAACTGTGCGTGATTCGCGGAATACACTTATTTGTAAACCATTCTGGTCTTAACGGAAGACTCGACTTATTCTCAGCGGAATCTCTTGTTCATGGTTTTCTTCATCTGAATAAAGATTACCTCATGCCTCAGTTGAGACGACAGTCGAGATGTCGCAGTACATTGTCTTGATGGAACACACTGTTCTTAGGACTGCTAGGTCTTTCCGGAGTTGCTGTCAGTTGAGCTTGATATAGAACGTACGGCCGATGGAAACTCGGGGACTGCGCTTGCCTGATAAGCCGTAAGAAGAGTTACCGAGGTTTTCTTCAACATTATAGGTAGTGCATTCCGTCCATACAATATACATTGATATTTCGGATGTGGTGTCCACTGAAACAACAGGACATTCATTTGAAGAATATCATAAACGAGAGATGCAGATTGGATTCCCCGTACGCAAGTGAGTGTATTTTGTGAACTGCGGTCAGTTTCAAGCCGTTGTCCGAGAGTACTGAAAACAAAAGTTGTTTTCCATGCCACGGGTTAACTTCCTGCCCATACAAGTAAAATATTCAAAAAATAGCCATTCTGGTTGCAAACTAGGCGAATAAAACCTATCCCTTATTAAAGAAAGGATAGTTCTGTATTCTGCCGAATTAAGCGAACAAAAGTTACCGTGAACACAGACGAAGGTTCTCACACGGCAGGGGGTAAACCCAGTGCAGTACCATTTGGCTTTTTACAAGTGAACCTCCTCAGTGAGGAATGTGGGGTTTAACCTCACAGTTTGGACACCATGTTGTGCGTGACTGGCCAAAAGTGAACAACCTTAAACCACAAATGTTCACATTCCTTCAAAAAAGTTGTATGTGTAACAGCTGTTGAATGCTGAAGTACACGTTATTAAACGCATTTCGAAATGTAGAGGTAACCGAAAGGTGTGGAAAGCCGCGTTCCACTGTAGTTCCTTTCCTCCACAGGCTGGAACATGTACAAATTCGCCACTGGTTCCGATTTATCTACCCCCTCCCCCCTCCCGCACCTTGCTCTTTGCACAGACTTAAAATTGTTCCTCACTTCCACTCAAAATCAATAAACCGGTCTGGATGAAAAACCGCAGGGGCAATAACTAACTATGCACCTTGTTTGCCAGGTACACACAACTAGCCGACTAGTTAGTTAATCTTGATCAAACATCTGCGATCATTCCAGCACGAAAGAATTTTTTTTTCAATTTGTCTGGCAAAGATGCTTTCACCATACTGATCGACAATATAACTTGGAAAAAGTAAGCCCCATACAATTTTTTGGAAGCTATATGATCTTGCAACAAACGGACGCATACAAAATTTGGATGAGAACTCATGAAATACTGGTTGTAAGCCACCGGTTCCAAAATGCGAAAACTCTGTCGGTTTCAGTACGAAGTTTTGTTACGAAATGCAACGTAAGGTCACGCTTTCGTTGATATATTCACTTGACCATGTTCTTCTTAAAGGATTGCTTGCTTCTAAGTTGACACCGCGCCAAACAACAGGGCACGATTTCAGCAATTCATTGCATGTAGGAGTTGAAAGTTGGCGAAATACACTCATTTGCAAACAAATTTGGTTTTGCGGGAGACGCATCTGAAACCCAGCTGAATCTCTCGTTTGTGATGTCTCCAGGCAACTGAATGTGCTGCATCAGGCCGCCTCATGTTTCAGTTGCTACGATATTCGAGATATCGCGATACATGTAGATAAGTAATGCACTACTCATAAGGTTGCTGAAAATTCTTCGACAGCCCACGACCGGTTTCGACCTTCTTGGGGCTCATCAGGTAGGCGCAGTCCCCGAGTTTCCGTCAACCTTATGTTCTACTTGAAACCAAATTGCACGAAATTAGCGAAATACACTCATCTGCAAACTAATTTGGTTTTGCGAGAGACTCACCTGGAACCCAGCTGAATCTCTCGTTTGTGATGTTTCCAGGCAACTGAATGTGCTGCACCAGGCCGCCTCATTTTTCAGTTGCTACGATATTCGAGATATCGCGATACATGTATATTCGTAATGCACTACTCATAAGGTTGCTGAAAATTCTTCGACAGCCCACGACCGGTTTCGCCCTTCTTGGGGCTCATCAGGTAGGCGCAGTCCCCGAGTTTCCGTCAACCTTATGTTCTACTTGAAACCAAATTGCACGAAATTGGCGAAATACACTCATCTGCAAACAAATTTGGTTTTGCGAGAGACTCACCTGGAACCCAGCTGAATCTCTCGTTTGTGATGTTTCCAGGCAACTGAATGTGCTGCACCAGGCCGCCTCATTTTTCAGTTGCTACGATATTCGAGATATCGCGATACATGTATATTCGTAATGCACTACTCATAAGGTTGCTGAAAATTCTTCGACAGCCCACGACCGGTTTCGCCCTTCTTGGGGCTCATCAGGTAGGCGCAGTCCCCGAGTTTCCGTCAACCTTATGTTCTACTTGAAACCAAATTGCACGAAATTGGCGAAATACACTCATCTGCAAACAAATTTGGTTTTGCGAGAGACTCACCTGGAACCCAGCTGAATCTCTCGTTTGTGATGTTTCCAGGCAACTGAATGTGCTGCACCAGGCCGCCTCATTTTTCAGTTGCTACGATATTCGAGATATCGCGATACATGTATATTCGTAATGCACTACTCATAAGGTTGCTGAAAATTCTTCGACAGCCCACGACCGGTTTCGCCCTTCTTGGGGCTCATCAGGTAGGCGCAGTCCCCGAGTTTCCGTCAACCTTATGTTCTACTTGAAACCAAATTGCACGAAATTAGCGAAATACACTCATTTGCAAACAAATTTGGTTTTGCGAGAGGCGCATAAAACTTTTCTGGTGCGCAGGAGCAACCGTAAGCTAGAATTTCTCCGTGATTGGTTTTGTACACTGTGACTCAATCTTCAACAGAAATGACAATCTAAATGTATTAGGAATATAAACACTAGTCCAAAAAACAGATCGATGATTATGTAAAAGTGTCGAGACTTTCAAAATCTCGATGCAGTAATACCTCAAGAAAGGACCATTCAAAGACAACCCCCACTCATCCTGAGGGCCCACAATGGGAGCCAGATTTGGTAGGGCCCCTTCCTTCCCCATAAAGTGCAGCTTCTTCCAAGAAAAAAGGAGTAAATCGTTTTACCTTTGACGGATTAGAATTTATTCGTTACAAGATAAAATGTGAGAAAACCTCCCAAAAGAGTTGAAAGAGTTTTTAAACTTCCTCACAATATCATCAATCTCTAAGTAGCCTAGGGAAAGGAAAACTTCACAAGAGGAGTGAATTTTTTCTGTGGTCAATAATGGGCCAGTTACCACGTGACCATGAGATGTTGATCCCGTGATTGAAGGATGAGCGGCACTATATCCTGTCTAAGTGCGAGTGAGTCACAACGTTGATTAGCTGCTGTTGGCTGGACGGCTGAGTCTGCAAATGCTACCTGGAAGATTGTGGGTTTCAGTGGCCTTAGTGCTCTTCCTTCTGCGTGAGTTAGCTTCATTTATAGGAAGAAATATCAACTGAATGAGTTCATGCGGATTCTTCCCGAGCAAACTGGTTCAGCTGCGCAACGGTTAGAGACAAGGACTGGGCAAGCAAGCTGCCAGGTTTAGGAACACGGTGCTTTCTGCGCAATGCGTGGAACTCGACTGTAATATTGGTACAAGGCTGGTACACGAAGCAGTGTGCAGTACTAAGCTTCCTTACATAAGACCAGACTGGATGTGGGAATCCAAAGGACGCCTACGTTTCTGTACAATTCACCCTATATACATTGGGCCCCTAAACAATACATGTATGTGTTGGCCTGAATGGCATGATATCTAAACCACGTACAGCAACAGCAGATTAATGCTTGAATTGAATTTATGCAGCATGTAATTCATGCGTTTTAGACCCAAGCCTACAACCAATTTTAGTGTAGTCTCCGGCCAATTTGTCTCCGAATTTACACTTCTGATAAACATCATGAGTCATGCTGCCGACTGTGCAGCGATAGATATTCGCCTGGTTATTCATTCAATTTGTGATTGGAAGGAATAGTTCAGCTCATTCTTGGTGTGTGCATCCAATATGCACGCTCAGATCCAGTAGCCAGTGAAGAGACCTTGATACGTTATCCAACCGAAGAGAGCTCATCATGGGAAGACAAACGTTTTGGTCAACCTTTGGGGGGGTGCCATACTCGGGGTTTAATACATAGGATCCAATACCGGTGTGCCAGGTCACTGAAAAAGCGCTAAAATTATTGTGATTACCTCCAGATATTCCAGATATTTCAGCGATATTTCAACAAAATTTTGCTAAAATTATAAGCTGAAATAAACCCAGTATTTGCGAGTACTTGCACGTGTTCTAATACCTAATATTTAAACACTACTTCCGCCTGTTTCCTCGGGGTGCCTGTCGTCAAGATGTCATCTGTGAAAGCTACTCACGTTATCTTCCATCAGTTGAGTTCGTTTACAAGCACATTCACCCGAATCTCCATTCGTATCCGTTTTCATCTTGGTCCCAGGAATTCCGCTTTCTTAAATCGATATCTATCAGTGAGGCATGGCTTCACCCTCTTGCGAACTCATCCAAAACAGAGAATGAAAACTGGCGATATCCAGCGAATCAACTTCTGTACTGTACTGTACTTCTGTCTGCTTGATATCAAATTCCATGGATTTTCGTACTGAGTTACAGTAAGAGTAACAAATATACGAGTACAGAGAACTTGACGACCATGCAGCTCTGTGATTCGAATTTAATCCGTCGTGTTACAGAGTCGTGTTGAGTCCTCGAGATTTCAGCGCAAGGTGAGTTTCACACCTCATCGCCTAGTGAGAAGCCGTCAGTATTTCATACTCATGGTTTGGTAATTATCAGGTCCTCTGTGAGGAATCCTTACTCATTTGGATCAAAAATTTGATTACTCACGAACATTTACATTGCTTAATCCTGCCAACCGCTAGTAGGATTTAACCCAACACCCTGTTTGATCGATGACGCAATGAAGCTAGCCAGTAAGTCAGAAGTCACAAAAACATTAGTTTAGAACTAAAATAAATCGTGACATTATCCCCTGTGGTAATACTCTTCCTCTAAGATAACACAAAAAAGTACGTATGTGTGCTCAAAGCACCATAAGACGTCTGGACTGCGAATCCATTGGTCAGCAGGTCCCAAGCGGAAAGTTAGAATGGTTTGCTATTGAGGAGGATGTCGGTAGCTCAGGCAGTTGGTTTGTTCGCTGAGCTCAACCACTGATCCATTGCTTCGGTCCACTATGCTCCCTTACAACGCACCGACGATGTCACCTCGATTGGTGATGAGACGTTGGCAATAAAACCAGCAAACCAACGACCAGTTAAAATGGGAATACACTGTCGTCAGTCCATGGTGCTCAGTTTTAGAAACCTAAAACCAGTACTCAATTTCGGTGCATAGAACAAAACTCCCAAGCTTGTACAAGATGGTACTCTTTAACGGCCTTCAATTTGAGTATGATCTGCAACTTCTGAGTTCATTCCAACTCACTTGCACGCGAGAGCAGCCTCAGGAGCAAAGAGGTTGATTGGAGAAAGGTGTACCAGGCTAGACGAAACAGTTCCGCTCTACTTCATAAGTTGTCTCACACATCCGTAGGAATTACTGACTTGGTTAGCATCCACAACCATTCACCAAACACTGGGATACATCGGGTGTAACCCTACACAAAGTACAATACCCCTGTACCGGTGGATACTACTGATGAGGCATGCGAGTAGTATGTGGTGTTGTCGTAACTCCACCTTGCGTCTAATGGAAGGTGAGGTTTACTACGTAACTTGTGGAACTGCCTGGCAGTGTTCGTTTACAGTTTCGTGATAGTCAATGAATATCCACGAAAGTTCAAGAAGACGCGTGAGGATTTTCAGATCTTAAAAACAAGGTGCATATGAGTCGTTTATTCTCCTGTCCAATAGTTTGCAACTGCTTTGTTTGTGGGCGCTAATAAAGGACTTCGCGGTGAGGGGCTTTCTTCCTTTCACTCCTACTCTGCTGCACGTTTCACTCTAAAAGACTTATGTTTGATCACATGGGAATAAACCCAGCGTGGAACTTAAAACGGCCAAATTGTATTCACATTAAAATGGACTAACCACATGCGTTACGGTGTCACTTCAACTTATCAGACCACAAATGATGAATTCATGACTACTGTAGATTAGCGGCTGTTGTTTTTACGGGGAAGGTCAGTGCCTAACGCAACCCCCTATGATCAGCTACTCATAGAATTCAGCCGCGTTTTACTGTCTGTATGTGCAAAGCATTGCACCTGGCACAGTCTTGTTGCACTTGGACTGCCAACGAAAACAGTTTTTGATACAAATCAACTGATCATTGAAAACTAACATTGGAATGTAGACCGATACACTGGTCGTGCAACTGAGATCACAAGTTGATATGGATTTTGTTTTTTGCGGGTTTCTTTCACGAGATTCGGCTCGTTGTAGTATGAGGAGATTTGAGGATTTTTAGTTTAAATTTCCCGCCCTAAGTGAAACAAATCTGCACTGAAAAGCCAAGAAGTGCTGTACAGCTGTTTCATCCTTATGGGGAATCATCAGCGCTGCACATCTCACAAAACTCCAATGAGGTCCGGACCCGTGACGTCCGGCCTTGTAGCCTGAAAAATCAACCGTTCGGCAACGAGCGGCATACACTGGCTTCGTTTGCGGGACGACATCTCCATAAGGACTCGATTCGATTTGCTTTCATCAAGAACTTTGACCACAGTGACACTTATCAAGGTCAAGCTCTTTGACGTGAAGTCCGTTGTGTCTTTCCCAGATATAGATGAGGTCGCCTATGGAGACTGTCTGCAGTTGTTCGCTGACGTTCTGCTTGGTCCATTTGGTTCGACAATAAGCTTTGGTGGTCATAGAGAGGATCCGGGAAGAATTATTCATCCAAGAGGTAAGTGTTTCAGAAGAACAAAGTCCTTCTCTCACTTGAAGCAGGTGACGTTCCCAGTCAGATGAAATGGACAAAATACGCATGCCATGAACACGATAATGTGAGATTAATTGACATGACAAGTTCAGAAGATAATCGCAGCAAGCCTTGAATAACCAAATCCAAAGTGGTGGTTATTTTCAGGTTTCGACACAAATATGACTTGAAAGAACACAAAACGTGACAGAATCGGCGACTGCATGCTGCTAAATCGCACTTGTGCGACGTAATCTTCCTCGGTACATTTGGTTTACCGAGGTTTCGGGAATTTTCAGACTGTGTTCGCATTACTGTGGCTCCAGCAATCTTCCTCCTGTCTACATGCGATTAGTCCGGCATAGTCCAGACCGAAGAGGCGCGAGTTCCGCTCGTCTTTTAGCCAGAGACAGGTGAGTGCACAAACTTTAACGGCGTTGTAACTTCATCCATTTTACCGGTGAATCCGCAAAAATCTCAAACGGCTCACCTCTGACCTCATCATGCGCATTCAAGTCATTTTCATAGGCCGCAAACGGAGAGATGTTGTTGATCTCCACAAAGCTGACGTAGATTTCCGGCACAGGCTACAAAAGGGTGAAGGTGAGAACCTGCATAAGCATTAAAGACCACTTAGGAGGGGCCCTGCTCTACCGTGTTGCACCGTGATCGAAGGACGCTTGCAACCCAAGATTATGACATGTACAGGTCACCAAGGTGTTTTTAATGTTGTTTGATGTGGATGTGATCAGGATTAATCAGCCAAGACAGCCTGGAGGACGAAGAATTCGCTCGAAAAACGGCGTTGTCTGATCAAACAAAGATGCCGTAACTGACTGAAGACTGCTGCCCAAATCAATTGGTTGAAAAACCCAGATACGGTGGTGATACGAATAATGCACGCTAAATTCGCAAAATGTTATTAGAGGCATTCCGGACAGGTTGCCAGGACAACCATTATGTCCAGTAATGGTGATAACTGGCTTGGCTTGTAAGTTACGTACGGATTGATTGTCAGCTGCACGCCGTCGATCAGCTTCCTGCTTGACTGTAACAAGTGAGTAACGATCACACGGTCACTGTGTTAGAAAGACAAATATTGACCGATCATTTTGACCTGCAAGTCAGCGCTGTCTGAAGACGGCCAAGGTCAAATACGGGCATATAAATACTCGGGACTGAGCGTACACAAAATACTGAGAAAATACGAGGACCAATGAGCGTTCTTCACAGCTTCTCCCAGACCCATCCATACCCTTTTTGAGAAAAATCGCTTACGTTTAAGATGGAATAAAATAGACGATGGATAACGTCAACTGGAATGTTGACGAAAAAGACATGGTCTAGAAGATTCTAGTGAACCCCTGTAGTATGAATATAAAGCATGCTCCAACCGAGACGTCGTACCTTCGCGCTAGAAAACTGGTGAAACCCTTTCAACTTGATCCGCGTCGACAATCTTACGTTGAACGACCAAAAAGGGGGAGGTATCAGGAAGGTCAGATTCCTGAAAGCAACCACTGAATGCCCGAAATCTACTGAAACCCTCAGCTCCACTAGTCAGACAACGCCCCCTCAATATGCAGCGCGTCACAGCCTCGTACCAAAGCCAGACAGCGTGCGTCAGCATCGGATCAAGTTCAGACAGTGTCCCTCCAATAAGTAGCTTGAGGCCGTCGTATTTTTGCACTCGGACGCACTCACGTTCTCGCACTCGCTTGTTCGGAATAAAGCTGTTGTGTTCCCTTCTGTGAGTCTTTTTCCCGGCACTAGGCACTGGAGCGGGGTCAGCAGAAGATATAACAAAACATGTAAAGAAAAAACTAGGCTTCAATCGTCTGACCTGCATCGGTTGTTTTTTTCATGATGGAGGGTGTGATTTTCACAGATGGGAATCTCATTTGGTGAGTGCGAGGTAAGCAGATAGCCCATTCTCAGTTCTGGACATTGACTAAAATTCTGCTCTTTTCGTTTCCAGAATACTAGCTTCAATCAAAAACATTTCAATATTATGGCGATACGGAGTACATACTGCCTTATCAAAATGTGGTCATTATTTTGCAATATCAGGGCAATCGATTGGCCTGCTAACAGTTCGGATATTAGTCCAATCGAAAACGACTGTGGTCTAATGGTTCATGCAAACGGACTCATAGAATGAGGTCCGATACCACTGTGAAGCAGACGTTGTACACTGAAAGTGGTCCGGCATGAGAGGAACGTTCTCCAGGTGCTCATGCATGGTGCTGCACAACCGCGTTTTCAGTTTGGCAAAGTTTATTCCTCGTTCCTACTTTCAAGTAAATGTGTCCGCATGTGGCCACCACTTACTTGATTCAAACACTTTGTGAAAATGGACTATCGAAGGCGGTTTTTTGGCCACTTCTTGTGTCGTGGAAGTCATCTCCGAATCAAACTTTATTCCTATCCAGGTAGTCAGTATACGCTTCCTCGCGTGTCTGGAGCTAATGCCCTGGATTTGAAGACGTTTTCTTTGGGTGTAACCTGGTTGCCTGGACCTGAAACCGTAGTCGTAGCACCAATGAGGCTACAATCAATTCTGGCATGAAATACCGAGAACCGCTTTTATCGGGCCTGACTCCTTATGAGTACGTTAACACATACACAGCAATTGGTATGCTCTCAGCCTGACACAGTGTCTCACTGAATAACCTATTTAAAAACTCTTGTGGAAGAAAAACGAGGATCCGCAATAGAAGCTGTTTGATGACAGAATAAAAGGCAGACGAAAATGGACCGTTTAACCCCACGTACCGAAACCATCATTGTGAGATTCCAGGTGGATAATAAAACCACTCCCTGGCAAGGAAGCAGTCCTCTTCGGGAATGAATGGTTCCCAATTTTTTCACGTGCTCGCTTCCTGGGATGTGAGCTGTGGCTCTAAGGTGTCTATACCCATACCCAAAGCAACTTTCCGAAAAAACAACGACATATGCAAAGCCCGTTTAGTATGAACTGGCAGTAAGTAGAAAACAAAAGACAAAAGGCAGTAAAATGAAGAATAACTACACGGTTATTTCATAGAAGCTATGTCTGTTCTGGTTTTCTTTCGCCTGACTCATGCGCGTACCGTTCGTCCAGTCTGTCAAAGTGCAGAAGAGTGAGCTCATGTGAGGAGCAAATCAACAGTAAACCACTTGTTTATAGATTATTTGATAAACACCGATAGTGATATCGTCGGAAAAGAAACGCTGCCTTTTGCGGTCTTCCTCTTTGGAGTCCACAGACTTACCCGTTGGTATTTATCTTACATCACAGGACACCATCAGAAGAGGTCACATTCTATGGCCCTGCCTCTGGGTTGACCTCTTCGACACCACACTCAGTAATTTATTTTAAGGTATTGTTACAAGGACCGGCCAAGAATCTGCTCATCGTCTGGAGCATGTTCTGTCATTCCTAAACGACACTCACTTGAGGAAACGGTTAAACCCAGAAATTGAAATTTGACAAAGTGACAGCAATCCGACGGCACAGTTTTCGGTTACAATGCATCCGGTGTCCACAAACTAAAATCCATGTGATCGCGATAAATTTCGTATCCAACATGGCAGCCGGGGAACGGTAACAACCGAACAGCAAATGGGTGATCCGGTGACGCACAGTGTGTGGGAGCGAATTACCATCTGGTGACTAATCTTCACCTATCTTGCGTACAAATGGAAGCCCTCGATCATGATGGGCATGGCCAGAAAGCGGTTTCAGCCGAATGAGTGGCGGTAATTTATGTAGTTCACATGCCGAAAATTTATACAAGCATGGGCAGTTTTCAGTTGAATTTTCTACACGGTAATTCCCAAGTTCTGCCTCAGATTGAGCAATAAAATGGGTGTCTGATAGAAGCGTTTATCAAGGTTCTGGTTCCAATGGCAGAATACGTTGAACACAGAAGTGTCTGAATATGAATACGATCCTGTTTTTGTCAGCAATAATACTATATGTGTACAGGTTCTGAAAACGTTTTCCTCGACATTTTGGAAGAAACCATTTACTAACTTTTAAACGTAAGACGTCCTTAATGTGATTTGATGGTTTCTTAGAACCCACTTTCATTTTGAATTTATGGTCATCTTTGTCTAAAAACATCGGAAGGATAAAACACCACGGTAGTACCGTTTTAGCACGTCCACATTAGTAAACTTGCTTGAATTGACTAGTGGTCTACCTAGTCGACTGAACAAAATTCATGTTTCTAAAGAAGCTGCGGTAATCTGGAAGAAATCATGCTTAATTCATCTTTTTTCCTCTCAAAATTCAAGCTACTTGGTTCAACCAACATAACCCACCAACCTTACACTTGAATTCTGGTTCTCGTACTTAAATTCTTCCATCGTGTTTCATTTTAAAATCATCGAACTTATGAAATAGCTCAAGAATTGACATGACTAACACTAAAGATCCTAAAGTCCTGTTTAACCTTCAAACCGAATCTCAGTAACCTCGATTTAGATTGCACTCTTTAACTTATTTGCTACCAGTGTGACGATACGTACTACTGACGTGACATGCGAGTAGTGTTTGGTCAAGTGTCAAAACACTGTCCCCGCATCTGATGGAAAGTTGACATCGAAATTATAGAACCGCTTCGCAGCGTTTATTCAAACAATGTCCAGGAAAGTTCAAGAGAACGTTTGAGAATGCTTGCTTTTAAAACTCTGTGCAAATGAGGTTTGAACTTTCGGTTTAAATGTCCTTAACCGATCAATTCATGTTGGTCAATGAACAACTCCGTACTCATGGGCGTCATTCTTGTCACCAGTACAGAATCGCTTTAAATTCTCACCTAGAACATGGAAAAAACACTCCGTTTGATAAATGTCCGAAACTGTTTTTTATGTAGCTAAGTTCAGCTGTAGATATTTTGCCCATTAAATCTGCCAAACTTCATTTCACTCGCGGTTAAATTGATCACAACAACAAGCTCACTCTAACCGGTGAGTAACCATCACAACTGGAACCCGAATTAAATAATCAATAGGGCGCACAGACCAGTAAAATGGCAAGAACTGCAGAATTAATTACTTCGCATGCAGGCACATGATTGACTGGGTGAGAATGAAAAGGAAATTTCTCTGGCTATCATGACAGTGAGCATAGACACATCCAAGATTGTTGTGTTTGAGGAGAATTAGAGGACTTTTGAAACCAATTTTTTATATGCCACAAATAATTTGATTTGAAGATTTTCTCTACNTATACTCGACTTTTGGCGATCTCTATGAAGGATCTGATCAACAGGAAGCCAATGGGACTTCAATTTCATAATTTACATCATACAAACAGAATGTAGTTCATTCGAAAATGCATTCCACCCTAATTCAAATTCAGCAAGCGCCCAATTTCGGTTAGTATTCGTGTGGTGCTGTATTCACCTGACAGGTCTAAAACAAGAAAAAAGTATAGTGAACTGCTTACACGACTAACCACAATTCTTCCCTCCAATCAACACACTTAATTCTAAATCTCATTGACTTGCTACTTGCCAGATCATCATGAGGAATATTCACTTGCCTGCCCTAAATTATTTAGATATTTTAACGACTATCTCACCAAGAACAAACCCAGAAAGCACTTATATCGATCAGTTCCTTTCCTTTATGTGTCGATGTCATTTTAACAACAGCTTTGCCATTTTCGTTTCAGAACAGCATACCGTCCTGGAAAAACACACTTTCATATACCTCTTAACTTGATGTTCAGTTCTGACGGTGTATGGCCAAAAAAGCATCGATTGAAAGGGAGACTCCTTCATTTGCATAACGATTTTGTTTTAACGGGAGACTCACCTGAAACTAAGGTGAATCTCTTGTTTATGGTGTTTTTAAGCAAATTAGTGTGCTGCACTAGGCCGCCTCATATTTCAGTTGGTGTGATATTTGAGATATCGCGGTACATGTATAGACGTACTACACTACTCACTAGCTGATGAGCCCCAAGAAGGGCAAAAGCAGTCGTGGGCTGTCGAAGAGTTTTCAGCGACCTCATGAGTAGCGTGTTTCTTATTTCACAGAGGGGCTGATTAACGAAAATCCGGCCACCTGAATTGCGGTCCCAAATCATTCACTTCCAATTTGTTCGTGTCTACCAAACCCACTCTGATACGATTCAACAGGGGCTCGAAATTTTCCATCCAAGGATTCTACAAGTATTACAAACGGACTTTCAGCAGCCCATTTTTTTAAAAAAAATATACCTTTTCAATGGAAGGAAAAACACAAATGACCTAGAATATCTCTTGGACGTTTTCATTTACTGTATTCAAACGTTCATTTCATTCGCTAATATGGAATCGAAAGTGGTATCGGTTTTCTTAGGTATGCTACTAACAAGAAACTTTGCGGTGTACATACGGCACTCAATCTATGGAAAAACCACCCAGACTGACCATCCCTTCATTTTCCGCATATTTGCTTCAACTGAACACAGAGATCTCTGGTCAGGACACTATATCATCGAACATGTTCACCATGTACTTGAGATGCCCAGCCAGAGGCCCCCGAAAGGCTACAAAGATCTCCTAGACAGAGCAACCACCTAGAGAAATTTATCAGCCGCTGATGTTCAACGCGCTCAAAGGTGTGGCCTGCTGTAGTTCAAGAGCAATGTGCCCACGAAATCAGTGATATCAAGACTGCAAACCACCCTGTGTGGAACATATCATGCAGTTTAACTTACAGTTCTCTTACGCACTGAAAGCACACCATATTCGGCACATAACACAATTATCTTTTCTCCCGATTCCAAATTGTGCCTACAGTTTCACCTGCAAATATAGTGGATCAAACAAACAGAACCCTTAGCATCAGAGTCCGACAGCACTCTCCCTTTTAGTTGCTGAATAAGGTTACCAGACGAACAGGCTGTCTAACTCCGCCATCATCATAAGAGGGACATGTCTTTGAAACTGACTGTTCTGTCCTGATGCAACGTACTTAATCGTCGATAGTGAGGTTCCTGAGGTCTTATCGGTTACTCGCTACGGGTTTCCACTTTGTGCCTAAAGGTAATTGGCTACTAAGTTACATTTAACAAGCATGAACCCAACTTATAAGCACAGAGCTCAGTCGCAGTTGCTATTTACCTATTTTTCGAACTGCTTTACATGTGTTGTAACCAACTCAACTGTTCGAAACACTTTCGCTTCCCATTTCATGTCTTTTTGCTATGTCATACATTGTTACGCTGGCTAACCATAATGAAACGCAAATTACCCAAGGGATAAATTTTTCAACCTAATTTTAACAAAATTTCCAGTTGACAGCCTGTCGAAATCTTGATTGTCTAGGTGCATTTATTGGTTTATTGATCAGGTGGTTTTTGATCGGTTTGCGGAGCTTGGTAAATGATTAGCCATTTGAGCTTTTGTAATCATGAGTCCGACCATCTGTTGACCATCCTGCTTAGCTGATGTCAAAGCTTGTGGATGGATGCATTTCCGGGGGCATTCATAAGTGATATAGAGTTGTTGCCGCATGGAGGCATGTCGGCAGGCGAAAGTTTTCCAGTGACCAGCTATTTAGAGCGTGGGATGACCGAAGCTGTTGGCACTGTGTCGAAATGTTGGTAACTCGGGCGCGTTTTTTGGTTGTTGATCTGTTCGCCAAGCTTGCAAGTCAATCACGAACCAACATTTCCTGTGGAGCTATTCTGTGTCCTTTCTCGTGAATAACCAGCTCCCTTCAGTTAAACTTCCATGCCTGAACTCACACGTTTTTTCTAATCCATAGTAGCTAGGTATCCCCATCTTTTTCACACTTTGAAAGGACGGTCTTATCGATCAAAGACATAGGGTGAATATACTGAACCTACAGTTGGATTATGCTCGATTCTTCTCTCTATCTATCAGCAAACATTACGTAAGTTTTAGTCAACAAGCTGACTTGGTATTTCACACAAAAGCTGGCTTTCCGAATATTTGACTAGCCAAGTGAATAGGAAAGAAATTTTGTAGAGTGCTTTTACTTACACAGTGACGTAACCCGCTCAAACGAAACGGCACGGCACGACAACTCTACCGCTGTTCTCACCAACTTAACGGAGACGCTGTCGGAAATCAAACCAACCACACTTTTTTTACCGATAGAGTTTTCAACATCTTACCCAACACCTCTCTTCCCTGTCTGCCATTTGACTGAAATAGTGTGAAATTAATCACAATCGGTTGGGAAAACCGGTAATCCGAACGCCGACTCGCCGAACCGGATTGCATTCAGTGAAGTTCAAACACTTCCTGTAAGTTTGGAGCGATTTGTAACACCGCCCTGTCCGTTGTTTGACACAAGCGCAATTGAACCACACAAAATTCACCGGATGCTGTCTCTTCATTCATTCATTCATTCATTCATTCATTCATTCATTCAAACCAAACGACTGATGGTCGAGTTTTCCAAATTGTTCTGAAAAATTTAGTTTTGCTGCCTATTGTTCGGCCGATTTTCCAACTGTTCTCAGCGAAAATATCCTCTCTTGTTTATTGGCTATTTTGGGCAACTCACTGACCTGTTGTTCCAAATGAGTCAACGCCGTTGGTTGGTATGCTTATCCACTGAGTCATGCTGGTGTCGTCGTTTCGCATCCCTAACTCTCGTTCCCCCCTCTGGGAAAACTGATTTCATTATCACCCAAGTGGTAACTTGTTCGCATCCAGCGTGAATGACCCCCCCCCCTTCTATTCCCCTGAGGAGAATGTCAACGGGCCAGTCAGCACGATCAGGATATGAAAAGAAATGTTTTCTACAAGATAAATTGATGAAGTGGATAAATTAGGTCGCATTAGTGAGGTTACCGATAGTCCCGACTGGAGAGTCTGTAGGATGGAGTTTTCTAGCAGTGAGTAAGCTGTTAAGGCGCATGCGATAAACAACGTTACGGTAAGCTATCAGCGTCAAGCTTAGTGAACCACATAAGACTGTTGGCACGATTCCACGGTCTTCTTGTGGTTTGTACGCTGTAAAGACTTAAGGGTCCACCTGGCTGTTTCGTCATTCCCCATAGAATTGAGCAACATCATGAAACAAAATTCTATAAACCAGTAAACCTAGCTAATAGTTCGCCTTCAATTTTCTGCGAAATGTGACCGTAAGTGGTGCTCATCTCATACCAACGTCGAGGCGTGGCATCACGGAAACTCGGAATCCTCTGAGCCGCACAACCTTGGTGTCACCAGAAATTTGTGGAATAGCAATATGCCCCTGTGATTCACAGAGACCTATATGAATGCCCTGAAGCTTGCCAACTACAGTTGGTGAGATGCATTCGAATGGCTGGTCGAGTGGCAGCGCCACCGTTATAGATTAGCCGGGATCAGTCTACGTTTTTTCAGTTCCCAACTGAGTTCTATAAAAAAACAATCGCGAGCATTTTTACAAGGATTCTAACCGACGTACGCGGTATCCTCGTAGTGGCATCGAACGACCTCTCTGAAGGCTGCGAGTTCATCTATGGGTACTAGTCAAGGTCAGATGTGTACCAACAGCTGTTTCGCAATGATTCACTTTTAAATGGTGCACGTGACTTCCACAGGACAATAAAACTGCTTTGGAAACCTCGATTAGTAGCATTAGAAGCGCGATATAGTTGTTTGTTTCATTCAGGAGGGCAACGGAAATAGTTTCATTCGACTGCTTATAAAAGTAACCCAACACAGTTACAAAGAAGGGGATCCAGACTGCCCCAACTCAAACCTATGAGGTTTAGAATATTGGGGGCAAAATAGCACTCAGATGAGAAGGAGCTTGTACAAAGTAATGTGTCACTGAAACGAGGCTCAGTGGCTGAACTGGTTGCCAGAACGCCTATTGAGTCTAACTTGACCTCATGATAATTCCCCCATTCACTTGCTTACTGCACCTATGTACTTTTGCTCATTTGTGCCCGCCACTCACCTTGCCACAAAGGCCGTCCCGTCCGACACTATTGTATTAACATGTGTGTCTGTGTGTGTGAATGTGCGCGGCTGACCTAATTACCCATGCACGTTTGTGTCCTGCCTGCTGGGCCTGCCTTGACTTGGTTTCTCATGCGCTCCGTGTGATCGCACCGCCAATGAGTACCAGGAGACTGTCGTTGGAAGGGGCGACCACAACCCATACTACTGAGCCAACATTTCGCTCGCCGTTGTTTGGTTTGCGGACGGTGACACTGCACTCTGCCGGTCAATGACAGACCTGTGCACTTGTTGACGCTACGAACGCGGACAGTTGAGGTTTGTGTAAATAGTGCCGTAGAATTTCGAACCCAATTCTTCCTTTTGGTATTCAGGATTGTCGAACCTACGCGGCCTTCATGTTGCACTCAAAATAAAGAGGCCAACTTCTTTGTGCACCTATTCATAAGCTTGCTTCGAGCGCTGCCTGTGCCACTGTATCACTGAATAGTCACTGGTTGCCCAGGTGCACCTGCGTCATACCTGATCAAAGTTGCTCACATGTTCATAGTTCGGGTGATCCCGAACCGACTAAGACCACCAAGATTCACCTTGTTGTCGATCAGAATTCCGCCAAGTGATTCACTGAACGTCAATTTTTCTGGAAGATCCACAAAACTGTCTACCAATGATGCGATTTACTCAATTCTGTGTCACCTCATGATTTGGGATGCAGGTATCTGTGAATTCAACTACCTGTGAACGCGACTTCGGAGGAATATTAATGGAATTTTTGAGGTTAAAGAAAAGAACCGCGGGAAACACGTTTTGTCCGCCACTCTCTACCTTTAGGGTATCTGGCCAAAGCCAAAGTGGTGATCATGTGATACTGACAGACAGCACACTAAAACAATCAATGAGAAATGCGTAAATCATTTCGACAAACGAACCGTCAGGATTCGTACGGCTTGTATGCCAGAATGAAGCGGATGAATACGGAGAGAAGAGTGACAACATACCGACGGACAGAATGGAAGTAGGGTATGTGCAAGCCCGTGGATGACAGAAGACGAAGTTTTCACTATAAGGGGGAACCATATGACGTGAGAAAACTTACTCGGCGTGAAGTCTTTCTGCGGAGCGGTCAAGTTCTTGTCCGACTTCAGCTCAGCGATCGATGTGGATGGTAGTAAATTCTGCAGTCAGAACGTAGAAATAAGTTGTAATCTCTGATGGGAAATGACTGGCAATTTGAAGTAAGGGTCTCTGTAAGGGACACTTTCAAAGATGAACCTAGGAGAGCTTCGTGTATCATTCTCCTTGTTACTCTTGGTTTCGCAAAAGCTTGCTTACCCAGGAATCTCGTGCACTTGACCACTATTCAAAACCTTCGCGAAATTTTTTTTATGTTTCGGGATGTGAGCAATGAAAACTGTTGAATCAGCGTTCGTCTTTTACGTCAAGGTAGGTTTCACGAGATTCTCTCGACTGCCACCTCATGACTAAATTGCACCTAGTATGCGCCTTCATGCAAAAAACCTCCAAGACCTCTGTCCCAATTAAATTCGCAACATTGCCCGCATAAAATCGAATAAGGGGACGGTGTAAATAAATGGCTTGCTTTGGAAAATTAGGTAGAAAGACTCAACACTACTTAACACTGGTGAGTAGTTCACTTCACCTGGCGATTCCGTTACAAACGAGTCGTCACCAGTAAGTGCGTTCTCGTCCAGCACAGCAATACGGTGAGTTAGATGGGTTCACTGATCAGAGGAACTTTGATCATAGTTAGTCGTTTGTCTGGGTAATACTGGCGACTGAGTTATCCACCGGTGTTCCGATTGGTCGAAGGTCAAGTGACTTTCAAGAATTCAGTGCATTGATGTATTATCCTAGAAGATGTACATCCTAATCGAAGGAGTCAAAAATTCGCTTACTCTCTGGCTGTATTCTACAAGGTATATTTCTGGATCAAGACTCATAAGAAAACGTCAGATGTGGAGTTTGAATAAGGACAGTATGTTTAGAATATCGATCTAAAAAGTCCTGAATACTCGTCTATGAATTTCAAACGGAAAATAGCGCATGTCACTTTGGGAGGTCGATTTATTGAGGGGGAAATTGAAAATTTGTAAATCCTTCGTGAAAGCACAAAGAAAAGCAACACTCTCAAACAGACCTGTCCTCATTTCCCAAGTAAAATGAACCAGATCATTTTGACCCTCTTCCACGATTGTTCATCAAAACTGACGTTTTCTGACCTGAGTGTATGGTCCTTCAACATACTACTGAAAACGATTTCTCTCTGAAAGCTTCCGGCAACACTCACTAGGCATGTTCAGACTTTGCCTCGTGTCAAGAAGTTATCAAGTCGACTGGTCATTCCGGATCAGAACAATCGTCCTCCTGTTCACGCGCAATCATCCTGGTGAGTCCACACCATAGGGTGGGAAGCACTGGACTCGAGTTTCGCTCTCATTAGAGCTCATCAGCAGTGCAATAGTCGTGCCGGGATTTGAACTCCACACTTCTGACATGCGAGGCGAACGTGCTACCACCACTCCACCAACGCACACTGCACTCATCCGAATTTTTTTCAAGTCTGAACAGGTGAACATGTTCGCGCTTGAGTGTGTTCAGCAGGTTTCAAGAGTCTGTGGTGCTGCCTGACAGGAAAGTCCAGTCCAACACAACCAAGGTATGTTACTGGGTCGTCGTTCGAGGCGTCGGGCTTTCCGTTCACACATTCTTTTTCATTTCTCCACGAATAGGCAGGTCCATTTACGAGGCCTACAACGGTAGGGTCTGGTTACCGATCCCCTTCTCGGCTCAGTTATAATCTCTCAAGGCGGTGCGTGCTTGCACAAAACCTGCCGAGCTGCTAGGTAGATTGTTTAGAGCCTTCCATTAGGACGAACGAGTCTAATGTATATACCCGGCTTAGACGTGCACTGATATACAGATGACTACAGACTGGATGTGACCAGGTAAAGTACAATTCAGGCACGACCGAATATCTTCGGAGCAGCATGAAGTAATCTACAGTTTTTTTAAAGCTAAACCTTTAAACAAGCCTCATATTAGAAACGCCTTAAGACGCTTTATACCAACTACCGACTTCAAACGTATTATTTGCGGCATGAGAGTGAGAACATTGTTCAATCTGTCTAGGCCAAAGTGATCCGTCTTCTGTTTGGTCGACTAGTTGCTTCGATAAACTGATGTTATTCGGCCCACATACACCTTTTTCACAAAATGGGAGCGCGTGAACGGCTCAGCTAGTCAGAATGATCATGGTTTTCCTTGGATTGTCGAATTTCGTTTTTCGGTTCGATGCCAGTATTTGAAACACCGCTAACAAGGCATATCCTGAAGCTTTCCGGATATATTTTTTTCCGAAAGCCAGTTTATTAGCTAAGATACAGTAATCTTTGGCATATAAACGTAAACAATATGACTAGATTCACTCTAGTTAGGTGAATATATGAATCATTAGGTGTTGAAGGTTCTCTTCAAACTCTCCTGATGTATGGTCATCGGTAACGCCTTCAATTTCGTATAAATTGTTGGACAGTGTCATTCCTGTAGGTTTTGGTCTTTAGCCATGAATGTTTCGGTTTATTTTTGGTGGCGTGATTTTTTCCGAATAACCGTACAATGTAGCCATTCTAAGCCCGGTGCAACTTTCAAGCTCACAGCTTTATTCTGGTTACCTCTTAACTTCGCTTCAAATTTAACACCGAAGATTCCTTCCAAAACCTTATTGGATAACCATGGTCACTGAAACCTAAACTTGCCTGTATCGTGTTACTGGTCCGAATGCCACGTGACACCAGGCCCATTCGACTTCCAATCTGCACATCTGTCCCATTAACCCCAACCAATCTGATTGCCACTGGTTTTGTGAGTGGCTGGTTCGATGAAATTTGCCACAGAGTGGTGTACGTCTGGCCATTCTGTTGTGGGATCGATTGGATTACATAAGGCATCCAGTTATGATTGGTCGACCGGGGTAAGTGGGCGGAGGAAGTGTTCTGAAATCCAGCCGGGGTGGAGACTGATCGAACTAGCCGGCTTGTTGTCTGAGATGCTGGGTTTGAACAAGTTTCGGGAATCCTGAAGAAAGATATTATGTGAAATTATAAAAGTGTGTAAACCGGTAGTCCAGCCACAATTCTCGTTAAATCCTATGAATGGCAGCGGACTGCAGCAGGGAAGCTTGCAAATCAATTCCCTAAAGGTGAAATTTTCCGTGATTTGTCGTGAGCACACAAAATAAGAATGGTTATAAATAGGAGTAGCGTGAATAAAATTCGATCACCTTGTGTGAATTGCAAAATTATGTGAATGGATCTGTTCTCAGTTCGCCGACGAAGCGGTCTGAATGAGCAGTCTCCGTTTCCGGAAACTGACTTTCATGCCCGCAGTCGGCTAACGGTCGGCTTCAAATTCCCGTCTACTTACTTTTACCTAGTGACAGACCAGACTATAGAGGATGTCACAATTCGAAGGGCCAATGATCATGAAAACAGGAAGCTCGTCAGGCATCTTTGAAAGGAAAGTAGTTGAGTGACTTGCGTTGGACTGTCTTTATTCAGCTGTAGTGTATGGACAGGTCAACTGGTTAAAGATTTTGTCTCTCTCATCAACAGGAGCACCTTGGCAAAAACTGGGAGGTAATTACAACTTACTAGACAGGTACCGCAGAAATGGTGAAAAACCTAGTTAAAAGAAGCCAACTGTTCTGTCCCCTGGTAATTTTCCGCGGGAAACTCACAAAATGAGGAAATCAAGATACTCAGCCGAATCCCGGCTGAGTCTTTTAATTATCATGTTCTTCGACTGAATGTGCCGCACAAATATTTGTGTTTTGTTTATCGCAATGACAAGGCGGTTCAGACCACCTCCGAGTGAATGTCATGTTTAAACGCATCATGCAAACGGACCACGCTGCCGAACATTTGCATTCCTGGCGAGTTCTGTTCATTACTCTGAACCACCACTGTCCCGTCTGTCGGAGATACAGACTGTCTTTTCGTTACCAGCCAACGTTCCGGAAGGATGGGTTTTTCCATTCACTTCCCCGCCCCTGAATGTGGCAGACTATACACCACATTCTCACCACAATCTCCACTCTTTATACTGTCTTTTTCCACGAACCCCAGTATCCACAGATCACACGGTGATTATGCTTTTCTAACCACTCGGTGACTAGACAGTCCCCATTGTGTCTAGTAATTTTTTCCGGGGATACTCTTCCGCACTGTTGAACTATGGGTCTAATTTTCCCTGTTGTCCAGAGTAATTTTAGTCGGAAGATTTGGAGAATGTTTCCTCAACGCACTTGGCTAATCTCCACTTTCTCAAACGGTACTTATTTACTTGGAATGGTTTGAGTATACCTGTCTCCATGTGGTTACTTAAAAGAATCGCGTGTGTGCACATCAGGTATGTCGTCATTCTTGATTTTACGTAGCCTTCACGCAGTACAAAGCCGCCGCCGATGGGGCCGAAGACAATTTCACCAGTTAAGAGAGATGACCATCTATCGTGAGTTGTTCTTCTTTGAACCTAGAGGACTCAAATTTTATTCCCTAACCCCTTGTTCAGAAAAGAAAATCAGTTTGCTTACCAATCGGAGATCTCTCACATCCCGGTATGCCCATCTATCGCCGAGCACTACGCTCAGAAATAAAAATTGTTTTAAGTTGGAATTTCCGAATTCCTTCTTTTACCTCTCAGTCCTTTTACTGACCCAACCTCTGTGTTTTTGCGAGAAAAACTACCCGAATTAACCTCCCTCTTGGATTATCTCAGTTCGTACATTCCGATGGGTACTTTCCATAATTATGTACACCATGCTCCATTTCTGTCATCTCCACTTTATCGAAAGTCCTGAGATATTTTCTTGACCCGGCGAACAACACCTGGCCGAGTGATAACCAACGCCTGATGACATGTCTCACGTTTGTGTTCTGCTGAGTTGAACGAGCTTGGTGAAACTCATGCACCACCGCTTGACATCTTGACTTTTTGCGATTGCGATTGATTTTTCCTTCACATTATCTATTAACGAGTTACACCCAAAAATTGTCACTTGGATTACAGGCTTTTTTGGCCAACCGGTGCACAGCAACGATTCAAGGGCCTCTTGAAAACTGCATATTATATTGTGCTATATCATACTATGTTATATTGCATTATATGATATTATACTGTATTATATATTATTATTTTCCCGGGGCTTTTGTCAGCAGTTAGGTATTCACTTCCAATGCTACCGCCACCTTTCCGAACCTATTTATCACAAAAACCCACTTTTCTGCGGGTTCTTGGGGCCAACATGCAGATGACGGGAAATGCGAACGACAAATTTGCCTGTGGTTCATGTAATGCAAATGACGCGAAATTCAACCTTCCCAAATCCTCCGTTATCCTCATCTCAGTTTGCCAGACTTACTAAGATCTCACAGTTCCATCAATTCATACTCTATTTTTCATTCTCCATTGTTCTAGGTATGAGTTTTGGTTACCTAAAGTCAACCCGGAATGGTGCGCTTCTCTATTTTACACCTGCAAGTATTTTACTCATCGTTTTAGCAACATGTTGTTTCAGAATTTTTGGATCATTTAAAGAGATACCCCCACCATGAAACTATCAATCTTAAGCAAGACCAGGAAGAAGGTGTTTTACCTTATTCACTACAATACAGAGGTCCTCCGAGTCGGAAAGGCATGCTGGGTCAGAGTGATTCCTTTTTGGAGTCCAGGTCCAAACCCAATCGCGACATCTCGACTGCTGGTGTCTAGGCTTGGGCAACCCTATACTATCTCAGCCCTCGTGCTTCCTTCAGGGGACAGGGCTGCTAGACACCAAAAGGGTTTTACATTTGAAAGATTATTTNCGGGGCTTTAGTCAGCATTTAAGTATTCACTTCCAATGCTACCGCCACTTTTCCGAACCTATTTATCACAAAAACCCACTTTTCTGCGGGTTCTTGGAGCCAACATGCAGATGACGGGAAATGCGAACGATAAATTTGCCTGTGGTTTATGTAATGCAGATGACGCGAAATTCAACCTTCCCAGATCCTCCGTTATCCTCATCTCAGTTTGCCAAACTTACTAAGGTCTCACAGTTCCATCTATTCATACTCTATTTTTCATTCTCCATTGTTCTAGGTATGAGTTTTGGTTACCTAAAGTCAACCCAGAATGGCGCGCTTCCCTATTTTACACCTGCAAGTATTTTATCCTGCGTTTTAGCAACATGTTGTTTCAGAATTTTTGAATCATTTAAAGAGATACCCCACCATGAAACTATCAGTCTTAAGCAAGACCCGTAAGAAGGCATTTTACATCAATGACTATAATACGGAGGTCCCCCGAGTGGGAAACGCCTGCTGAGTTAGGGTGATCCCTTTTTGGAGTTCAGGTTCAAACCTAATTGCGACATCTCGATCGCTCTTGTCTAGGCTTGGGCAACCCTATACTACCTCAGCCCTCGTGCTTCCTTCAGGGGACGGGGCTGCTAGACACCAAAAGGGTTTTACATTTGAAAGATTATTTTTGGGACGAGATTCCTACTGGGGAATCGACCATATTCCTGATATCACACAACAGCCGGATGAGCTATGCGTCGCTCGCACATTGAGCGGTGAACATGAGATGTCGCTCGGGAACACATAATCTGTAACTTTTCCACTCTTTCAGAAAATCAGTCTTACACCAAACGTCACGTTCTATTTTGCCTTCTTTTGAGCTGTCTATCGCTCTCCGATTTATCATCACGTAAAGAACGTTATCTACGATAAAGTAGCTACTGGGCAAACCTTGGTAGGTGAATTTTAGCGTGTGGTTTTTACCAGTTGGCAAAGAGGCCCGCAAATGATGTTTGCATGTACAAAATTGAACGGTGAATTGCTGCTTTGTCTTCCACATAGTGAGATGGTGTTTTCCTCTTTCAACGAACTGCAGGTAAACAAAAACAAGTCAGACGTTTAAAATACATACAGCGAAACCTGCTGGTTTCGCTGCTGATTCAACCATATGCCCAAACTTTTGCGAAAAACCAAGGGGTTACTGCCAGGTTGTTTAGCTTGTTTAGTTCAGCGAATGGTTTAATCCTATCCTTTTTTGATAGTTTGAGGAGATTTGGAAATTCCCCGGTAGTGATTTCGTCGGGCAGTTGGAGTCAGTCTGTGCCGCTAAACTGACAAATACTTTACAGTTCTTTCATCATTACTGCGCATCCCAGGAATCCGCGGGGAAAATATGACTCGCAAAGTTCCGTTAGGTCACAAGCGGCTGATCAGCAGTGTGATTAACGCGCACTTAGAAGAATCCGGCGTCGTCCACCATTCAATCACGGAATTCACACCACGTGACCACGTGATGTGACTAATGCGACTTCCATCTTGGTAGTTCCCATTCGATGAGTCAGTCAGCACGTGAGAGCGTGATAGGAATGAAGAGTGAGTGACGTAGTTTCCTGTCAAAGTACGAGATAATCCCAATGCTGACTGGCCTTCAACTAATAAACAGGAGGTTGCGGGTTCGATTCCCCCATCTTTTTCCATTAAAAATTTGGCACACCCCATAGTGGCAAACAGCTTTGCGGATTAGAAATTTTGCTGTCCTCTTGGGAGATTCGTGGCCCTCTACAGACAATCTCTTTGGCAAAGCAGTGTGAATTTTTATTCCTTTTGTATTCCTTGAGGACTTTTGGCTAGCTTATGGGTTCCTGGAAGAGTGGACAAGTATGGACGTAATACACTACTCATAGGGTTGCTGAAAACCTTTCGACGGCCCACGACCGGTTTTGCCCTCTTTGGAGCTCATCAGGTAAGCGCAGTCCCCAAGTTTCTATCATCCTCATGTTCTTCTTGAACACAAATTGCACGAGAGTAGCGAAATACACTCATTTGCATACCTGTTTGGTTTTGACGGGAGACTCACCTGGAACCCAGCTGAATCTCTCGTTTATAATGTCTTTAAATATAAATGAGTATAGTTCAGTATGGAGTCTACAAGTGTAGCGGAACGCATCTGAGCAGGTGGCTTTAGACACAACACACTACTCACACTGCTCAGGTGAGTCTGTCGTGAAAATCAGACCAGTAGAAAAATGAACGTATTTGTCGAGAAAGTAGTTTATTATTCGAGAATGTTCTTCGCGCCAAAACACAGTAAACTATTTTAAGGGTTTAAGATTTTAGAGTTTGAATGAAATGTTTCGTGTTTGGTTAACTACCTAGTGACGCAGTATGACGTGAAACGTGATTAT